>BSQZ01000040.1:4997598-5135098 GCA_033239005.1 Lamellibrachia satsuma
CTTGTCCTTGATATTATTTATGGGTCAGCTTGAATAAGCCATTGCTGGGAAAGGATGCTGCCAAATGACAGAGTATCAATTCTTTACTGTTTAGTTCTGTAGAGTAATCAGTATTATGAATTTATTAAACATCTCAATACGAATTTCATTCGTGGAAAGTAAAATGCTATTTAATGCTGACGTAAGCCGGTAAGGCCGTTGCTGACACTGCCAATGGGCGAAAATCTGTTTTCGTTTTTTATCCACGATGCGCGTTCGCTCACGAATATCAGAATGGTATCATTGTATGGGGATTATCAATACATTGTCGAAATTGCAAATTTTAATATTTATAATACGTATTGGAAACTTATTGATTAGTAGTTTATATGGTGCAACGGAGACATATGCATCGTGGTTTGAGATGGCGTCCATGCGCATGCGTTGTGTGCCCGAAGCGGCCTTGACCTGACCTATGCCAATATTTGGCAGACTTCGTTCACTAACGTAGATATAAAACAGTGGTTGCGTCGATTTCCCGAAGAGAGGTATGCATGCAAATATTATCGCGAACTGGCAAGCGATTGAATTATATTAATAGCTTTTGGCCTTACGACTATGAACAGTTTTTGAAATGTCGTTGACGGTGGAGCGCCACCGACAGCAGCGGTTTCGCAAAAAAAAATTAACGAAAATATATTGCGAAGTAAATAAAAGTAACGGAGCAAAAAGTCGCATTACTTTACATAAAACTACTTCGTTACAAGTAAAAGTATTTAGTAAAAATTCTACTTCGTTACATGCCAATTACTTGATATAACAACTCAAGTATTGTAACGGCGTACTTCTACTTCGTTACATGCCAACCCTGGCGAAGTTCGTGTATCCGTAGCAACCTTATATCTAGTACAAGTAGGAATGAAATGAGCATTACATTGATTAATTATAATGAATTATAATTAAAAAATTACCTTAGCAAACTATCACGAGGGAAGACATCGTGCGTCACATTAGACAAGGTCAAGTAAAAAGGAGACGATCAGTATTTAAGGATTCAATACATGTAGAGTCCGAAATAAAGCTGATGATCATATTGCAAGAGTTGAGTTTTGAAATAACACTTAACTTTGAATATACGTGGTTGATTGTTTTTTTATGCACATGATATATATATATATATATATATATATATATATATATATATATATATATATATATATATGTGTACATATATATATATATATATATATATATATATATATATATATTATATATATATATATATATATATATATATATATATATATATATATATATATATATATATATATATATATATATACATATATATATATATATATATATATTTTATATATATATATATATATATATATATATATATATATATATATATATATATATATATATATATATATATATATATATATATATATATATATATATATAAGGTGGTTGTTGAGTACAAAGAGCACGATACGTAAGAACGGACAGCTTAAATTTGATTAGATAAGTAACATGAAACCAGCATAAATATTTAAGACGTGGTAGTGATGGTGAAAAACCAGGCGCGCAAAGTACCACATGTGCTAGACAATTTTGTTCTCGTTGTAGTTTTTTTGTTTAGTAGTGAATTACAATAGTCAAGGCAGCTACTAATATGTGTTGCAGATATTGTTTCAGCATTGGCATACTTGAGAAATACACTGGCGAATGTTGAATTCACTGTCAAAGACAACACTTACATTACGAACTGTGTGTGACAGGGATGTATCACTACCAAGCAGTCTAACTGGAAATTAGCAGATGACCCTATTTCCTTGTTGCTTAGTACCAATAATAATAAGGTATGTTTTATCTGCGTTAAGCTTTAGCTTACTTGATTCTATCCAAAACAAGATGTATATGAGACAATCATTGAAAGTCGAGAGAGATAGTTGTGCATTCGATTGCGAAAGTGATATGTAAAACTGTGTGTCAGACGTAGACGAATGTATATGCGTATGTATGAAATGAAGATGTTCAGGCAGTGTTTTTAATCGGATTTTGCTTTTGAAATCACGTGATTGCATATATGTAGCTGTTTAAAATAACGGGATCGATCAAGTGGAGAACGAGTTCGTCGCCAAATTCTTTCAACATATCAAAGAATGCATTTCGCTACAACTGTTCATAGAGACATCCATGGCGATGGAGGGCCGACTTGCACACTTTAGTTTGTTTTGGGGCAAGTTTACTTGTTTCACGTTTCATGGTACTGATTAACAAGCTCGCAAAATGTAGATTTATGTTCGGTAAAAAAATCGTAATTGGCAAATCATCATGAAGGGTGTACTCATACTCGTACTCGTGAGAATGTACTCGTACTCAGTTTTTAACAATGTACTCATACTCGTACTCGGCCCCAGGTCTGAAAGGGGAGGAGCAGCATAAGCACTTACATATATGTCAGCTAATACTTAGCCATTGAACCATGCAATCAATCATACAGACATTATCGATGACTTAGGATTATTTTAAGCCATGATTCAATTACTTGGGATAAACTAAATGATCTCTTGATCAGCTATAGTGGCTTCAGTTGATCCGAAGCCACCAATTCATTTGTATTGTGGTAGACATAATTAACTTGGATTAGGATAATCACTGACAAGTAGTAAATTGCAATATATGTTGATGATAAATACCCGGCACCGCAGACATGTAATCATATGCACAAGACTGTTGCCTTTATATTTTCATCGCTTTGACCTTCACCAATATGAAACATAAATGCCGCGTTCGATATACTTGACTGTACTTGACCATTTTTTATGTACTTTGTACTTGTGCTTGAATTTTTCACAAAGTACTTGCACTTCCCTATATTTTTAGACGAGTACTTGGACTTGGACTTAGACTTAAGTACATTGCCCATGTACTTGACCCATCCCTGGGACTCCGACTCAATTCAGATTGACTGGACTGGGCAGGAATGCCAACTCTGACGATGTAAATCAAGGAGTGTGCTTTTTAAACGAGAGGAGAACGGGACTTGGAAGACGTCAGCATGTAGTGTAATGAGCTGGCTGCGTCATAAGGAATATGTGGTTTGAATAAGGATGAACTGTAATTATGTACTGGTAAAACTCTTGTCTGATTAAAATCTGCAAACTGTAGACGAACCAGGAATCGTCTGAGTGTTTGTGAAGTGAATTACGTTCGTTCAGCTATTACGGCGGTTAATGATTGTAATTACGCTAACCCCGAATAAAATAGAGGGACACGGATGACCACTTAAGAAACGAGTTCATATGTAAAAGGCAGCTAGTCTGAACATTGATGAAAAGTCAGTAACTTACAATTTGACACACATAAAAGCACATTTTATGTTGACTTTATTGACGTGTTCGTACTTCCGTTGGTTCATGTGTACACAAGAGAATGTATATTTCATCAATATGAAAGAATATTTCTTGATCTTACGACGTCTTGTTAAGAGTGAAATAATTTCAATAACACGATATATAGCTAATGTTGTTAATGCAGCAACATCATCAGCCAAATTAATGCAAATATACATCACTAGGAATTGACATGCGAATGTTGTCTTAGTTTTATTTGGTGGAAAATTTCAATCAATGTAGTCTTGTTTGTTAAAACAAATCGTCATGATTGTATTTCGGGCCTTACTTCGCCACATAATAAGACATTTTGAGAAACCTGAACAAAATCAAAAGAAAACAAGATAACACAACTATTGACTAAGCTCATCCTCAGTAGGTGGCGTAGCTGCTTCCTCACACGTTGCTTACAACATGGCATGGGGAGGATTTCAACAGTAATATTGTGTGTGTTTGTGGGTTTAATTCCTTAATATTATTCGGTTAATGAATTCGCCGATGCTATTGCATGTATACCACTCACTAAATAATGTCCTCTCGCATCATGTTTTCTTATTAAAAATATCATCTGTTCAGTCAATATATTCATCATCGCTTCATAATAATTACTGACGTCAGCACGTCTAAGTTGTTTACATTGTATTGTAATGGATTGGTTAATAGAACAGACACTTTACGAAGGAAACAAGTATTAAGTTCAGTGCAAGGCAACCTATTTAGGAAATTATAATCGGCGTCCATACACAGCACAACTATTTACACTAATATAAATATACATCCACGTCCAACCGCGGCATTCGTTTCAATGCATGACAGCATCGATGCTGTTTACATGGTCACTTCAAATGCATTACATGTCGGCGTCATAACATGCATTGCTTGAGATGTGGCAACGCTGCAGCGATACTCGGCTGCTTGTGACAATGTTGATTCATCGTAACGCCACTGTTTATGTAAGTCTACTGACAATCTGCGTATATCAGATCCGTCCGACCAACCTAATATGTCAATGCTATTTACACTAGTAAACATAGTACGTCCGTTCCATCGTTACTAAAACGGCAGTTTCCGACAATGCGGTCTATACTGTCTATAATCCAGTAAAAGAATTCGAAGAGCTACATCAATGCATTTGTGCTACGTCTTTGCGGTAGCTGAACGTGACCAGTGGAATTTTCATTGTTGATGGCTCATAGTTGTACGCCAACACATTGGAATATCCCTTCACACTGGTCTATGACTATGTTGCGCGAACTGTTTGCAATAAAACGTGCATCCTTGTTGTGCGTTATCGTTGCTCAATTATCACCATTGCGTTTCAAGAATGTGTAAGTGTGTCAACATTTAGTCACGGCGTGCGTAAAGAACACTGGAATCGTCGCACCGTGTTCGCTACCGTCCTGCATGTCGTCATGTTGACCCAGGAACACCATACCGCCTACAACACTGGTTTTACTAAGCTCGATTTGACGAGGTTTGGTTTCGCCAGCGGAGATCATCACTCAAGATTTTGGTAACATAATGTCATGTGTAATTCATAGCGGAGTTTCACATCCGTTGTCTCCAAACCAGGTTCAATGCATTCACAGCCCCGCGTAGACACACATCGCTCACAGCACATGGAAGAGGCGTTCGTGCCGTCAGCTTCACCGTGGTAGTCTGGAACGATGTTTCGTTCATCTGACGCTCACTGCTGCGTGGTAGCGTTGCAGTGCCGACAGAACCAGCGCCTACGATACGTTAGTGCAGAACACGTGGTTTGCACTGCTTCGACGCGCGGTTTTGCGCCGCAGTCTTAGCCAAGTATGTAGGCGAGCCAGTAAATCATATTAAAAGAAAGAAACGCTAGCGGGAAGAGCTTCCTCGAAATTTTGTCTATGTGGCGGGCTTTCTGTCGACCACCCGTGTCGATTATGTGCCTCTTCTCCCGCACGTGTCTGTAATCGCGGCCATTATGCGTCACCATGTTGACCTGCAACATCAATGCAATGTCCATTTGTGGTGGTATATTAATATTTACATGTTAACATATCGGATGGGATGTCTTTCATATACCCACGTCTGTTTGTCGGAAAACATTGCTAAAATTCGGTTTCAAAATAGTATTAAAATATACAGGAGGGAAGACGAAACCCGCTATTCTTCTGCCCATTGACAAATGAATATGTATGTATGTATGTATGTATGTATGTATGCATGCACGTGTTCCGCCTCCATATGCTTGTGCTACAAATCAAAGGTGAATTTAATTTGGCGGAACATGAACCGATGCATTTGTCGCCTATTCACAAATACTTCGGCGTGGCTTCGCCTGATTAAGAGGTCTATGGAATGCAATCGTACTGCATGCGAAATGTCACTTACGTCAGTCGAAATTAAGTGGATGCATCATTACTTCGGTACTAGTTGGGGGATAATGTCATTATTTATTTACCAAATAACAAACGATTGTTCGGCGTCACTCGGAGTCCGACGATACATTTGGCAAGATATTCACTTTGAATCACCACTGATTATTAATGGCGGGTATGCATGCATGCCTGTGATATTCTGTCAACCAAAAACATATAACACTTAGGCATGTCTAATGTCTGCATATATCTGCCTACGGTGTTCACATAAAGTGACTGTACGCAGATACCACCACTATATAATAAAGTATGTTATGTCTTTATATAGTGCGGCGTCCATACCTTAGAACCGCTCGAAGCGATTTATACATTAGTAAACACATTCAAATTTGCACAGACTGACTGTGATGCAACATAATTCCTCTGAAATCCAGGAGCGCGTTACCAGTCATTTGTCGTGGCATCAGTATACATATAGCTCTTGCTGTCTATTTCGAATCCAGTTGTCCACCGCTTACACTGCACGTTTTCCCACATATTGAGTTTCAAGACAGAGTGTGAGTTTCTAAAATGTTAAGTCTTACCTATTACTATATTTGTGTAGCAACTTGCTGGACCTGTACATATGAAACACTTTTTTTAGCTATACAATATATTCCAACGCCTTGCAGTGCGGTCAACAACAACATGATGCTAAGCAACTCGGTTAATTACATAACAATATAGACAGTGTGTTTGCCCAAATAACGAAGATTCCCCGTCACTTATTTTCTCGCAACATATCCGGGGAACTGATATTAGCGTTCGGTATTTATGTGAGTGCAAAGTAGCGAATACGCATCTATTGATTAGAAACACCCCATCAACAATGAAACAGAAACCATCAAGGAATGTTGCGAGTGTGCAACTTATGATTTCGTTTATCATGGGAACCATTGAATGCAATATGATTTATCACGATGAATACAATTGGGGGGTATTTTTTTGTATTTGTTTGTTAAAATATGATACACAAATTCAACACATCCACATTTTATGCAAACGTTACACGTTGATTGACTAACCATATTGCATCGATCATTAAATTTGAATCGCCGTTAAGCCAGTACATGCCTACCTGTTCTAACGATAATTCTTCGTCTCGAATTGTAATTTTACTGAGTCGCCGTTAAGCCAGTGTATGCCTACCTGTTCTAACGCTAATTCTTCGTCTCGAATTGTAATGTTTCTGAGTCGCCGTTAAGCCAGTACATGCCTACCTGTTCTTACGATAATTCTTCGTCTGGAATTGTAATTTTTCTGAATCGCCGTTAAGCCAGTACATGCCTACCTGTTCTAACGCTAATTCTTCGTCTCGAATTGTAATGTTTCTGAGTCGCCGTTAAGCCAGTATATGCCTACCTGTTCTAACGATAATTCTTCGTCTCGAATTGTAATGTTTCTGAGTCGCCGTTAAGCCAGTACATGCCTACCTGTTCTTACGATAATTCTTCGTCTGGAATTGTAATTTTTCTGAATCGCCGTTAAGCCAGTACATGCCTACCTGTTCTAACGCCAATTCTTCGTCTCGAATTGTAATGTTTCTGAGTCGCCGTTAAGCCAGTACATGCCTACCTGTTCTAACGATAATTCTTCGTCTCGAATTGTAATGTTTCTGAGTCGCCGTTAAGCCAGTACATGCCTACCTGTTCTAACGCTAATTCTTCGTCTCGAATTGTAATGTTTCTGAGTCGCCGTTAAGCCAGTACATGCCTACCTGCTCTAACGATAATTCTTCGTCTGGAATTGTAATTTTTCTGAGTCGCCGTTAAGCCAGTACATGCCTACCTGTTCTAACGCTAATTCTTCGTCTCGAATTGTCATTTTCGTCATGGTTCGTCGCCGTTGTTTCACCTCTTTACGAGAGAATACATTGACGACAGCAAACTCGAGGAGAGAAGCGAACACGAACAGGAGGCACGTGGACATCCACACGTCTATGGCCTTGATGTAGGACACGCGAGGGAGCGAAGTGCGCGCCCCAGTGCTCTGGGTTGTCATCGTCAACACCGTCTGCAATTTCATCGTATGTTAATGATAATGATGATGATGATGATGGTTGGTGGTGGTGGCGATGATGAAGGTGATGATAATAATAATAATAATAAATAATAATGATGATAAAGATAAAGATAACACATTTTTAATAATAACAACAGTAATAATACCGCATGTGTATAACACTGAGTCCCACTTCGTGGATCGATGCACTGCGCTAAAATTCTTAGAATAGACAAATAATGTGTGTGTGTGCGTGCGTGCGTGCGTGCGTGCGTGCGTGTGCGTGTGCGTGTGCGTGTGCGTATACAGCTGTAGGAAGTTAACAAACAAATCGATCACTCTCCTGAAATATTACAAGTATTGCCAGGTGGCTTGAAATATTATGAGTACTGCTCTTTTGGTTGAGCTTTTCAACAGTTTATAACAAATGATGGTGAATGCATTAAAAACCCAACCACAACTAATGTGATCTGAATTTGGTCGTTAGATCTTACAAACAAATGGTGGATATTCAGAACGGTAAACACTTTGCGGGGTCAAGGCCGATCACATGACAAAGTTGCGATATTTCACCAAGCGCGAATTTAAGTGTTTCCATTTCCTCTTCCATTGATGTTTGAGAAAACATCAATTAATTTAATAGTTTGTCTGATGATTAAAAATAAAATACATACAGAAGTTGCACACACGAGCCAGCACGTCATAGTTGATATAAGGTCTGATTTTTCACGAAATTACTTCTCTTGGAAAAAGAAAAAGGAAGAGCAACAACAAATTCTTAAATCCATATTAATAATAATATGGATTTAACGAATTAATTAATTACACGTTATTAAGACCTCATTTGAAGACCTCAATTGTTCGACACTTACCAATAAGCCGATGGTAACGCGGGCTGGAATTGCATCTACGCTGATCCAGAAGGCAACCCACGACAGAATGACAATGAGAACGCTCGGAATATAAAGTTGGATCATGTAGAATCCGATGTCACGCTTCAAGACAAACTTCACCTCTAGACACGGATAGGCCCCTACAATCAAGCGGACATGTTTAACTTAAAGATGCAAAAGTATGTATTGTATTGATACATATAGTCAAAATTGGAACCAAAATTTATGTGTCGCATTGAACAAGCAGCATACGTAGCCTACTGCTGGTTAACTCACGAGAACCTCTTACTGAACTCACTATAACCTGGTAGAAGAGGAACATTTAATGGTAATCTATATTAGATGGAAGGAGACAGTCATTAATGTTTATATCCATATGAATATTTATAATTTATACGATAATACACCTCCAAGAGTATTACAATAATCACTTATTACAATAACCAATGGCTTTGTTGATTATCAACTGTTAATAGTTATATATATATATATAATATATATATATATATATATATATATATATATATATATATATATATATATATATGTATATATAAATGTATAATGTTGTGTTATGTTACATTATATTATAATTACAATTATTTTATGAGCGCAGAAGTGACACATGTAATGAATACATCGCCAGAGGTACTATTGATTTTCCGGGAAAATAAACTATCATCGAAAGCATAAGTGAACATGATTAATAATAATGTTTGCGTCACAAGTTTTTTGGTTCTTATCTTTTTCGAACGAAGTGAAATGATTAAGTGATCCCGGATTCTGGTTACATTTAGTTGAGAGCAGCAACACATAACGACTGTGAAACAAGTTGACGGATATGTGGACTGTGGACTGCGGCCTAAATGTGGAGTGTGGACTGACTGAACTGACCTGTGGATCGTGTGGTGTGAATTATGGATTATTGAATGGCACGTTGTCTTTGAAACGACTTGAGGATTGAGGCATGCGACGTGGAGTGATCTGTGGCATGTGGACTGATTTGTGGACTTCGGACTGACGTATGCACTGTGGACTAGTCTGGGACTCTGTACTAACATGTGGATTGTATAATGATATGTAGACTTTGGACTGACCTGTGGTGTAGTTTTGCGAGCAGTCTTTGAGAACGTATGTAATCAATCGGAACTGAGGTAATTCTAGTTCTTCTTCGATTTCTACGGGTTTCGGCAGCCATCGGTAGATGATGTGGTCCATCGTATAGCCGACTACAGCACAGTGTTTTATATATCATTGAACGTTAACTGTGGTTTATAACTGGTGTATCTCACCTATTTCCAAATACTATCACGATTCCAGTCACATGTTAAAGTTTTCACTACACAATCAACGTAACTGACGCAAAAGATTGACATATGGTTAGATAGGACAGCTTGCGTACCTTTGTCTGAGATAACATCATGCATGCAATGCATACATACATACATACATACATACATACATATATAAATACATACATACGTACGTACATACGAACACACACACATACACACGTACACACACACATACACACGTACACACATATGTAAATGTACACACATACTAATATATACACACACAAACACACACATACACACACACACACACACACATATATATATATATATATATATATATATATATATATATATATATATATATATATATATATATATATATATATATATATATATATATATATATATATATATATATATATATATATATATATATATATATATATATATATACATACAAACATACACGCACACATACACGCACAAACACTCACACACACACACGCACACGCACACGCACACGCACACGCACACGCACACGCACACGCACACGCACACACACACACACACACATATATATACGTTTAACAAGATTGCCATAAAAAACTTTCAAAATGTTCCAGATGGCAAGTAGATATCAGATATACGTAAATTTTCATTTCACTACATTAACACAATCATTTGACAGTTTGTTCCATTCATGTGTCACCCTCTGTGAGAATGAATACTTTCTCATGTCCATCCTACACAGTTCCTTAACTAATGCTTCTTTGTGTCATCAGGTTCTACTGCCTTCTTTAAGTTAGAAGAACATATTCCTATCAATATCTTCATTATCATTCACTATTTTAAACACTTCTATTTGGTCTCCTCTTAGTCTCCTGGTCTCTAGCGTTGTCAAACCACATTCTAATAAGCGGCTTTCATAGCTAAGGTCTCTCAAATTTAGAATCATTTTAGTTGTACGTCGTTGTATTCTTTTAACTTATCTATGTCCTTCTTACGGTCTAACTATCGCTTTGTACATGGGTACAATTAGCTGTTTCTCCTCATCTTTGATAGTTCTTCTAATTAGCCATAGAATTTGATTGCCTTTTGAAGAAGCAATCCCACATTGCTCTGAAACTTTCTTGTCAGCACTTAACGTCATTTCTAAGTCATTTTATTCAGTGCTTCCACATAGTATAGCATCCCCCATTTTATTTTCGTTGTCCACGTTATATGTTTATGCATTTACACTTCCTAAAACCTAATAGTATTTGATATTTTTTCAGACAATCTAACAAATTTATCCAGACCATCCTGTAAACTGTGTTTATATGTATCAAATTGAACCTTTCTGAATACTTTTGAGTTGTCTTCAAATGTCAGTACTTTGGTAGATCATCATGCTCCACACATAATATGTTCCCAGTTTGAAATCTCTGTCTACTCTCTGTCTTCTGTCTGTAAACCACTTTTCTATCAAATTAATCACATCATTACCTATACAATGGGAATTTAGTAACAATTGAGTAACTCTTTTTGCTGTGACACTTTATCGAAGGCTTCTGAAAATCTAAATAGACAACATCCACTGGTAACTCATCATCTACCCACTTTGCAATTTCTTCCGAAAAACATTGGTTTGACATGACGATGCTTTTAGGAACCCATGTTGAGATGAATTTATTAATTTATGTTTTGTAAGGAATTCAACCATGTTGTCTCTAATTAACCTTTCTAATAATTTACAAGCAACTGATGTTAAGCTCACTGGTCTGTAATTTTCTGACTTGTTCCTCGATCCTTTTTTGAATGACGGCGTCATATTTGTCTCTTTCCATTCTGAAGGAACTATTCTAATGAAAACTTAGTAACTTTTGCAAGTTGTGTACTAATTTGCTCTACAATTTCCAAAAGCAGTGTTGGTGGTTTTTCATCAACTCTAGGTGATTATTTATCTTTCATCTTCTTAATCTTTTTTTGTTATCATTTCAGAAGTTACAAATAATTGCCAACAATGATTTAATTGATCGTCCTCAAATTTAGTAGCTGGAACTGGAAGTGAGCTGATATATTATGTAGTAAAAACGGAGCTGAAACACTCATTCAGAACCTCTGCCATTTGAAACATACATACATACATGCATGCATGCACGCACGCGCGTGCATGCACACACGCAAGACCGCACGCACAGCTGATACAATTATATACAAGGACACACATGGATTTAAATACGCCTTATAACAAACCATTGATGTGATGCGCACCAGACGAAGGCAAACATTGAAATACTGATACGATTATACTCAGAGAGCTTCTTATTCAAACATAGCTGTGAAGTCGTCAGCACGGTGGCATGAAAAACAACACTACAATATTTCGCTAAGGAAATAACAAAGAAGACATTCATGCTACTTACAACTTTCAAACATCATTGGACATTCTTGTGTGTCCAACGGGTATTTGTGCAATCGCATTGGACACGACAGTTTTGCTGTTATTCTGAAAGGCAAAATGTTATTCTGAAAGGCAAAACAAGTTCTATCTCGACCTTCATTTTTTATTTTATATTATTTGCCCAAATATCATCAATTATAAGATATAAGATATAAAATGTAGACCAATCTCTCTTTCTCCCTCTTCCTTCCCCCCTCTCTCTCTCTCTCTCTCTCACTCCCTCTCCCTCTCTCCCACCTTTCTCTCTCTCGCCCCTTCCCCTCTCTCTCCCTCCCTCCCCTCTCCCGCTCCCTCTCTCGCTCTCTCCCCATCCTCCCCTCTCTCTTTATCATTATCACTATTCTATTTCATTGTATGTTGTAGCGGTTTTGTGTTAAGGACGCAATATTAAATCCGATGGTTTTTTTTGAAAAACGATACTATTTTTTACATAGAAACGCGGGCACAAGTCTACTCACTTTGTGACATACCAAAACCGCCCGTCATTATGCAAAGTCAGTAGTCGGTTGGGCGTAGTGATATAGTGATAGGACGCCTTCTTCTCGTTGCGGAAGAACACGTCTGGCACCCAAACCTTATCCCACATGCCGTCCTGCATCTTGATCGATTGCTTCGTCTTATTGTTGAACGTCGCGAACCGGAGTCTGGAGTCTGTCCACTGCTGTCGAAGGTACATGTTGAGAGAGTAGTCCTGGGGACAGAAACAATTGGGAATCAGGAATTATTGACACAACATGTAAAATAAATTAAGAAATACAACATACTAGGATTATTTACAAAGAGGACAAATCCATAAATATTAATGTTATAGGTAAGAAATCATACCGGCCTGTGATACTGCCACTAAGACCACAATTTGGTCGTTCCAAGTAGCAACCTCCCACGTATAGTTATATCTAGTTATATATTAAACACTAGAATTGTGAGAGGGATTAAATACGTGTAACTTGTACGCACTGGATGAGCATAATAATTGTTATCGTCAATAAAATATAAACATAATACAGTATATATATAACATAACATACAAGGGAAAAAAGTTAATCATAACTCTTTATAAATCAATAGTTAGACCTCATTTAGAATACTGTATACAAGCATGGAGACCATATCGTAAGAAGGATATAGATACGCTTGAACGCATACAAAGGAGAGCAACTAAAATGATTCCAGAACTTAGAGACCTTAGTTATGAAGAACGCCTGAAAGAATGTGGTTTAACAACTCTAGAGACAAGGAGGTTAACAGGAGATCAGATTGAAGTTTTTAAGATATTGAAAGGGTATGAAAATATTGATAGAAATATGTTTTTCTCACTCAAGAAGGATAGCAGAACTAGAGGACATGAGGTAAAATTAGTAAAGGATCAATGTAGATTGGACACCAGGAAGCACTCGTTCTCACAGAGGACAATAAATGAATGGAACAAATTGTCTACAGATTGTGTAACTGCTAGATGCGTAAATATTTTTAAAAACAAGGTTGACACATATCTCAGGAGGGCGGGTTATAAGTAGGTGAACATTGTTGGACTCTCGATAAGCCTTCCTTGTCCACTTGCCATCTGGGCATTTGGCTTGGATGGCAAATCTTGTTAAATCTTGTTAAATCACATGGGCACATATATAGTCATTCCTTAGTGGTTTTAATCGTGGATGTCTGTTTTCGAATGGAAAGTGTTTTGTGAAAAAAGTTGACCATAACAAAACGACGATTAGTCTTTCATATCGATGGAGTAATTCAGTGACTTACCATCGTTTGTTCGCTGATGTCATAGAAGCCGTTAATATAGATTCCCAAATCAACCATAGTCGGAGAACCTGTTAAAATAAAGAGTGCAGTGATAGTTGATAGATATAAGCCAGGTTGATGTGGTGCCGTTTTGTGTACATTCCAATACCAAATCCTTGATATTAGTATTAAGCATACATTTCTTTAAACCTGCCGCAACGTTTGACGGTCAGTGGCTCTGCAATGAATCACAATGTGTTGGAGACACCACGCAATACTTTGGTCGCTGATTTAGGCTTTTGAAATAGCTACTCTTTATCGCAGATTAGGTTGAAAAGATAGCAAATTTGTGGGCAACGCTTTATGGGGAGATTTGTATGTGTGATATATCTGCTCTATGGCAAGCACATAAAAGTCTCGTAAAACGTAGCCAGTAGACGGCGAACGTTCCGTTTGTCGGTATTTTGTTTTCTATTATTGACGTTCTGATACCATTTGCAATAAGCTGAACAGATTGATGCGTTTCCGTTTTTCGTAATTTCAGTAATGCTGTACAAAACGAGAAACTGAATGTCAGGTAAAGAAGCAATCCTGCTGCTAAATGTTCTTGATTTATGTGTACCTTTGATTGCGTAACAGCAGATTGTTTTACTACAGATTAAAACTCCATCCTCAACTGATTTAGCCTATCGCGAATACGGTTCGTTGATATCCACAGATTATGATATGTGAATAATTTATGTAACATCCGCAGTCGATTTAATAAAAAATACTTATCAAAAATAATTTTCTTTAGTCGTTAGATCTTGAAAGGCTCAAAATAGTGGATATCCAAAATGACAAACACTGAACGGGTATATGCTGATCCCTGGAGTGACTTCCATCCTCTCGCAGATCACATGACAAAGTCGAAATTTCATCAAAGTTGAAATTCGTGAGTTTCAGCGTTTCCGTTATCATTTCAATAAATGCTGGATCGAGAATTAAATAATTTAGTTGTTTGTTTGATGGTTTAAAAAACGACGTATCAAAGTTGCACAAATTAGCTAGCATGTCGTAGTGGATACCTGGTCGGCTTGATTTTTCGCAAAATTAGTTTGCAATGAAACTAGCGAAAAAACGAATAAAGGAGGGACCTTTAAAGTGTGAAATAACAATTTGTTAAGCTCTAGGTAAACATTGCTGTAGGTAAACATTAATTATTGCAATCATCAAGCCCTTTTCTGGGGTAGCGATAATGTACGACGCACGATAACGTCTGCACTAAACCTAAACATTTCTAAATACACAAACAACAGCAGGTAAATTCATGTGTGAACTGAAGCAACGCTCGAATATACCTCGCGTTTATTAGCTACCCGAAGCTGCATCAGTGGAGTGGACCAGAGTGGACAAGGGTGGACGAGAGAAGACGAGAGTGGACCAGAGTGGACAAGGGTGGACGAGAGAAGACGAGAGTGGACAAGAGTGGACAAGGGTGGACGAGAGAAGACGAGAGTGGACCAGAGTGGACAAGGGTGGACGAGAGAAGACGAGAGTGGACCAGAGTGGACAAGGGTGGACGAGAGAAGACGAGAGTGGACAATAGTGGACAAGGGTGGACGAGAGAAGACGAGAGTGGACAAGGGTGGACGAGAGAAGACGAGAGTGGACCAGAGTGGACAAGGGTGGACGAGAGAAGACGAGAGTGGACAAGAGTGGACAAGGGTGGACGAGAGAAGACGAGAGTGGACAATAGTGGACAAGAGTGGACGAGAGAAGACGAGAGTGGACAAGAGTGGACGAGAGAAGACGAGAGTGGACAAGAGTGGACAAGGGTGGACGAGAGAAGACGAGAGTGGACAAGAGTGGACAAGGGTGGACGAGAGAAGACGAGAGTGGACAAGAGTGGACAAGGGTGGACGAGAGAAGACGAGAGTGGACCAGAGTGGACAATGGTGGACGAGAGAAGAAGATTTGGAATAGAGTGGACCAGAGTGGACCGGATTATCGGCACTAACGACTAATTCCCTGTAGCAAAGAAGTCGATTGCAAACCTGCCGCGACATCTGACGTACTGCATAGCTTATGAGTAAAATCATAGCATAGTCCCCTTAAGCGTGCCTGGCAAAGCTTTTAGTATGTCAGAGATTCACATCCAAGGAAATAAACTGGCTTATCCATCAGTTTCGTGAGGCAATTTGGCAACAGGCAGCGTTGCTGCATCAGTTCGTTCACAACAGTAGTCAGGTTCTCGGAAATTCTAGTGCAAGTAAATTGTTCTTAAGTAGCGCTTATTTTGTCCATTAGGATAAGTAGCGCGTTATCTAGATCTTAGCAACGTTCAACGCGCTCTACACTTCACAGACACGTCCAACAGCAACTCGACGTCTCTGTGAAGTAAATATTCTGCCACGCTACAATTACTGCGCAAAGACTGTTCGTTCACAAATGTTCACCACTGTTTGCAGCCAGGTGCTCACTTATACAGCTGACAGAACTGTTTGCAGCCAGGTGCTCACTTATACAGCTGACAGAACTGTTTGCAGCCAGGTGCTCACTTATACAGCTGACAGAACTGTTTGCAGCCAGGTGCTCACTTATACAGCTGACAGAACTGTTTGCAGCCAGGTGCTCACTTATACAGCTGACAGAACTGTTTGCAGCCAGGTGCTCACTTATACAGCTGACAGAACTGTTTGCAGCCAGGTGCTCACTTATACAGCTGACAGAACTGTTTGCAGCCAGGTGCTCACTTATACAGCTGACAGAACTGTTTGCAGCCAGGTGCTCACTTATACAGCTGAGAGAACTGTTTGCAGCCAGGTGCTCACTTATACAGCTGACAGAACTGTTTGCAGCCAGGTGCTCACTTATACAGCTGACAGAACTGTTTGCAGCCAGGTGCTCACTTATACAGCTGACAGAACTGTTTGCAGCCAGGTGCTCACTTATACAGCTGACAGAACTGTTTGCAGCCAGGTGCTCACTTATACAGCTGACAGAACTGTTTGCAGCCAGGTGCTCACTTATACAGCTGACGGAACTGAGGCAATGTTAAATTAATGAAAAGGCCCAAGCTTTGAAACAGCAGCAAGAATACTCGAACCTCAGTCACCTGTGTTTCGGCGGTGCACATATATCAGGTTAGTGTAAATGTCGAGACATTGAAACCCATGTCGCTGAAATACTGTGTGGCATAGGGATCTTTGTAGCAAGGTAAGACTTTAAATACTGATAATCGCCTTTGATGGATTTTAATTTATTTTTGTTAACGGCACATGCCGACTCGTAACATTAGTTGTCCACAAGTACGTGTTGGGATAACGATAATAATAATGTTGATGTCATGCTTTGTTATGAAAGGTGATATATGGTGGCCAAACACAGAGTCAACTGGAGGAAGTGCACTGCAAACTTAAGGACCACGATGCCTAATAGGATTGTTAAGGCAAGGTAACACCAAAAGTGCACAACAACACGAACAATCAAGTGTTGCGATGTTATGTTGGACACCACCGCGGTCCCACAATACAGAGCGAGACAAGTCACACTCATGCAGTTGCACTGATATAATTGTAACTTCGCTACATACCCATTAATACGGTTAAGACATAGTTACAGCCTGTATTAAAACAAAAACAATGTGCGAGATGACATTTTACGTCGCTCTACTCAATGGTTAGCCGTGGAAGGGAAAGAAGAACATAATAATAATAATAATAATTATAGTAACTTTATTTTTAGATAGCGCAATTTCTTTAAAAAGCTCAATGCTCTTTACAATAAAAATCATTAAATAAATAAATATATAATATATACATATTATGCATAAAACACATTTATACATATTCAGTTATTTTAAAAAGTAATACAATTTATTTAAAGGTACTCTAATTATACATATATATATATATATATATATATATATATATATATATATATATATACATAATATATATATATATATATATATATATTATATATATATATATATATATATATATATATATATATATATATATATATATCTTTATATATATATATATATATATATATATATATATATATATATATATAATGATAAAATCAATATTTTTAAATGTCAGTTGTTCAAACAATATTCAAACAACATTAAAGGAGCGGTCCCCATAACGCTGAGTTTACTCCTCGGTACCACCTGGAATAAAACTGTCCACGCGGCGTTGGTCAGCCGGGCGGTCACTGTGACGATTGTACTACACAAACATACAGTCATTGCAATAGGAAGTCAAATAACAGCAATGATAAATTAATGTTTGACGTAGGAATGTCTGCAGCGTTGCTCCATCAACGTAACAGGATGGTTTTTTTGACGTTCGTGACCCACATCATAGCAACAGCTGGAACGATCTCTTGCTCCAGTACGGTTTGCTGAATAATTCACACACTTTGTAAAATACATGAACTGATTATACACAATGACCTCGGAATTGCAGAACGAACACATGTAAAAATGAAAATCACTTAAAATATCATAATGGGAACACGCGCACGCTAATGAGAATGTTATAAATCAAAATGCAAGCAGATATTGTTGACCATGAAAAAGGATATGAATGGCATCAATGTGCAATCCCCGTGTCAAGCCTTATGGGGTAAATCAAACGAAATAACTAGTCTTCCCGACCTGTCGGAAAAACTATGATAAAGCAAAATGATCACTGAGGAAAATAGTAGGTGACCAGTTTCCAAGTGGTGAATGACATTAACAGTATGTCATGGCGAAATAGACGAACCTCTATCAGTGCTTTCTAAAATACGTCAAACTGATGAACATTTCAACAGAATGTCAAAAAAGGACGCAAAAGAAACACCAATAATTGGTTCTATAAACCAGAGTGCCACACTTATTGTTGGAAATGCCCTTACACGATAAAAGTGTGCACGCGGGTGACAGATTGGTTGAGCCATGCGAGCATATGAACTGTCAGTTCGGCGACATTTAATAATACACTGTCAGGAACAAAACATCTTTGATAATTACTAACATACTCTTACAGACGGCGTATCACACGATACGCAACTCATTACTACTTCAATTATCTGCTTACATCTGTCAAAGCGAAACGCTTAAGCATTCAAGGCTTTGCGTCAGCTAAGTCTTCTGCGTCAGCTAGATGAGTATTGAGGGGCAAGCGTTCTGGGGACATGAGATGATAATCTTACCATGTATTACTTTTACACATGGAAAATCAATAGGCAACACACAATTCCCGTGTTAAAGAGCGCTACTGGAATGACCCAATTAATATGAGGAATGCTAACACAGCATTGACAAGCACAAGTTGTAGTGTTTGACGTCCTCCGTGATGCGTACGAAACTCGCGCAATGATAGTCACCTATTTCATGACGTAAAGTTTACGAAAACGTTTGTTTATTATCATTATTATCCATATTCCATTGACATATTCATGATGCTATGTCATGTGAACAAATGTTGAATAAATTGGTAAACGCTCAATGGTCGTTTTTCTTGATGCGTACCATTCACGTCGACAAATGCGTCTCAATTCGTGTTTCTTTGAATACTGTATACCTTACGAGAAAAATGAGAATATTTGTCTCAACGTAATCTTTATCGGTGCAGACAAACGTGGTGTTAATCTTTATTAGTACGGTTTGATAGGAGGCGATTGGTGAAAATGGTAAACGACAACCTTTAGGGAAATTACATCAAGATATTCATCCATCGCAAATTATACGTGAATTAGAATATGTGACGTAGAATACGTGACGCACGGGGCGCAGATTTGTCTAAGCGCGCCTGCGGCAAAACGTAAATGGACGGGCTACTAGCTGTCTAGGGGAAAAGTGTCTATACCTGGCCCCTTAAGGAAAAAGGCTTATAGGCATCATACGATAATCATAATTCAACAACGGAAATCATAAATATATTCGGCAGAAAGCAATTAACAATGAACACAAGTAGTTTTGCTTTATAATATATATATATATATATATATATATATATATATATATATATATATATATATATATATATATATATATATATATATATGAACAATAATTAATTAACATAACGTTTTAACATCGGGGCTAGGTCTGTTGCGTTTGAAGCACCGTCTTTCCCTTGAAGTCAGTTCTGTAGGACCAGATAATTTATTTATTTCGAACCTTGGTCTCAGGCAACAAACATTTCACATACAAAATCGCTGACCTCTTGTCCTGAGCAATCCAGGTGGGCCCATGCTGTGCAGCTTGAACTGTGGATCCAGATTTCCCCCGACTCGTTACGTTACTCGTTACGGAGCGTTTTGTTCTTCCGGACTTTTCTTTTGAGAAGACCTATTACTGCCTTTTGTCCCATCGTGACTGGGTATGTTACGTTCTTTTGTAGTAGACCATTTCGTAAATGTCTTGGAAGTAGGCTCGCTTTTCTTGTTGCGCTTGGTTTTTGTCAATTTCTTGGACGGGGGTGTTACTTTATCTTCCAGACTTCTCGTATATGGACTGTTTGTGACTACACAAGTTTTTCCAGTCCGTGCCGAAAACATTACCTTTGTGAGTGGAGACACCATCCTGATGTTGACGGCAGGAGCATTACCTGCTGTGTAGACAGATTTTGTCGCATCTGGATTGTCGGGAGATTGATGCGCATCTAGATTGTCGGCAGGCTGCGTCGCATCTGGATTGTCGGCAGGTTGCGCTGCACCTGGATTGTCGGCAGTTTGAGGCGCATCTAGATTTTCGGCAGGTTGAGGCTCATCTGGGTTGTCGGCAGGCTATGTCGCATCTAGATTGTCGGCAGGGTGAGGCGCATCTGGATTGTCGGCAGGCTGTGTCGCATCTAGATTGTCGGCAGGTTGAGGCGCATCTGGACTGTCGGCAGGCTGTGTCGCGTCTAGATTGTCGGCAGGTTGAGGCGCATCTAGATTGTCGGCAGGTTGAGGTGCATCTGCATTGTCGGCAGGCTGTGTCGCATCTGGATTGTCGGCAGGTTGATGTGCAACATAAATATCAGTGGGAACAGCCGCAACGAAATCGTGTGAATGGAATACATTGCGATTCACTGGCCAGATCCCAGTTTTCTCAAACCCATTGACAGCTGTACGTAGAGTTCCAGCAGCAAGGAATGCTCTCCGGAATAGGTCAGCGATTTTACGTGTTGTGACCACTCTTCCGGGACGAATACGTAGCCAATTCTGTACTTCTTTGGGTGTAGTAAGCCCTGAGCGGCTTCATGAATGACACGTCCACAGGTTGCAGACGGTAGCTACACCGTGGAGGCAAACACATTACAATGAAGGACGTTTCGCGAGCCATGTTAATGAATTGTAAATTCTGCGTATGCGTTTTATGGCCGTCCATAATGAGGAGGACAGGTTTTTCAGGAGTAGGATGACAATGCTGATACAAATGTTCAAACCATTTCACGAATACCTCGGACTGCGTCCACCCAGATTTATGCGGGTCAGCTACGGCTCCCGGCGGGGCTCTCTCCATGAGTTCGGGTTTCGTGCGCGAAGACGAACAATGGTGGTATGTTTTGTCCAGCAGCACTCACACACATTTCAATTGTAACCAGTTCATCCCGTTCAGCTGAGGACAAAGCACCTACTTGTGTTTTCACTCTACTTCCAATAATCCTTGGTTCGTTGGGTACTGAAGTGATACGGCTTTCATCGACATTGACAATCCTGTCTGGAGTGAAATGAAGTTTCTCTTGTAGCTGCTCCTGTAGATCGAAAACAGTTGTTGACACTAACTTGATTGAACCCCCTGGCTCTAGGAGTACGAATCTGAAGCGAAACACACTTCTTATGACGTGACACAAATGCTTTAAGTCGGTCTACTCCAGCTTCCTTCGTTTCATTATTGAAGCGATGGTGACTATTATTTGCCTCAGCACACAGGTATGCGACTTGTCTTAGCTGGAGATGGATTCTATTTGTTTCACATTGGCAACCAGTTCATTTTCCATTTCAACTGGGAAAACAGGCTTAATTGAGCCCAGTCCCGTCTTTGCGGAATGGGTGGCATCCCCTGTCAGGTTTGACTGGCGCTGAAGTTTCGACCGCGGCACACCGCTCTCTTTGCAGACTAAACCACAGTTGCTTATTTCTGAGGGCTAGAATAGCTCGAGCCATGCTCTCCTCACCCCAACTCTGCCGCTGCGTCTGCTGCTTATAACGCCCCAACTAAAAAATGAAGTAAGTCCGTGTTATTTTTTTAAATACGCAAGTTAAAATGGGCCGCTGCCCTGTCTAAAACCCATGTGCTCACTTCTATTGCCAATCTACGAACAGGCCTTAAAAATAGCACCGATTTCCAACCGCATATTTATTCCTAACTAGGTTGCCATTGCATAGGATGCTCACATGTTTGTGATCCATGAAAATCATATATTCTTTGGGCATTACAAGCAGGGAGAAATAAAACCGGGAAAGGCCTCAAAATTAATATTTTATTCTCACCTTTTGAATGACGCGGCTTCGGCAAGGGACTTGTCATCTGAGCGGCCCTCTAACTTGTCTCGTTGAACCAGGCTATTAGTGTTTCCACTGAACAATAGATAGAGGCTCGGGGCCCGTTATGGACACTTTTCCCCTATATCGGCGTGTCCGTTTAATTCGTGTTCAACACTGAGTTGAACACATTCGCTGATGTTTCGAACTACAACCATCTAAATCTTACTCAGTGTCAACTTGACTGATATTTCCAACTACAACTCTGGGTGATTATTTCTGAAGAAAAAACACCTTCCAACATTGACCGAGTGACAACATGCCTCATATTTCCAGCTACCACCAACTAGCTCCGACTGACTATACAATAACTGAACGGACAACATTAACGGACAACATTGCTGGGCATTTCTTACAACCATCACCTAACACTGACTGAGATGGCTGGTATTTCCATTTATCGCCTTCCTATGCAAACGTTCACAAAGTTCGATGTTCCTCTTCGCCACAAACATTGCATGTGATATTCGACCTATTGTACTACAATATACTATATTGGAATTTTCATTAAAGTGGTCAGGTAAGAATAATGATTAACTAAGCCAAAACTCATGAGAACGTTTTGAACTTACCTGGCGGTTCAGATTTCTGGTAGTCCTTTGGTACAGAACCTGCGATGTCAGCTGTTTTGTTTGGGCTGTTAGGAAAAGAAAGAACCAAGATCACTTTGACGCGAATGAATTATTATTATAACCAACTTGTACGCAATGTACCAACATCCCACTGTTATAAGACAATGCCAAATATAAAATGAATGTTGCATCTGCATTTCTATAACATTACAACAAATTTAAAAATTCCCAGTGGTGAGGGTATTACGAAGGAACATATGTGGACGCTTGACGTAGATTACGTAACTCGGAACAATAGGAGTTCGTAGTTACATACGATTGTTGAAAACGCTATGCGTATTTTCTACGATTGTTCCGAGTCAAGTGATCTACGTCAAACGTCCACATAAGTTCCTTCGGCCGGTACGGACGGGCCGTGAAACCGGCAGCTACACACGATTTTTTGGCACAATGTTATCATTGTCATTGGCATGGCCCTACCAAAGCTAGACTGGGTAGTGCCAGGATTAATAAATCAATTAGTATTACGAATATTCGGACAATGCCAGTTTCATTAATTGAGGACTATGGAGATGCGTCATAAGTTGATGCATATAGTGATTAACGAAGTGCATCTTAACAGCGACGGACGCACGACTAAGTTAGACATAACTCGTTCGTAAGTAGACGAAGAGAGATAACATTTCCGACCATTAAACCCCATCTAGAAATGTCATAGGCTGCCGTCCTTAAGTGGCTTCCCTACGACTGATCCTCTAGCCAGCTGCCGAAACTGTTAGACTGCATATCCATATTAAGCCACAAGCTAATTGCATCGTAAACTGGTTTTATTTAGCTGAACTGTTGATTTATGGGAGGTGGCAGCAAAGTGGATGTCACAATCACCGCCGTATAAACGCAACACTAACACATACGGGCATGTATGTACGTACGTACTTGCGTGCGTGCGTGCGTGCGTGCCTGGATATGTGCATATATACACACATACATATATACATACATACGTACATACGCACGATCGTAAGTACGTACCTTCGCATGCATGCGTACATGCATGCATACATATTATACGTACATGCATATATACGTACATGCATCTATACGTACATGCATACATACATACATACATACATACATACATACATACATACATACATACATACATACATAAATGCATATATACATACATACATACATACATACATACATACATACATACATACATACATACATACATACATACATACATACATGCATACTTACATACATACATGCACACATACACATATATGTACACCCGTGGTTCTCAGATATGTCGGCATGGCATTGGAATGAATAGGTCTGCCAGGGGGTGAAGTGTAAACAGGTCTGCCAGGGGGTGAAGTGTAAACAGGTCTACCAGGGGGTGAAGTGTAAACAGGTCTGCAGGGGGTGAAGTGTAAACAGGTCTGCCAGGGGGTGAAGTATAAACAGGTGTGCCAGGGGTTGAAGTGTAAAAAGGTCTGCAGGGGGTGAAGTGTAAACAGGTCTGCCAGGGGGTGAAGTGTAAATAGGTCTGCCAGGGGGTGAAGTGTAAAGTGCTTTGAACAGTCCCAAGGACTGGATACCGCGGTATATAAGAACGAACATTTTACCTTTTACATGCATGCACGTAAGAGGTACACCTACATATATACATACGTATATATATGCACATATGTACATACGAATAAACGTAGGTATACGTAGCCGTACGTAGATATGTAAACAGATAAAACACATTTCTCCATAGATTGGATTCGTGCAAAACCCCCGAGTATGTTCACAACAATGATACTGACCCATACAAATGGCCAAGAAAGCAACAAAGCAAAGAGTTATAGAGGAACAAACGTCAATTCCCAGTAACTTTCCGAGAAAGAAACAAATATGAGACATGGCAACCGGCGCTGGTGTGTCAATATATATCATCCCTGGGTATCTCCCCCAGACAGACCCATAACCATCTGACCGCTTTGTCTAGTCCACTCCCCCAAGACGATATTAGACACCACATTATATAATGGACATGAGGTTACGCCTATGCTTTATGGTGCTACTGGCTGTGTTGGGGGGCGCCCGTAGTTTGCAGGCCCCTACGGTCAACCATATCCTCCACCCTATGGCAGGAGACCATTCTGCAAAACCAACATAATGAAATGTCCATTCTTCCTGATATCGCTTGCAGACGTCTACACTGTACAAAGAGAACAGGTAAACCAGAGCATTCATCCTCGTATCTCGTTACTCAGGGAACAGCAACTGTGTCGTAACAATACTACGGGGATTGCGAACTTGCGCTGGTTACTACAGTGAGGAGTACATGTATATCATGAGGAATACATGTATATCATGAGGAATACATGTACATCATGAGGAATACATGTATATCATGAGGAATACATGTATATCATGAGGAATACATGTATATCATGGGGAATACATGTATATCATGAGGAATACATGTATATCATGAGGAATACATGTATATCATGAGGAATACATGTATATCATGAGGAATACATGTATATCATGGAAAAATGTATTTCTTCATGTTCTTTGTTGAATAGGATCGTCTTTATGTCATAGTTTATTTATAATAATCGCGAAATGTATGCATCATTCGATCGTTACACTTTTAACAAATAATCTAAATTAATCATTTAAATTCGTCACAAAAACGTGTACGTGGATTGAAACACGTAGAAACAAAAAACTACAAGTGCTTTATCACCGTCATCATGCCGAAGTGCAGATGACGGT
The DNA here is from genome assembly GCA_033239005.1 of Lamellibrachia satsuma. Lineage (NCBI taxonomy): Eukaryota > Metazoa > Annelida > Polychaeta > Sabellida > Siboglinidae > Lamellibrachia > Lamellibrachia satsuma. Next base: position 5,023,596 of record BSQZ01000040.1, read on the forward strand.
TCACGTTGGTGAGGCTGCGTTATGTTGCGCGTTATGGTCGTCGTGCACATAAACGCGCAGGCAATTTCGTACATCAGTACCGAGTGTCTGGGATACGGACACCCAAGCGGCTAACAGGCAACATAAAGAAAATCGAAAAATCAGGGTACATCTTATTCCGTGTGCCGACTTTGCATGTGACGTGTGTCATATCTGTATTCACGCGTCGTGTTACCAGACAGCATCGTAACGTTATTGTTATTGCGTCGACGGTAGTTACCTTAGCAGATGTTTTAAGAGGTCCGTTGCTAAGCTAAATGGAGATCATGGGTTCGTCCGCCGCACGTTGGATCAGACACCAATTTTATGTATATATATATATATATATATATATATATATATATATATATATATATATATATATATATATATATATATATATATATATATATATATATATATATATATATATATATATATATATATAGGTGTGTGTGTACATATGCACGTACATACGCACGTATGTACATAACTACATCCGTACACACGTACATCCGTACAAACGAACACACGCCTACAAGCACTCACGCACGTACGCACATACAAACATGCATAAACACGTTTATGCAGACATACGCATGCTCATGCATACATCCACACATATTGTTAGAATTTTATTGATCTAAGCGTTTTTATCAAGCGTAAAAGCCTGCTAGATTGTCTACTTAATTAATAAGTTTACGTAGGCAATCGCGTGAGCCTCTACAATGCAATGTTGTATAATGCATAGCGTAGAAAACAATTAGGATGTATTAATTAACGTACATGTGTTCATTTCATAGCTGCCCACATGCGTATTATAGGTCGCATGGGGGGAGGGTTGGGCCATGGCCCTCACTTTATATTTTGGATTCAATTTATTCAGGAATTAGCCGTAGCGTATCTACGTGGTAACTTGGCAAACTAACGGGTGACTAAACTTGGCTCCAAATTGCCCCCCCCCCACCCAGACCGAGATCCTAAATACGCCAAAAAAGTAACAAAAGCATTGAAACGTCGAGACATCGAAACCTGGAAATATAAACATTACTTATATGTTAATGTCGTTGACGCTGATGGCGTCCTCGTTAAAATTAATGGACGCCCAACACCGACCCATGCCCACTCACCTGGCCAGACTCCCAGCACCGACCCGTGTCCACTCACCTGGCCACAGACTCCCAACATCGACCCGTGGTCACTCACCTGGCCACAGACTCATAGCACCGTCATCTACCCAGTTACATGACCACGGACGCTTAGCGCCGTCCCTTGCCCACTCATCTGGCCACATACGCCTAGCACCGGCCTGTGCCCACTCACCTAGCCATGGACGCCTAGCAACGACCCGTGCCCACTCACCTGGCCATGGACGCCTAGCACCGACCTGTTCCCATTCACTCACCTGGCCCAGGCCGAATAACCGATCATCAACCCGCGAAGTAAGACGACGATGAAGAGCACGTGATCGCCCTGTCGTCTGCTGTTCATCTTGCGCGCTGATCACTGCTGACCACCGCTGACCACCTCTGTTAGCCGATGACAAGGCCGCCGCTTCCAGCCGTCGTGGAGTCGTTCATTGTAGCGCAGACGAACTTTTTCGCAGCCGACCCTGAATGAAGCCACAACATGGCCAGTTTTACATTGCGCGTAGGATCAAGTATCTCATTAATTATTTACGTTTTATTTGATTAGTATGTTGATGTATCGCTCAGTCTTGAAGCAGTGCGTCTCGCTGACCTTCCGCACGTATAGACGCCCTACCGCGCCTCTTTACTATCGTTATTCCGAGAGCATACGTTTATGAACTGAACCAGTGGAGACCTATTGATCCGGCCGCACGCACGAACGACTGCGGCACACGTACAAATCAAACGTCGTTCGGTACACTGAATGACCAGAGTATCAATGCTAGGACAGTATCCAGTGTTTTGATATGTAAATTTTATTTCCCATTATCGTCATCGAATATTAGCATTTCGCCAATATCCATTCTAATATCAATCGTCCGCTAATTCTTTGACTCATCGACACTGACATAGACGGTACAACAGTTCACTTTTGACAAAATTGGCTGACATTTGCCAATATATGCACACAGGCATAGACGATCATTAATTTCTAAGATTTGCTGACTCATGTAACCTTTCGGAAATTACACGGCAGCACACCAGTATCCCATTTTACTGTGACGTAATATTGCACAACGGTTACTCTTAATATAAAGCTATTATAATTCCCATTGAGTATTCGCGTCAACTTAAAACAGTTCTAATGAACCACAACGTTGTAAACCTGAACCTGACCGCTTTACCTTTACTTTGAATGCTTGGGCTACCACGTTTACATTGCACATGACGCCTGACCGCAATAATCTGTGTCCACTGATGTTGACAATTGTCAACTGCTGTTTTGTGATCAGATCACAGTGAATGTTTTAATGTGGTTCATTAAAACACACGTGGAATAAATATAATACATGATGATAACAATATAATAAGTAAATTTGTAAAGCGCCGTATAACTAGACAAAATCCCATCCACAGGCGCTGTGAGACACATTAAAATATATAAGTGTTAAGACTGATTAGTTAAACAGATGATAATAAAATAAAATGTGTTTGTGTGTGTGTGTGTGTGTGTGTGTGTGTGTGTGTGTGTGTGCGTGTTTGCGTGTGTGTGTTTGTGTGTGTGTGTGTGTTTGTGTGTGTATGTGTGTGTGTTTGTGTGTATGTGCTTGTGTGTGAGTTGGTGTGTGTGTGTGTGTGTGTGTGTTTGTGTGTGTTGGTGTTTGTGTGTGTGGGTGTTTGTGTGTGTGTATATATATATATATACATATATATATATATATATATATATATATTTAGCTAGTTTATATATATATATATATATATATATATATATATATATAAATTGATATGTAAAATAGCTAAATAAATAGTACTAAAATGTGTTAAAACATTACATAATATGTGCGTCATAAGAAATGCAGGAGTTATTTTGTTAAATAAAGAAAAAGAAAAACTGCGTGATGCATAATGTTCAAGTTCAAGCACTTGGCTATACGTTATATGCCACACGAAAGAGGAGAGTTTTTAAAATCGCTTGAATGTGACTAGCGATGTGGCTGTCTTTAACTAGAACGGACAATTGTTATGTAGTTTATACTATATAACATTTGACAATAACATTGATCAGACTTTGTACCATTATTGCAATACAATACAATACAATATTAAACTTCGGGAGACTCTAGCTCGGCAACGCACCGAAACAAAAGGGATTAAGCAGTTTCTAATAAATTAGCAATTCCAGTTGTAAACAGTTGGATTAGTACGCCGAGGAGCTGTGGATGATAGGCGAGTTTCAACAGGTACATTTTTAATTTACGGCGAAATGTTATTATATTTCACAAGGACTTTATGCTAAGATTAACCAACTACGTTGTTTGCCCAAGCAACAGTAACATATAACCAACATTATCTCTCTCACGTGTGCGATCAAGATATTTCGAAGATGTTCACCCATGAAGCATTATTGTGCATTCTAGTAGAACTATGTGGCTGAGCATGCTATGCACACGGTGACGACATCAGCGCCATTGTGCCAATGTATACCTACTGATCTGAGCGGTTGTATCAACACACATCCTATTAATTATTAACACACCGCGATTTATTTCTTCACACAACACGTGACAGCTGTGAACGAGCAGTCTTGACGAGTCGCCATGACGTAGACCGATGTAGTCTTGATGCTACACGTATTGATGCCGATATTAATTATAAGTTTATCTTATGTTTGTCTCTCTCGCAATACTTTGTTGCCCCCTCTCTTTACACATAAAGGAACACGCACGCACACACGCACGCTCGAACACAAATACACACGCGCACGCGCACGCGAACGCGCCCGCACACGTACACACTTTGTACAACTACAGCTGGATAATAACATGGTCTGGTAAAACCCCGCGACGATGTTGACTAATGCTTTGTGACGTCAACGCCTGCACGAACATGTGGACAACCAGTCATACATACGGAATACTCATACATGACGACATTAATGGCAGATAAATGTCCCCATCGATAACCCATGTTGATGACTAGATGATCCGCCGATTCTTTGTGGAATGACGTTGCTTAGTGCCCAGGCTACTATTTTTAGTAATGTATTACAAACAAGATTGATGTTATACGAACATGAATTGGTTAACGATAAATACCCGTATCTGTTATAACTAATGTCAACATCAAATGGATAAACCGTAACTGGATCCAATATGCGGCATACACAGCATAACACTGAATGAATACGTGTTGGTGTCCTTGTGACAACTCGATTCACACACATGGCATGATTAAAACTCATCTGACTTACTTTGTGTATATATTTGAGCTAATGGTGGCTTACTGCAATTGACATGTTCACATTGTACAAAAGTTATTTTGTCGTTGTTAAATAATTATATGTTATATAAGTATTATTTGTATGTAACAACGGACGTATTTACTCGCTGTTCTATGCTGCACGAAAGCCTATAGGCAATTTCAATCATCTATTTGCCGTTAACTATTTCTTCCCAGAATTAAGATTGGGAAAAGGGGATTTCCTGCTAGCGTTAGTCGGGATGAAATATAATATCATTCTGGCCTCACAAGAACCCCTTTCACTGTAACTGTTGACGTTTTGACATTAAACTCAGTATAGAGATATCCTCATCCTGTGTCCGTAGCAAACATTATGGTAAGGAAACACGTATATAGGTCAACATCCGAACTAGTGTCAATGTAAAGACTGAAGTATTAGCAGTCGGCTAAGATTAACCTTATGTAAGTAGAAAAACATATGTGTCCCCCTTTCGTGCGTAGAACGACATATGACTACGACTGACTGCGACCCTCCCCCCGCCAACAAGCCTAGATCCGACCCTGAGCCTAAACCTTAAATGTTGATAACCAGATGAGTTTGGTGTCCCGAATTTGTCGGCATTGTATAATGTGTGTATATATTGTGGAGTCTTATTATCGTGTATATGGTACCAAATGCCCCAAAGATGCAACTTCTTTATCACAAAGTGAGAACGAAAATGATGTTAAAAACATCCACTATAGCTCCGGTGGTAAAGGCACGACTGGACTCTGCCGACCTTTGCCATTCCAATATTAATATTTTATTCATGAACATGTTTTCTTGCATTCACGGGCAGTTTAATTAGCATTTATGTACGTATGTCAGTACACGGGGGCCAGTCGGTCGATTTAATAGTCCCCCGGTGAAAAATGAATCTTCATTAGCTATGTCCGAGAGACTAGAGATTTGGCGTTTGTAAATGCGTTTAGCTAAATGCGCCGTCGTTGAATTTCATTAAGATCGCCAATGACAGTTATGTACCATCTTCAGAGCTGGTCTTCGCCCGAAGATTGGATAAGAGATTGGGCGGTACTGCCAATAAATAATGTTAATCACTGCGGGCAAGACAAAGTGCGACATAAATGTGTATGACGGTCAACGCCGTCGTCTCCGTAATTGTTGTCATTATCGGAGCGAAATGACGTGGTCACAACGGCCAACACGGCGGAACCGTCGACGCCATAATAGTCACGGTTACGTATTTGACGATTGTCTTACCTTAAGCAACAGTCATACGGGGGGGGGGGGGGTACAGATAAACAATGAATGAAACGAGAGAGGGGAGAGAGAAGGTAGAGAGGAGAGGGAGACAAAAAGAGAGGAATATAGAAGGGGATAAAGAGGGGGAAGATGGAGAGAGGGAGATAGAGGGAGAAAGGAAGAGCGGAGAGAGAGAGAGAGAAGGGGGAGTGAGAGAGGGAGAGGGGGGAGGTAGGGAGGGAAAGAGGGAGATAGGGATGATAGATAGAGGAGTGGAGAGAGAGAAAGAGAGAGAGGGGGGGGGCATGGAGATTGAGAGTGAGAGAGAGAGAGATGGAAAAATGGAGAGAGAGAGAGAGAGAGAGAGAGAAGACAGGAGAGAGAGGGAGGAGAGGGAGAGGGAGAGAGAGTGAGGGAGGAGAGATAGGGAGAGAGGCAGGGACAGATAGTTACGCTAGTTATATATATATATATATATATATATATATATATATATATATATATATATATATATATATATATATATATATATATATATATATATATATATATATATATATATATATATATATATATATATAGAGAGAGAGAGAGAGAGAGAGGGGGGGGGGTCAGACCGACAGACAGACAAAAAGAGATACGCTAGTTAGAAGTTAGACAATATTATTAATAAAATAAAATAAAACAAAACAAAACAAGATGTGCCACTCAAGCTATATTAACGGGTCACAGAGTGAAGAAACTGATATATGAAAGAAACAAAGAACATATATATATTCGCAGGACAGTTTTACCAAAAGAGCAAGGCGTCGATACCATACGTAAAATGTACGAGGGATCGGAATGGTGAATGGGGCGATGGTTATTGTGACCTGCGCTGGTGCGACTTACCCTGCAATACCGTTGTAAAAAGGTCGGTTACGAAGATGATCACGAACTGATGGTAATATGTCAACCGTGACGCAAGTCATTGCGATCACATGATAACTTGTTAAAACGGAGGCAGTCTTAAGAAAGACTCGAACATGGAAGTGCATTTACATTAATGCATAACTAATTAACTATATACCAACATCGTACACGCCGACGGCAGAACAACATATCGCAGTCGCCACTGCCTCTGTTTGTAGCAACTCTAGCCGTAGAAGTAGCGAACTCAATCGTTTCAGTTGGCTCGATAACTATCAATCAAAGTAGAATAGCCGCGTGAATCTGATCCCGCAGGAAATTGCGATTATTAGTCACTTTACAATCGTATTGAGTCTGTAGGTTAAGTTGGCGAAGTTGCGGTCAATGCAGTGATTAATTAAATCGATTAGAAGCATCAGCTGCGTCTGTGCAGGCCCTACTAGCCGGAGACAACGACCGGCGAGAGACGACGAAATTGTGAAAATCAATTATCGCGGCAACCACTGCCGTGGTCAACTAACTGTCTAACCGTGTCACAATTTGCTATCAAATAGCAAAATCCTTGTGGATTGTGGCACATTTGTTTTTACTCAGGCTGTTTAAAAACTTAATACGGTTATATTTTCACTACGGCCTACAACCAATTCGTCCTATCTTCGTCCAAAGGGCGTCCAGCTCACTACCAGGATGGCACGGCCAATGCCATGTATGGTTAATGTTTATATCCTACCGGCGTTAATGTCAAAAGGTTGCTAATGTCGTGACTAATGCAGAGGAAAATATATAGACATTCCTCGACCGATAAATGGCGGTACTTTGTATTTTACATTCGCCTACACATATGTGGCATGTTTATCAGTATGCAGATTTTGTTTTTTGTTGATCACGTTGGTTATGTTCATGTTGATCCAAGCTTTTCTAAGCATGAGTCCTCAGACGGCGTCAATGGTGGCACTTTCAAATATCGACAATACTTGTGTTTTTATTAGCAAACATCGTAATCGTTTTGTTACGAGGAGTTCACATCTGTGTACTACGTAATGTAAGCAGTCGAAGTAGTCGCTCAACCCTGATGCGGATAGAAGGATTGGTGACGTTTTTAAACTGTAAGACTATGATCGTTTTTTGATGCAGATCTGCGTCAATATGCAAGAGGACGACGACATTGCAAATCTCTGCAGCTGCATGGTGATATAAAGACAGCGCGGAAGGGCTTTCGTGGCTGAATGACAACGCACATGGATCTGCTCCACCGAAGCCTCCCTGAACAACATGTCTAGACGACGTTGAAATAGACAATCGTTATCTTATTTGTACTGGAGCAGCTCGTTTTCCTTCAAATCAACATACACTGACATTGACCAATACCGACGAACCACGAACGTGTTGTGGTTGCGACAAAGTGGTGCGCAGTAAAGAATCCACATTCATGTGGTAGTATTATGTTTACTTCACAATATCACACTGTGCGATGTGTTCCCTCTCTCCCTCCCTCCCTCCCTCCATCTCTCCTCACCTACTTGCTTCCCTCAAACACTTTCCCCTCTCCATCCCTCCCTCTCCGTTCTTTTATTACCCTTCCCCCCTCTATTTAGCTCCGTCCTGCACTTCCTTCCACTCTTCCATTTGTCCGTCCCTTTCCCCGCCCGCCCGCCCGCCCGCCCGCCCGCCCGCCCGCCCGCCCGCCCGCCCGCCCGCCCGCCCGCCCGCCCGCCCGCCCGCCCGCCCGCCCGCCCGCCCGCCCGCCCGCCCGCCCGCCCGCCCGCCCGCCCGCCCGCCCGCCCGCCCGCCCGCCCGCCCGCCCGCCCGCCCGCCCGCCCGCCCGCCCGCCCGCCCAGGCTCCCCGTGATACAGCTGCATTAAACAAAGTGTTCCCTTGATTGTTTTGTGTGAATGTCCTCCGATAATTGCATTATCAACGCAAATAGTCGTACATGAAATGCGGCTGACATTACTGGTGATGATTACACTCACCGTTGGATGTTGAGATCGATAACTTTGTAGCCATGCGTCTCCCAGAACTCAGTTCATGTTGTTTTGTTTCATCATTTATTGCTACAATGTTCACGCAAGGTGCACTGCTTTGTAAGGACAATATAGCACTGTGCAATGGCAATCGTGCATGGTGACATGATAAACTATTGGATAATTAAACGTGAACCTCTCTTTGGACTCCACATAATTATGCGAGATCCTAGATAAACCACTGGTTGGTGCGATAATTGAATTACGCCTTGTCCAGCTGCTGAGGCCCCGGGCGAGATGGTCAGTATGTCCGGCCACTTGTGCAGGACGCCGTTCCCTCGGTCGCATGGTGGACGGACTGCGGCGGTGTGTGGCGGTGTATGGCGGTGGGTGTGTGTGGCGGTGGAGGTGGCCGTGTATGGCGGTGTTTGGCGGTGGTGGTGAGGCCGCTTGGAGGTGTCAGCATCACCACCATTCATCGCGTCATACCGTCATTGTGGGAGGTGGGGATAAGGAGAAGGAAGGGGACTGAGATCACGTGGATATATAGAAGGGAGGAAGGCATGGAGGGGTGGAGAGAGTTTTGGAAACACAGATGAGTTGAGAGGGTACGGAGAGTAGGAAGAAAGGGAAAGATGACGCGGCTTGATGGGAATTAACGGGTTTAGGAAAGGTAGGATGAACCGAGGGAGGAACGCGAGACTGACAGAACGTGAAGCGGTACTGATGGTTACAGAAAAAGAAGACGAAGGACGACGTTTCTCGTTGTCAGTAAATCATTATGACTTAAACAACCGGTTAAGCTTAAATCAATAATACCCTTACTCCCTTTCGCGCACGCGCAAGCACACGCGCAGGCTAACGCACACGCACACGCATATGCGCACGCACACACATAATTCCATATGTCCGCACATGTCAACCGATGTCTGTTCCTGAACTGCATCTGACCACGTCAGCGTCCAGCAGCGTCCGATGACACGCTGGTGATCACGCGCAATTTCCCGTCCGAACAAGCGAGTAATTGCGCGACTGGGCGTCTATCATAACGCCAGAAAGCCACTAATGTGTTGGCAGTGTATGGAAATCGAGCGCATCGTTTGGTAGATTGATGATGATTAAAGAGGCAGGACCGCCTTATGCCTCGGGTGGTCAATTACGGATGATGTTCGACCTTGCAAGAGCTGACGTCCTTCTGAAATTCCTTCAGGTCAGCCGGAAGGCGATGATGCGAAGTGGAATCACTGATATTAATTATAGGGGTTTGTATTGGACTAATAGCATCTCCAACACTTGTTTCCATCAAACAATGAAACACTAGAACATTTGCGTCATCCTGCAGCGGAGAAGATGGAATACAGCTATGAATTTGGCACATGGGCAAGGAAAGCGCAAGACAGAGGGAACTGGAGAAAGCTGGTGCGAACCATATGTTCCAGCCTTGCCAACGAAGGGTAGTAAATAGATACGCCTGTCCGTGTGCGCGCGCACATGTGCATCGAAATACAATAAACGCTGGCGAATGCAGCAACATCAACAACACACAATAATATGCACTAATCCTATTTCCAAGTGGTCAACGATCCTTAACTTGATGCGCCATTTTAGGACACCACACTTGCGGGATGTAGGTTTGAACCGACCTGACTCCAAGTTTAATTAAAGGCTCGTCAACGGCTTCCCGGAAACGTGGAACCGGAACGAGGGAATGATGCGATTGGTCAAACGTTACCTTCCTACAAAGTCCTTCTCCCACGGGTGACAACGGAGATCATTACGGTGCATCTACACAGAGCATATTTGATGTAAACGCTGTCGTTTAGTAAATGACTTTGTATTAAACGTTACCCCCGGGCAATGACCCATTGCTTGATTCCAGATTTTCCTCCGGACATCCCACTGGGGACAAGTGTGTTATCTTCACTGCGCGGACTGCCTACTGGTACGTATCCGTAAATACTAATTTGAATGAATTATCCTAGGATTGTCGGTAATGGAATTGTGTCTTTCCCGTGGGGTAAAGGTGGCTTGTAACGTACATGTGCATCGTGAATGTCAACGATTTGGCCTAGTTACTTAAGGATATGCTCAAATGCAAAATTCGACTTGAGAATAAACATCTTTTCAAGACATGTAGTTACAAAATAGTATGATAAACAAACATATGATTTTAACTGTTAAATAGTTTGGCACATAGTGGGCATTACGCGCGCGCCCACGAACGCACACACCAACGCATACACCCACGCATGCACGTGTTGGACAATTTAGGGGAATTTGAACTAAACGCAACACAACAAAGACAAAGCAAAGTAGTGAACACTAAACAGTGAACACTAACATAATAAGTGTATATTCATTTTTTGTGTGACCTACTTCAATGGAATCCTCAAGGATTGCACGCTTAATAGCCGAATATGGTAATTGGAAACATACTATTTATAACATATTTCAAAGTCCAGGTACTATTTACAACGTACTTGAAATTCATTTACTCTTTAGAACGTACTTCGAGTTCCTGATGCAATTTAGAACGTACTTCAAGTTCGTGGAACAACAGCCAACACGTACTACGTTTCATGTATCTATGGAGCGTAACGGACAACCTTCATTTGCCTTCCGAAGTTGCACGTTTTCCGCTATGGTCGTCCTGTTCGAATGCTTCAACTCTAACGAAACTAGATATTCGAGGAAACAAGTGAAGTTCCATCGATCATTGGAAACTGACTAAATGTCATCTGATGTGTAAATAACACGTGGCGGGGTCACATAGCCAATTTCACGTCTGCATGGTTGACGTGCATATAATCACTCAATCAGTTCACGCGACAAAACACCGCTTGGCCTAGACTCGACGTCGCTTTCTACGTTAATATGCATTCGATATTCTAAAAACATCCCATCATATAAGCTGTGTATGTTTCGTTCTCCGCCAGCACGACGCCCTTCGGTTACGAACTCAATCCTTTAGTTCAAAACGCGACAGATGTTATGATCAGAATTCCATATAATTTGTGATCAAGCAACACATTAGACACCACGCATACTTGCGTGTAATGTCTAGCAGTTCATAAGATTGCGAGTGTTCTGCTTATGCAAGTGTTTGGTTCATTCCACGCGCATATTGTAAAGTATGTACGCGAGAACAGTGTCCGATTACGCATAAATATCAGCGTTTATGCATTCCATATTTCACAACGGGAAATTTTACACGCCTTCATAGTTGCTTTGATTTTTTTCTGACTGTGATTTACAACATACGTCGATAGTGATGAAGCCACTTCTACGAAAGTAAAGTAGGTAAATATGTTACTGATTAGAAATGCGTCTTACATAAGCCTCTTGCATTTCATAATTTATAAAAATTTAGGCGCTTCTGCCCGGCATTCAATAGTTTAACAAGATATACGAAATGAAATAATGATACTCTAATTAAATGTAATAGCACGGTACACTAATCTATATGACTCTGTATAAATGTTTCTAGAATTCGTCTCCTACACAGATTGACCGCGATGGAAGTTATCACTTAGTCGTGCTAATTTGCAGTATCATGGTTTTAGTAAATACAGAAACAAAACTATACTGCGTGCGATCTTTTTACGGACTAGTACAACTTATGGCTAGAATTCATGCATATTGTATCAACGTCTTATTAATTAGCTCTGACTGATTTCGCATGCTTGCCCAAAATCATTCTCCGGTCAGACGCTGAGTTCACCTTACCGACTGCTGGCCACAATCAGATGACACAACATTCGTGAATTCTTAAGTCGATAATAAAACCCATTCCGTACGGATGTGTGCGTTCACGTACAAGCACGCACGGGCATGCACACGTCTTACTGCCTGTCTCATAAGCAGAGCCAATCACAGTAGTACTAATACGTACTGGCGGTGTTCCACCGCCTTGAAAACGTACGCGTGTATTCGGGATTTCCGAACTAAAACCAGTTCGGAACAAATAACTTAAGACTTAAAACTGACAAGCACTAAACGTTTCACATGTGTATTCCACGCCATACGCACGTTGACGTCAAGAAGCAGAATAAATGTGTTTTTCAAACAATACAGTATTGACTATGAGTACGTTTATCGAAACTAGTGAGCGATATTTTCCGAAATCAACCTGCGCACGACGTCACGTGATGTTACGGTTTTGACATGCACATAAGATTGCATACTCACAAAAATACACGTTTTTGCCCTGTCTATAGCTATATATAAGATTCCAAGTTTGCCCCGAAAACGTACGTTTTTGGCGAGCAAATCGTTCGCCTACGCAACAGCAAACTGGAAGAATTATAGGCGGACGTGTTTGCCTACTTGGGTCATTGCATGTTATTTCCGACATGACCCTATTGCATCGGTCCGCCAGATTGTATGGTATTCTGACAGGACCCTATAGCACCGGTCCGCCAGATTGCTTAGTCCAAATAGCGCTACTCATCCTAATAATCCTGTCTACTTCGGTGCGCCTCACCCGTGGCCAGAGTGCAAGTAGCTGGTCTGTGTTAACTCAACTGTACACAACAGTCTCGCAAACAATGTTCTCTTGAGCCAAGGACGTCGCATATTGCAGAAACTATCACACGCCACCTTCCTCTGTCCTGAGTCGCAGCGGCTATCCCATCTGGTGTGTCAACGTTTGCAATGTTTTCCTCTCTTAGGAAAGTTCATTTCAAGAGTATCGTTATGCATTCCTCGTTTTAATTTTTCTAGATGTAAAGGATTCCAGTGCTGCTGCACTAGGTTGTCTTTCTAGTGTAATTTTCTGCATCTGCCCAAAGTATGTCCACATCGTCTGTCCGGTGGTTGTCGTGATGTTCACAGTGCAATTCTTCTCTTAGTGTTGCACTGCTTTTATGTTCTTTCAAATTACCCTCTTATCTTTTGTAAGCACTTGTTCTCACAGAAGGAAAGAAAGAAATAAAGGGGTTTAGTTTATTCGCGAGTGCCTTTCAAGATTTCCAATCTATACCTCAGAACTGGGACAACATTTCAGTTAAATTTCTTCATTTTCGTTGACAATCCTACAGGAGAACTAAGGCAGTGTGGAGTTAAATAAATTGCCGAAGTTTCGAAACAGCAGCAAGATGATTCGAACCCGGGTTCCCTCGACTGAATACTAAGAGGTGATAAAGTCAGCATTAATACTTTTGGACTTAGTCTTTGGTAGATTGCACCCGCAGTGGGATGGTCGGCGGTTACCCGGGTACGGGTGAGGTACATAGAATACAACGATACGACTTATTCACCTTTTCATACTTGGTAGCATTCCGCAATAAAACTGTCAACACGCACGAAATGCCACGTGGCAACAATGTATGACTTAAAACGTGAGAAAAACGGCCCACGCTGCACACGATAAAGTTCAAATTTATCCAGGGCAGACTAGCGCACAGGCTTCAGAATCCTAAGCGAACTCCTCCGATGTGAAGAGGGCGACAGATTGAAGAAAACTGAACTGGCTGGGTGCATCCGATAATTAGTGAATACCTATTGGGTTAATTTCTCACGCAGCGCCAGGCGGCGAATGCATGAATCATTGATGGGGATCGCTTGCGGCCGGCTCACATTTGGCCGTCGTCGAGCGGACGATAAATCTGAGCGCTAGCAAATTAATCTCTTTAATACAACGATGCAGATCATTCAAGAATACCCCGCTGCGTTCCCATGCATTTATCACACTTACTGCGATGGAAAAACAAAACAATAACATCGGTATTGTTATTGCAAGGTCGTGTTCTCTGTCCCACGGGAATGTCACCTGCGGATTCACGGCAGAGACTGGAGAGAAGTGTGCGCGAGAATGATTATAGAAGTAAATCATTGCACGCGAAACAGCGGAGGTGTGTCTGTGTCGACGAATGCCGAGTGAGTTATGGGGTGAACGTATGCTGTAGCGTCAGACGACAGCGCCAAACATTAATTCATAAATTAACTGCACCACGAGCCAGCAATCGGACGAATGAACGCCGTGGGAATCGCTGATAAACGAGGCAGTGTTATACATTGGATTTCGAATAAGTGATCGCATGGATGATAAGTGTGTCTGATATTGTATTTGGAATTAGTCGTAACTGTTCGACTATCAATGATGACTGAATGATAACACAGCGTGTGATCCATGAATCACATGTCAAAATGAGACGTATATTAATGAACCAATGAAATGTTATATACAATAGGATCTATATAAATGATATATGTAGTCTGCAATATGATGCAAACACGTCATCTCTTTAATTATGCTATGTCTGCTTTTCCCTTCATCTCGCATTAGTTGCTCTAGTGTCATTGAGGAGAAAGGGGACGCGAATGTAATGAAAAATATAGGTAAGACGCCATTGATACCATCACCCTCTCCTATTTTCTTGAATACGTATCAAAGATCAAATACTCGAAATAAATCCCATATTGTTTTCGACAAATACGAAACTCTTGTTGCCCGTCTTTAGAATTATATTTCATGTGTAATATATTTTGTTATCACAAACTTTAGCAACCATTGGTGACTCATTTGTAGTGTTTGACGTTGGCTTAATTTTCTTCATAATAATATGACACATCGAGTTAGAAATTGTTTTCTATGAAGTTAATTACTTAATTCATTTTGCATTAATGTCCATCACTAAATGTCAAGCCAATCTTACTAAACGTATAGGTCGAATGAGCATGTACAGAAATGCCTCTGAAAGGTTACTACTAAGCCGCCATAATCTGTAATCTCAGTAATCCTGAGTGATGATCTTTCTTTTGGTGAGATAAATGAGGCTGCGTTGAAGATTCCACGATTAGAGTTGTTATGTCTTGTAATTGCAGTAACTTTAAATTGATCGTAGGAATATACCTTTACAAGAGTTTAATCGCTATATCCCTCCCTCCCTCTCTCCCTCCCTCCCTCCCTCCCTCCCTCCCTCCCTCCCTCCCTCCCTCCCTCCCTCCCTCCCTCCCGCCCGCCCCCCCGCCCGCCCGCCCGCCCGCCCGCCCGCCCGCCCGCCCGCCCGCCCGCCCGCCCGCCCGCCCGCCCGCCCGCCCGCCCGCCCGCCCGCCCGCCCGCCCGCCCGCCCGCCCGCCCGCCCGCCCGCCCGCCCCGCCCGCCCGCCCGCCCGCCCGCCCGCCCGCCCGCCCGCCCGCCCGCCCGCCCGCCCGCCCGCCCGCCCGCCCGCCCGCCCGCCCGCCCGCCCGCCCGCCCGCCCGCCCGCCCGCCCGCCCGCCCGCCCGCCCGCCCGCCCGCCCGCCCGCCCGCCCGCCCGCCCGCCCGCCCGCCCGCCCGCCCGCCCGCCCGCCCGCCCGCCCGCCCGCCCGCCCGCGCCCGCCCGCCCGCCCGCCCGCCCGCCCGCCCGCCCGCCCGCCCGCCCGCCCGCCCGCCCGCCCGCCCGCCCGCCCGCCCGCCCGCATAGCACAGTATAGCACAGTATAGCACAGCATAGCACAGCACAGCATAGCATAGCACAGCATATAAAAAAAGTAATTCTCAAGGATAACAACATATATTCTGGATGTATTGATATTATGCGTGCGCGACAGACAGATGACGCTATTTCAACGTCGTTGCTAATAACTGTGATGGGTATGCTCTCTGTGAGATAAAACGATCGATTGTTATTAAAAAAACGATACACTTACTTGTTTTACTCGTTTCCCCGATGACGTTTGTTGCAGCTGATGCTGATGATAAATGTCACGCATGCAGACACATTTAAAAACGGCACGCACAATCGAATGCACATACACACACGCTCGTACCCACTAAACCACACATGCATTTGCTAGCACGCTGTTACATGATGCACACGCACGCGTGCACGCACACACACATACACAAGAGCTGCTTACATAAATACATACATATATACATACACACATACATACATACATACATACATACATACATACATACATACATACATACATACATACATACATACATACATACATGTATCCTACCTCCCATCCATCTATACATGCACGCATGCATACATACATACATACATCCATCCATCCATCCATGCGTGAGTACATACATACATACGTACATACATACATACGTATATACATTCAAACATACATACGTACATACATACATACATACATACATACATACATACATACATACGTACGTACATACATACATACATACATACAGCATGTCGTGCGCCATGAATTAATTAATCTATGTGTTCATCTAACTTTTCAGAAGACATAGTGACAAACAAAACAAAGCAGTTTGAAACATTAGCATATTATGATAAACCGGGAGCATTTACAAAAGCGACAAGTTATAACAATATTTGTTTTGTGAAGATTTTCACCATGTGCTTCCAAAACAAACCAAACTGCCCGTGTGTTATATTGTCTGTAGCGCCACCTGTCGGACACATAGCACACATATTTTCAACTTACCCAAAATAAAACCCAAGAATCGAATGCTTTCAGTCGACCATAGCCATGGTAACAGAAATATTAAATGTATGCGTTGAATTGGAATTGTGTAACTGTTCTCGTAATCTCCTTTCCGGTCGAACTATCACTCGATAGACAGTAACACTGCAGTGTGTTGAAGCGTGCGTTAGCGCGGCCGTTACAGGCAACCGCGGCAGAACGATAACAGCTGCTTGGCTCAAATGACAGCCGCTCAGTTGGGGAAATTAAATAAAAGCAATAGCGAAGAAAATCGCTTCTCGGTGCAAAGTGCCCCGGCGTTTTTTTGCGGTCCCGCTAAACTTGTCTCCGCGCCAATCAATCTGACGGTTTCCGTCAACGCAATGCTGGTTATGTCGTAAAGTAAAACGAGATACGCATTTACGTTGGAGGCGGCTGGAACGGTTCAATTGATTGGCATGATTTGGAGAACTGTGGAAATGAGACGTGTCTTATGTGATATTGATGCGGTTTTGCCGGAGGTTCACGCTATCAAGGCACGTTACGCACGCTCCATCCGATGGCATGCGTCATGCGAAACAACGGGTGCTCTGAGGGACGCTTAATGGTAAGTCCTGTAAGACACGAAAAACATTTCACAATAATTATGGGAATTTCAGAAAAACTCACATTGGGACCACCGAAAGAACGTTTTCTTCCCTTCCTTATACCCTTGTTGGATGAGGGTCACACCATGGATTCCGTCGACGACTTGGCTCCTCTCTTTCACGATCCTTTGTTGCGTTTTCCCTTTTGTAGCGGCTCACGCCTGTCTGTTCAGACCACTATTAAAACCACCCCTACCCTTATTGGTGGTCTTCCTTCATTTTTCCTCTAACCACCCTCTTCTATTCTCCATACGCTCTTTGTAAATCTCTCATCGCTCATTCTCTGAACGCGTCCTGCTCCTTGTCATCTGCTCCCAATACTTCTGTCTCAGAACATCTCACACACACACACACACACGCACGCACGCACGCACGCACGCACGCACGCACGCACGCACGCACGCACGCACGCACGCACGCACGCACGCACGCACGCACGCACGCGCGCACGCACGCACGCACGCACACACACACAGGCTATATAGCCAAAACAACAGGCTATATATATATATATATATATATATATATATATATATATATATATATATATATATATATAGCGTGTGTGTGTGTGTGTGTGTGTTTATATATATATATATATATATATATATATATATATATATATATAGTTATATATATATATATATATATATATATATATATATATATATATATATATATATATATATATATATATATATATATATATATATATATATATATATATATATATATATATATATATATATATATATATATGTATATATATATATATATATATATATATATATATATATATATATATATATATATATATATATATATATATATATATATATATATATATATATATATATATATATATATATATATATATATATATAAACAGGCTATGTATGCAAAACAACAGGCTATATATCCAAAACAACAGGATATATATCCAAAACAACAGTCTATATATCCAAAACAACAGTGATGTCGCATATCTCGTCAGTCAAATACCAAACTCACGTAACATGCGTTCAGCTGATCCGGTGCCGTGGGTGGACTTAACATTCATATCCTAAAACGTATGCAAAGAGGCGTACCAGTGCACACGGATTCTCATTAGAATGTTTTATATAATCAATACTCGTGTCGTAAAAACTCCTGCCTCGTTTCATTAGCGATACAGTATTTATAAGGATAAAGATAAAAGCCGCCAAAAGGAAATAACCAATTCACAGTGTCTTGCCTCGCGGTAGGACACACCAATTACTCTAACTGAAGTAACGTCATCTAAACAGAAGTGAGCCATCGACACCGCGCGACCATTGACAGCACCACATGTCATGAACATTTACGCCGTTGGCAGCACTACTTGTCACACATATTGTCACCATTGACAACATTACTTGTCACGCGTATTGACGCTATTGGCAGCACTACCTGCCACGCCTATTCGCACCATTGGCAGCATTACCTGTCCTAGTACTGAATCCGTAGGCAGCACTACCTGTCACGCGTATTGGCAATATAGGCAACACTCCACGACACACGTATTGTCATCATTGGCAGCACTACCTGTCACGCCTATAGGCACCATTGCCAGTAATACATTTTAGGGAATGTCACATGTTAGGCATATTGACGCCATTGGTAGCATTACCTGCTACGTGTATTGGCACCTTTCGAAGCACTGCTTGTCACGCGTATTGTCACCATTAGCAGCACTATCTGTTACGACTGTTAACACCATTGCCAGTAACCTGTCACTCATATCGGCGTTGTTGGCAGCACTATCTGTCCCGCGTGTTGCCGCCATTGACAGCACTACCTGTCATGCCTATTTACACCATTGAAAGCACTATCTGTCACGCGTATTGGCACCGTTGGCAGCACTACCTTTTACGCGTATTGGCAACGTTGGCAGCACTACCTTTCACGCGTATTGGCACCGTTGGCAGCAGTACCTTTCACGCGTATTGGCACCGTTGGCAGCATTACCCGTTATGTGCACTGACTCCGTTGATCAGCTCTTAATAGAAACAACATGGGAGGTAAAATGCTTAAATTATTATAAAATCATATTTAAACTTTAACGCCTTCGTCTACATGCTATATAAACGTGTGGAAGATATCAGAAAAAAGTATGCTGGCATCACCATGATTTGGACTAGCATAAATATTTACCATGCTATCAAGTGGACGACATCCGCTTGTCCAAGCACCGTTTGACAATTGGCCGCAGGTCTTTAGAGAGTCACGCCAAGCATTAGCCATCTAATTTGCAGGAAGTTGTTAGAACAAGCGCTGCATGTGCGGATCAGTCGATTGAATTCAGTAAACCGGCGCTAGTAAAGAAGCGGCACTGGAGTTTTCCCCTGATTCAATGTCACCTTGTGTCAAAAGCAATTGTGAAGTGTCCGCATCCGAACGCCTGTGAATTAGGCCACCAGAAACGTGAGAGACACTGTGACCGCAATTGGGTATTAGTACATGCGTGAACAAGATATCGCTATAACACACGCACACATACGCACGCACGCACACCAATTTATACAGTGAAAGGATAGGGATAACGCTGAAGAGGTACTCTGTTTAGCCGCCGGAGTTATGCGTGGATGGCGAGGGCAGCGTACATCTGTGCGAACGATGCTATTCAACGAACGGAACAAGACATATCGAAACAACAATATAGAAACTGTCCTTATTCGCATCGGACAGAAGGCGTTAAAGTTATATTATGTCGCGAAGGGAACACTTATGAGTAGCTGGATTACGTTGGTTTTACGGTGTGCTTCTTTAACCTTCATATTTCCATAGGCCGCGGCAACAACATTACCAATAATGTCCTCCTTTTGATGGAACATATCCTGAAAAACGTTCTTTTTAATATATCTTATATTCTAGAATATGCATGCGCTTTGGCTTGACTTTCTTACATGCATTCGCCCCAGCTCGTGTCCGTATCAATGCCCCTCCACCCAGGTATACACCTTCTGTCTCGCTGTTTCAGTTCTTCCCTTCCAGTATTATATTTCTAGTAAAATAGTGGCTACCTATGATACTAGCTATTCTGGACTCAAATCCTGTCTCTCCAAAGTCGCCTGGTGTTTTGGGTTTAAGGACACTTTCGTATATGCCAAATCTGAGCAATGTTCCGTGACAACACTTAAGACGTTCACTGAATAATGTCCCTTTCTCATGGGGAATGTTCGGCTCATGTGGGTGTGTTATGCATATCATACATGTTTATTCTGTTTTGCCGTAATTGAGCAGTGCATAGAAGCTGGACTCTGCGCATACTAAATAGGATGTTTGATGGACGCAAATGGACCTGCAAGATGCTCCGTGGATTTTGTTTTCATGTAATGTTTCCCTGCGGGAAAACCTGCATATTCAGTATTCCCATACTTTATATATTCCATTGATCGTCCAAGGTTCGGTTTAAATGAGGCGCACCCAACCGGTATGTCGATGCGAAAACGGATGCTTCTCAAGTACGCCATCTAATGGCATTAACACAATCATTTGGCAGTTTGTTCCATTCACCTATCGCACTGTGTGTGAAAGAGTACTTTCTCATGTCCAACCTACACTGTTGCTTAACTAATGCTGCTTAATGTCCTCTAGTTCTACTGCCTTCTTTAAGTTTGAAGAACATATTCTTATCAACATTCTCGTAACCGTTCACTAGTTTAAACACTTCTGTTTGGTCTCCTCTTAGTCTCCTGGTCACTAGTGTTGTCAAACCAAGCAATCATAACTAAGGTCTTTCAATTCTGGAATAATTTTAGTTGCTCTTCGTTGTATTCTTTCTAGCTTGTCTATGTCCTTCTTACGATACGGCCCCCAATGCATGTATACAATATTCCAAATATAGTCTAACTTTTGCTTTGAGCAGGGGTACAATTAGCTGTTTCTCCGCATACGTGATGTTTTACAACGAATACTTTATACTTTATCTCGAACTTTCTGTTTACTCCTTACATAAGCATAGAAACTCTTGCTGTATTTTTTTATGTTACCTGCCAATTTTTTTTCAAAGGTTCTTTTGGATTTTTTTAATTTCAGTTGTAGCTAGGTTAAGTGCTTCTTTATAGTTTGTGTAGTCTTCTATATTTCCAGTGTTTTATATACCCCCACAGCATCTGTTTGTGAGCAATTTTTCTAATAACCTCTTTTGACAGGTGTTACTTCCTGGACCTTTTCCCTTGTTTTCTTAATGGAAAAATTGTCTCAATAATTCCCTCAATCTCATATTTTAAACAATTCCAGTATTATGTTGCCGTCTTGTTCTTCAACAAGTTATTCCATTCTACATTTGCTAGATATGTTCTCATATCTTTATATTTGCCTTCGTTGAAGTTTCTCGTCCATTGTTTTTATATGTATTCCCTGTTTTTACTTTTATATTAAAACGAATTTGGTTGTGGTCACTTGAACCCAAAGTGTTGTGTACTTTAACACTATCAACTAATTCATTTTGAGAAAAAAATATAATCTAACACATTCCTATCTCTGGTTGAGTAAGGAAATAATCCTGTGTTAGAAGTAAAAACTGATGGTCTCCACCTCCTGCCCTCTCTAATGAGTATGTATTTGGCCATGGTGAAAATCACCCATTAAACATTCCCCCTTGCTCTTGGTAGCTATGTTACACCAAATTGCTTCCTCACAATCTCCTTCACTTTTCAGTGTTACTTCATATGCTTGAAAGAATTCTATAATATATAAAATTACTCCACCTCCCCTGCTTTCTCGTCTATCCTTCCTATGCATTATATAGCATGTCAGTGCTAAATCAGCATATTCTATATCTTTATTTGTCAATGATTCTATGATACCTATTACAAGAGGCTCTACATGCACCGAGACATGATTGCATTTAAACGCAAATGCAAGGGTTTGGAATGATTCAAATGCAAAATGTAAACGCAAGTGTTTGAAGTGATTCAAATGCAAATGCAAATGGTTTTATATTATTCAAATGCAAGTGCAAATGTAATAAATGATTCAAATGCAACTGCAAGTGTTTTTTTATTATTTATATGCAATTGCAAGTTTTAGATGATGCAAATGCAAGTGTTTTATAATATTAGTATGCACATTCAGGTGCTTTGAATTATTCAAATGCAAATGCAAGTGTTTAAAATGATCAAAAAACATTGGAACGCTTGGACGCTGGCATCTTGAATAACTCAATGTCGGGAATGATGACTGGTATGTGGCAGTTAGCTTATATGGTTATATTCAACAGCAATGATTTGCACATGTGATGCTCTGTTTTAAAAGTATTGTTAATTGCGTAGCATTTCACATATCAAACAAAGCATATATGGTTTCCAGCCTTTCATGCACTGCTCAACAGAGTGTGTCTGCTGAGTCAAAAGCCAGCACAAAATGTATGTGATGGAGTTAAACGGGATTCACAGGTTACATAATAGTACTTAAGACTTGCTAGATTGGATTTACAAGATTTGGATTTACAAGATTGGAGAACTAACAGGTTCAACAATGGGTTTATGAACTTCTCAAACACATCACATCTTGATGCAAATGTTTGTTAATAAAATACAAATGCAAATGTTTTTTTTTAATAAAATACAAATGCTTTTTAATCAAATGCAACTACAAAGGCAAATGTTTTGATTCAATTGCAAAGGTCGTGGATAAAAAATGCAAATGCAAATGTATTTATTAAAATGCAAATGGAAAAACAAATGGTTTGGTTTCCAAAATGCAAATGCTTTGATTCAAATGAAAATGTAAATGTCTTGAATTCCAAAAATACAAATGCAAATGCGGCATTTTCAAATGCAAAGGCTTGAACCCAAGCCTGCAACATAATACTAATATTATGCACATTGACCCATCATCGTGATTCTGTGTAGCCGTATTAGGAAGAGAAGCTATTATAATGTTAGTCACAGCTGCATCGTAAACATTTTGCAAGGCGACTTGTTTATGTTGTGGGACAGCACACAGTCACACGTGCACGTACTTAACGTAGGCACCTACATTAAGCATATGCCCCCGTCATTTTGAGTGTGTGAAAGTTTAACTGTTTCACGAGAAGAAAAGCATAGTTTTTAACCATCCCTGAACCAGACACCTCTATCGGCGTGTGTGCCACATATACATTTCTCCGACCTGCCAAGCATGTGTCTAAATAACAACCTTGGTTGTTGGCAGCAGATGCACAAAAAACGTCGGCATATTGGACAACGCAAGTAGCTAAATATGAGCCGACGAGTTATCAGACGGCACGAACACAGATTGTACGTGTTAATCAAGCCATTCGGTCTCACATTTGCAAGATATAAATATGAACTAGCGAATCTTCGCTGCAGTGTGCTCTTGACACATCTTATATATCAACTAGTTATATTCTAATAAAGGTCCTTCCTCAATTAGATGTTTCACTTGTCTCGTTACAGATTCATTTCGCGAACAATCTATTTATTCTTGCATTGACTACATATGTTAGTTCGTTTGTGCCATTTGTATTAAGTTCATACTAAATAATCGAACAAACTACTATATTATTTTTTTACCGGATCCAGTAAAAATTCGGGGAAAAGAGGCAGTGGTCCAGCTGTATATCTCATGACGCAAGGCTACTAATACTTTCGCGACGTACCCGATATCAAGTCAATTCTTTCGGCGATTTTATCAAAAGTACAGTCTTTCATTAAACCAACGGCGCGTTTCACTTAATTAATCGCACACTTCAGATTTGGACATCAACGAACCTGCCCCGCGATAGGCTAAAGCTTTTAGACATTTTATCGGACAGTTTACTTATCATGTGCAATGTACAAATGCATGTCAAATAATAATAATAATAATAAAAAACGGACGCCTACATCAACTAAGTGAAAATGCATATTATATAAACATCAGAATGTGGGACATACATCTCATACTGAGTAATAATAACTGACGGCCTCTCGGCAACTGAATTCCGTGAGTGATATAATTATCGGTCAGCACCTAGGCAGCCATCAGCTGTTGCGTAGCCCAGCAACGGTCGAGATTTGAGGATTATAGAGCGACACACTTCTCATTAACTATTCACAGTCATTAACCTGCCTATTCTAATATTGCTTACGCAGACGGCTATCAATCACGCACAGAAAATGCCACATTTTGTACTTGTTAAAGCTTAATGTAGACCACTTCCAGACTCCATAATGGTGATTTATGAAATAACGTTCTCAATTATTCGTCGACAAAGACATCGAAGCCCGGGTGTTCTTTGTACATACACTATTATACGATACAATAATAACACACACTACTATACGATACAATAATAACACACACTATTATACGTTACAATAATAACATTGGGGAAAAAAGATGACGTCGTTCACGTAAATCTACCGCAAGCCTCCGGGTATAAAACGTCTATCGCGAGACAATTATATTTGACCGCGCAGAGTCGCAAGGCCTAAATGTGACACATGACATGGCGGCGTGTCAACTCCAATTTCTCGTTCCAGACCATTGCTGCGTTTGATCTAATAGTTAAGTAGTTAAGTGTGCTGCGTGTTAAAGGCGTCAAATTCAATTCTGTGTCACGACACTCGCCTAGAGGCAATCATGAATGTTGTAAACGTGATTCGATGACAGACACAATATCAGTATGACACGTTCTTACGATGTCACCAACATGGGACACTCCAAGTATCTCATCAACTAATAATCATCGTGTGTGCTTTACCACGTCGTGACAACAACAACGTTTCGAGTGAAATATGCCCTGACATTTGGTATCCCGCATGGCATGCATATATGTATACAAATGTTTACTGTACGTGAGTGTACGACAGCTTTTATACAATGACAACTTGACATGTTGACTCGATTCGACAGCTTTTATACAATGACAACTTGACATGTTGACTCGATTCGACAGCTTTTATACAATGACAACTTGACATGTTGACTCGATTCGACAGCTTTTATACAATGACAACTTGACATGTTGACTCGATTCGACAGCTTTTATACAATGACAACTTGACCTGTTGACTCGATTCGACAGCTTTTGTGCATTGATAATTTCATTTATTTGTATTCCCATGTAAATCTTTTGTTTTATTTATTAACCACCGCACTCTATTTGTAATAATGGAACTAACGGACTTTTATGTCAATGTAGTATTAGTAATGTTATAATGTGTGTTGTATATTACAATATATCGCATTAAAAAATGTATGTGTTAATCGTGTCTATTCCTCAGTTAGATATTTCACATACAGTATTGTATCGTGTTTTTATGACATGTATTTCAATGTGATTTCTCGTGCAACGGAGGGCAAATAATAATTAATCATTTGAATTTTTTTATTTAACCAGCTTGTGCTATGCAAAAATGTAGTGCTTACACGTGCTTAGGTATACCTAACATGTACTGCTGTGAAATTAGAAAGTGCTTTTATTTGCATTTCTTCAACACTACATTTATGTCTAACACTACTCTAAAAAAGGTGAAACATTACACCTTTCCTGAACATGTGTTAGGCTGAAGGTACTTTAACTTTTGAATGAAGTGTCACATCGGCAGGTGACATGAAACCAACACGAATGATAGGACTGATGCAGGGTGTCACCAAATGAGACATGATCATCTCTACAAGAGGAGCAAGGTCACCCCAATGGTAGAAGTGGTCAAGATGAATACACTGAGATGGTATGTGATGACAATGGAAAACACCAGCGTCAAAGACGCAATAAGAACAGAACGGTACAAGAACCGTACAAAATGGAGGAAGTTCTTGTCACACTGGCAGGAATTATAGTATCACTCGAATTCCTAACAGCGACCAGGTAAGCAACACCATTTTCTGCGGACGTTTGTCAGGTGTATAAGTTAAGACCTCGGGTGGAGCGACTGGCAACGGTCAATTTCACAAACAACTGTTGATCAACATAACTGACTACGACCCTCTACGAATAGTGTAAGAAAGGGTCACCCAAAATACATCAAGCGAACATTGAGTGCACTGTAACATTGAGTGCACTGTAACATTGAGTGCACTGTAACCAAAAAGACTTCGCTTCAAGAGGCAGCATCTTGTGATTCTTTTCCCAATCAGAAACCCCTGGTTCGTATCCATAGTTGTACTAATTACCAGTCAAGGCCGTAATCCTTGTGTTTAGAGCCAGGAAGTCCAGTAAGCCTATAATGAAAGGGTCATTCATTAGTTAGCTATAAAATGCTTTGTTGCTCTCACAAGTGACTTCTGCTGAAGAAGTCAAACAGCCTGCACCAGTATTGTCTGGTGCCAATTTGTAGTGTGGTTAAAGTACAAAGGGGATATTGAGCCCTGGACATTGACAGGTACTAATGAACCCTCTCAGCAAACATGAATTGTGGACTTGTGGTCACTGCCAGCCACAACATGCCTAACAGTGTTCATTGATTCATAATATATATATATATATATATATATATATATATATATATATATATATATATATATATATATATATATATATATATATATATATATATATATTTAATATATGTATATATATATATTTTTTTCTCTTGTTATGCTCTGCTATGAAATGTATTTTGAAAAATATTTTTAAATTAAATACATTTCAGCACATATTTGAATGCACGCTGGATGGCACAACAGGGCAACTTCGCGACTCTATCACAGTTGGTCCCCATCATCTCAGTATCCCGACTTTTATTTATTTGAATATCTTAAGAATTGATTCTTATTACCCAAGTTAGAGCAATTCAATAATAATGTATGTGATCGCATGTCTTAAACTGCTCTAACTTATGTATGTAAAGGCAGTGTGATTACATTGTATGGACTACTTTTATGTTTGTACTTCTGTTAGTTCTTTTATTAACTCATTTAAGGTATATATTAGTTTTATTAACCATGTTAACTAACATTTTATCCTCTTTACCTATGATGGTCAGCAAGCAGAACACAATTATTCAATGTTTTATTGGACAATACACTCGTATCGTATCGTATCATCAGCCACAGTCGAGAGGCTATTGCTGCTGGAGAAGTGTTCCGCCTTGAACGATGTTCCTTTAAGGACTCCACCTTTGAAGAGCTGATGTTCATTAGGTGCAACGGCAAATAAGGACACTAAATGACAACACGGCAACAGGTTTTTTTTTTACCACGACCAGGGAGTTAATGCTCTGTGATTATGTTATTTGGTGAAATAAAGAGGTTTTTGTTACAGTTTTCCTCATAAAAAGTATGATCAACTGTCGCTGCATAGTCAACTCTTCCTGAATTACATAAATTAATTCACAATGCTTATTTTTAAAATACGTTATTATTACTATACATAATTGCTATAATATCATACAAGATGTACTTGTACTGTTGAGGGGCAGGTGAACAGTACTTTGGCTTAGGAAAACATAATCTTACTACTCAGAATAACGTTCCAATGTCTGTAATTGCACACAGGCAATAGCGAATTTGGAATAAATTAATTTCGACTCAATAATAAAAGTTTACGAGCTCAGTCGCGAAATGTGTGTTTTCCGTCACCAAGGAGTTGGCATCGTCGAACAACAGCATTAAGTCGTTAGTTGCGTGTGTCTTCTGTTTTGTCATAACAATTGTATGTTTGGCTTTAACACGCGAACTGATGCGTGTGTAATCAGAAAACATATTTGGTCCTCGGCCAAGTACTGAGCTTAACCTAGATATTGTATGTTAACAGAGACTTCGATTTCTTTAGTATCGTAGGTTAGCGCGAACAAAACGTCCAAGAATGCGGCTACCTCTGCCATTTTATTGTGAATAATACATTCGTTCTGGACACGGCTATTTGGCGTTACCCGCAATGTCCAACTGGAGAGGAGTATTGGAACAAACAATGTCGGCAATAATCAATTGTAGGGGTCGGCTAGTGTAACATGTGCATAATCTTCTGGTTTGGCAAAGATAGTTCAATTACGTTTCGTTCAGGTACGGACACTATATTGCCTATCTGACTAACGCGCTGTAAAATATTGTCAGTCAAGCGCCTGTATGAGTGGTACTCGGTAATGACAGAGGTGGTAGCGGTTGTTGTGGTGGTGTTGTCATTGGGTTGGTGGCGGTTGTGGCGGTGGTGGCGGTGGTGGCGTTACTGTATTAGCAAATAGACTAATTAACTAATGATGTGATTGCACCGAGCGACTCTGTACACATATAAATGGGATACGAATATGTTCATGGTTGTCATAGTGCACATAGTTCTCACACACACATTAAAACGTTCACTTTCGCCCAGTACAATCAAATTACCTTATACAGTAACATTATGTGTGTACTGTGTATATATAAACATGAAGGGTGCGCACCAATTTAATCCCGTTCCCCCGTCGTGTTGACATGGCACAAACGACTCAAGTTCAGTACGATAATCGACGAGAGCACGCTCACATATGTGATTGAAGACCGTATACATGTCATTTGGACAAGTTGGGCCGTCCAAAGACAACCAGTGTGTTTTCATTTTCGTTCTCTACCCTTTATGCCTGAAATCTGGGGCGAGGCTGTCACCGGTCGTCGATTCGCAGATCACGCTAATTATTAGGTAATTTAATTACTTTGTCGATCGCGTGTGTACGTGGGTGCGTAATGCGCCTGCGCGTGCATGCGAGTTTTCTTGCGTGCTGAAATAGGTTTGCGTGCGCGTGTGTTTTCATGTAGACAGGCGTTGTTTAAAGCATTATGCTACAAACAGAAGAAAAACCAATAGCCCTCCCATCCCGAATAAAATATATGAAAAACTTAGCCCCCGGCTGGAGATGTGGACCTTCACACACGCTCACCAGGACGCCCACTCCAGGAACAAATCCTGCTTACGCCCCTGCCTACGAGAATGCACACACCTTACGTACATTGACGACAGTGATATTTTTATGAAGTAGAACGGTGATCGTGTAGACTTACCAAAGCGCTCCCTCTCCTGTTATCCAAATTACCAAAGTTCACTCAATTGTTCCTGTAGATCTTACGAGGTTTCTCTGTTCAGAACGCCATATCCCTGTCGGTGGCGACAGGCGCAACACCGTTAGCTGTTCTCCAACGATTGCTCAATGACTGCCCCCGTCCGCAAAGAGCAATACTGCAGCTTCGTTATCTGGACGGTTGGCGAAACGACAGCACACGCTGTGAAGCGTGGGATTCACCTAGACACATACACGAGTGATCGTTGCAAAGCATTGGCCACGTAAATGTGACAGTCGTCGTTTTGATCCTACGCCCGTGCGCGCCTGAAAGCTCCTCTGGATTAGATGCGTCCCTATGGACGATTTAACGAGGAGTATCCTTCAGAACGAATTCGAATGCATTGACATTGGCGCCGCCTTTTCTGCGTTGCCACAAACGGGTCTGACGTCGGAGGTGTGGCGTATCGGGCTGCCCGGAAGCAACGATCTCTGCGCGGCACTGGCGACGCAGCTTCGAAGCAACAAGTATCAACGAGCGTCATTCAAAACAACACCGGCTATTCCTCTTCGCTTGCTTTGCGTGCGATGTTTTCAGGTTTCCGCCGCTTTTGCTCACAGACCGACGCCAACTAAAGAACTAATGACGGTTAGCATGTGCTTTCTGGTGCGGTTAACTGGTTGGTTGGACTCGCCCACGAGAGGAGGACATGGCTCTGGCGTCGGTGGTCGAGTGGCAATGTGCCCGCACGGCCGCTGAAGCGTTCCAGCTAAGTGGGTTTAGTCGATGGCGTTGGCAGACGCGAGAGTTAATTTCTCGAGCGCACGAAGCGTTGGCCGGCGAACTAGCTGCTCTAAGTGTATTACGTTCCATGCACAGCCACATCTAACATTTCTGGTTTCTCCTCTTCTTCTTCACGTTTGCGGAATGTCGCTGAAGCTTAATCGTGAGAGTAGACCTTTACATCGATCGAGCTCGCTGAGTAAACATTCATAGTTTATGTCTGATGTAGGTGACAACCAATGCCGTCATCTTGATGTGCGGTGTTATTTGTGCATGCCTACATATAGTGGCCAATCCGAAATAGTGTCGACCTAATTACTTGCGAGTTTCTTCTAAGATTCCGGTCCGGTACTTACAGAACGAGATCTCGAATACTCGACAGACCACGAAAGCGGCTTTTTTCAAACCGTCCGATCATCCAAAATTTGTAGCAGGCTGGTCTGTCGCGTTACTCGCAAGTGCTAATCCAGCAGATCATTACGGATGCTGCTATTTTCAAGCAGTTTTATCGACTATAATCTGAAGAGTTATTGGCGGCGTTGTGTGTGTTTCTCAAGTGGCTTCTTAGACGGGCTTCGTTATATGTCACTGGACTAATTGCCATTCGGAAACATATGGGTTGACGCTGCTTGTCGATTTTTTTTACAGCTTCAGATTGTTCCAATCCAAGGGCCCATCTTAAAAAAATTAACTATGCTTCGTCGTATTCATGAATATTGAATAGATATTTCCTTGTGATAATATGATACCAGCTTTGTCGCAGACGCGCTACACTAGTCAGTGACACAAGCTGGTCCTATGCCAACCATCGGAATATGTCACATACGTCAGTAGTTAACAGGTGGTATCAACATGAATGCTAAATGTGTCTCTTCAACGACATCACCCATTGTGTGTAAAGTTCAAATCGTAACAATGACACGCACACTCACTCACGCATGCACGCCGCACATACGCACGCACGCACGCACACAAGCACGCACGCACGCACGCACACCGCAAATATACGCATCGCCTACGTTACGTATGCAATGGGTTCAATAACAAAAGCAAACCGATGCATTACTGGAGACGGATCACTGGTTCTTCCGGGTTCATGGCATAGGGATATAGAGCCAGTGATTTTGAGATGGTCCACCCTTTTGGCAACTTTTGTTATAACAGTTTATTATAAACTTGCATATGGCCATATTTGAGAACTACGACATTTAAGCTGTGTCCGCATTAACACATCAGGTGGCTGGCTGTCAACTTATGCGTGTGACAGTGACTGTAGGATCCCTTGCGCATGAAGACATGATGTAGTTACTTTGGACACCATTTGATGGGGATCATCTTGTATGATAATAGTTGAAGAAATTCAACTGTTATCATACATACTCTCTTTCTCCCCCATCGCTGACGCTCCCTCTCTTTCTATCTCTCTCTCTCTCTCTCTCTCTCTCTCTCTCTCTCTCTCTCTCTCTCACACACACACACACACACACACACACACACACACACACACACACACACACACACACACACACACACTCTCTCTCTCTCTCTCTCTCTCTCTCTCTCTCTCTCTCTCTCTCTCTCTCTCTCTCTCTCTCTCTCTCTCTCTCTCTCTCTCTCTCTCTCTCTCTCTCTCTCTGTCCCTCTCACTCTTTTTATCTCCCCTATCTACCTGCCCCTCTCTCCTCTCCTCTTCTCTCTCCCTCTCTCCCTCTCTGTATGTCTGACTGTCTGTCTGCCTCTCTCGGAATTCGAGAGAAGGAATTGGGTAGCTCCGCAGCTAGGGGCGACACGATCTCTTGTCCGTTGTGATCGACTGTCTTATGCCTGAATGATCCGACACACGCGTATAGCTATTAATGTTCAACTGGGCGGTACGTTATAGATTCGTTGTCCATCGTCGTCTTCGTTACAGTGTATGTGGCACACGCGTAAGAGCCGTGCTCCCCTGACAATATGCTTTGATAATTTTCTTATGGCGACCCGAATCTAAATATTATAATATGCTGAATATATCTGACCACAACATATCAATTGACGTGATTAAGAAGAAACGATATGCATATGCATATACATTGCCCGATATACACTGCCCGATAATGTAATGCTGTTTTTTATGTTAACCACATAAGAGCGTGCATGTGTTACACCATTTGGCCGAACTCTTGCACGAACGTTGCCATCCTAATGATATCGCGTTATAAAGCAGTGGAATTATGTCGCAGATGGATCTCCGTCCACTGTTGCAACATTTTTTAGACGTCATCCCAGTATTCGTTCGAGACGCCGTCACTCGGTGCATTACTTAGATCCGCACACGGAATGAAGATGGATTTATGGTGTACCCTGATCTAAGCAGAGCTACGCAGAGGAGTAATGTCGGCTTAATGCAACACACATAACGCAGACATTTGTTTCCGGGAAAGGTTTGGAGGTGTGTTCTAAATAGCACGGTGTCCGTCTTAGGACCGCGGAAAAGGCTTTACAATTTACCCCATGGAATACCTGTTTCTTGCAACATAACCACAACTCTATTAATCATTCAACCATGTTGCGATTACTTGTTAACTTATTACATACATACATACGCACATACATACACACGTACATACATATGTATGTAAGTACGTATGTACATACATACATACATACATACATGCATACGTACCTACATACATGCATATATACATACATACATACATACATACATACATACATACATACATACACATACATGCATACATGTATGCATACATACATACATACATACATACATACATACATACATACATACATACATACATACATACATACATGCATATATACATACATACATACATACATACAAACATACATATGCATACATACATACATACATACATACATACATACATACATACATACATACATACATACATACATACACATACATACATACATACATACATGCACACATACATACATACATACATACATACATACATACTTAGCCCCATTTGTTCCACTGGAGCATAGACCATCGACAACTCTTCTCCATTAGGTCCATCATGGATCATCTCGTGTTGTTTCATTATAACCATTTCCGCTTCAAAGCCAATATACGTCGATTCTCATGTTGTATATTTATATGTCTTTTGAGAGTGATAAGTTTTGAGAATTGAGGCATTTTGATTATAAGCAAGATCACCTTTGTAGCTCCCTACGAGTTATCCAATGACAACAGCCGTACAGTCCCTTTTCCTCAAGCTGTCAGGTGTTTTCAGGTGTTGGTCCAGGCGGAGGATCGCCCTCGTATGTTGGGAGGTTTTCCCCGAGAGTTCGTGGAATCAGTTTCCATGCTCTCCTGTGAATTTGCCCTTCCACGGGATCCTGTTTCGTTCTTTCACTGTTGATTTGCTGCCTTCACCGGTCCATTTCAAGCTGATGTACTGCGCGAATATTACCCCAACAAGAGGATTCGAAACATCGCCTCTCGATTGCAAGTCTGACTTTCTGACCGCGAAGCCACCGCGCTGCTCCTGCAGGCTATGTTTGTTTGGTCCTTACTACGATTAGCATTAATGGTTACATTATGTTTTTATCAAGATTTAACAAGATATCACACCATATAGCAACATTGCCATCAAATATGCAAATACCAAGATGGAAAGAGGACGACAAGGAAGCCATTGGCTAACTGAGCGTCCAACAGTTTTCATTTATGTGTAAACCAATCTCCTGTGGTATGTTCAACCTTATTTTAAAGCGTATTAACATTGCTAGCAGTTAGACAATCTGTAGATAATTTGTTCCTATCATTTATTGTCCTCTGTGAGAACGAGTACTTCCTGATAGCCAAACTACACTGATCCTTTACTAATGTTACCTCATGTCCTCTAGTTCTCCTTTTCTATGTTTCTGGAGTGATAAAAATGTTTATGTTAATATTTTTTATACCCAATCATTAACTTTAAACTTAAATTTTATATCATTGTAACCTGTCTGTATGTATCTTGCCCACCCTCTCTCTCTCTCACACACACACACACACACACACACACACACACACACACACACACACACACACACACACACACACACACACACACACACACACACACACACACACACACACACACACACACACACTCACACATTCTGTCTCTCTCTCATTCTTTCTCTCCCCTTCTACCTCCCCCTCTCTCCTTTCTCCTCTCCCCCCTCTCTATCCCCCTCTCCCTCTCTGTATGTCTGACTGTCTGTATGTCTGTCTCTCTCGGAATTCGAGAGAAGGAAGTGGACAGCTCCGCGGCTAGGGGCAACACGGTCT
The DNA here is from genome assembly GCA_033239005.1 of Lamellibrachia satsuma. Lineage (NCBI taxonomy): Eukaryota > Metazoa > Annelida > Polychaeta > Sabellida > Siboglinidae > Lamellibrachia > Lamellibrachia satsuma. The sequence continues at coordinate 5,058,153 of BSQZ01000040.1, forward strand.
CTTCTCCGTTCTGATCGACTGTCATATGCCTGAATGATCCGACACACGCGTATAGCTATTAATGTTCAACTGGATTCGGGGCGGTACGTTATAGATTCGTTGTCCATCGTCGTCTTCGTTACAGTGTATGTGGCACTCGCGTAAGAGCCGTAGTCCCCTGACAATATGCTTCGATAATTTTCTTATGGCGACCCGAATCTAAATATTATAATAAGCTGACTATATATGACCGCAACATCTCAGTTGACGTGCGTAAGAAGAAACTATATGCATATGCATATACATTGCCCGATGTAAACTGCCCGATAATGTAATGCTGTTTTTTTATGTTAACCACATAAGAGCGTGCATGTGTTACACCATTTGGCCGAACTCTTGCACGAACGTTGCCATCCTAATGATATCGCGTTATAAAGCAGTGGAATTATGTCGCAGATGGATCTTCGTCCACTGTTGCAACATTTTTAGACGTCATCCCAGTATTCGTTCGAGACGCGTTCATTCGGTGCATTACTTAGATCCGCACACGGAATGTAGACGGATTTATGGTGTATCCCGATCTAAGCAGAGCTACGCAGAGGTTGTCATCGCAGAGTAATGTCGGCTTAATGCAACACACATAACGCAGACTTTTGTTTCCGGGAAAGGTTTGGAGGTGTGTTCTAAATAGCACGGTGTCCGTCTTAGGACCGCGGAAAAGGCTTTACAATTTACCCCATGGTATACCTGTTTCTTGCAACATAATCACAACTCTTTTAACCATTCAACCATGTTGCGATTACTTGTTAACTTATTACATACATACATACGTACATACATACACACGTACATACATATGTACGTAAACACCTATATACATACATACATACATACATACATACATACATACATACGTTCTTTCACAGTTGATTTGCTGCCTTCGCCGGTCCACTTCAAGCTGGTGTACTGCGCGAAAATTACCCCAACAAGAGGATTCGAAACATCACCTCTCGATTGCAAGTCTGACTTTCTGACCGCGAAGCCACCGCGCTGCTCCAGGATGCTATGTTTGTTTAGTCCTCACTACGATTAGCATTAATAGTTACGTTATGTTTTTATCAAGATTTAACAAGATATCACAACATATAGCAACATTGCCACCCAAGGCAAATACCAAGACGGAAAGAGGACAACAAGGAAGCCATTGGCTAACTTAGCGTCCAACGGTTTTCATTTATGTGTAAACCAATCTCCTGTGATATGTTCAACCTTGTTTTTAAGCGTGTTCACGTTGCTAGCAGTTAGACAATCTGTAGATAATTTGTTCCAATAATTTATTGTCCTCTGTGAGAACGAATACTTCCTGATATCCAAACTACACTGATCCTTTACTAATGTTACCTCATGTCCTCTAGTTCTACTTTTTCTATGTTTCTGGCGTGATAAAAATGTTTCTGTTAATATTTTTATACCCAATCATTATATCGAAACTTAAATTTTATCTTATGATAACCTCCTTGTCTCTAGGGTTGTTAAATCACATTCTTTTAGACGTTCTTCGTAACTGAGGTCTCTCATTTCTTTAATCGTTCTAGTTACTGTATTCAAGAGTATACATATCCTTCTTACGATACGGTATCCCAGCTTGCATACAGTATTATAAACGAAGCCTAATTATTGCTTTATACAGATGTATAATAGAGTATATTCAACACAATAATTAGATTATCCTTTGAGGCTGCAATACCACACTGGTCTGACACTTTCATGTCAGCATTTATTGTTACTCCTAAGTCCTTTTCTATTACGGTAGTACCTAGAACAGGAACTCCCATATCACAGTTTACACCTAAGTTCCCGTGTCCTGTGTGTAGGCATTTACACTTCCCAATTTTTTTTTATGTATTTTATCACCATCATGGTTAAACGTTCCAAACGTGCGCAAACTTCAGTACCTTGTGGTACCCCACTCAAAACTTATTTCCAGCTTGAGACCTTCTACTACAGCACGTTGTCTTCTGTCAGTCTGCCATTTTTTTATCCAGTTGATTATGCCGTCCCCGATAACATGGACTTAAATGGAATTTAAATAGTAATACTTTATTTAAACTGGAAGCAGGGTACAAGAACGACGCAAACAAGGGACACAAATTAATATGTATTTATTACGTTTACACAGAACAAAAGAACCACTCATATCAGACGTCTCTCACACACACGCACACACTAATGACAAGTAATTTCAGCAGCTAATATAGTTAGGTTCTCATTTAGCAGCATTCGGGTAATTGACGCTAGGGGCGTGAAGGATTGAGACACAAGGACACGTGGCCAAACAAGCTACGTGAAGTTAATTGCACAGTGTTCCGAGCAATTTGCTGATGCCACGTCGCTGTGTGTGCCTCGTAAGTAAGTATCGCTCTATCCAGACACTTCTGGTTCAGTTATGCACGTGTAGGCGTTTTACAAAGCTGAACAAAAACTGCGTTAACACAAAGTAAAAGTCACGGTGTGGGGGCTTTGCAATATAAAGGGTTAATAATAATTTGCAACTACTTTCAAGAATATTGCGCTAGTTGGTTTCTCTGAATTTGTGCTCACAGTGGGAAATTCCGGTTAAGTCTCCGTTTAACTGGGCGCTGACATGTTAACCAGTGCGACCAACAAGCGCAGTTATTGGGTAACCTAGAATACCGGAGTGATGTATTAAAGGCTACGTATGTATGCAAAAGTAACGAAAGCTTTCAATCAAATGCGCTGCTTAAGTCAGAAAGGGATTAGTTTAGTAAATAAAGTCCATACTATATGACGCAAGCTGAGTTTTTGGGTAAACTGCATGGCCATATCATATTGGTAAGAATAGGATTACGTGTTTACAAATACATTTTCATTTGGTGAGCGAATATTGGCAGATTATCGCTCCTGTGATGTTCGCTTATGTAACAATATGGCTCGGCCCATGAAATAAAAATGCTGCATGTTCAATAAGATTTTCCTAGTAAGCCGCAGGCATGATATTCTTAACTGCAGTTGCAAATGGTTAAGTCTTAGCAACTCTCATAACCATTTAGGCCCAAAACTATGACTTCTTTTAACTATCGTTGCGGCTACAGCACGCACGTGTCTCGAATTTGTGGAAAGGTGTTTCTGTTCTGACATACATGCATACATTGATGCATGTTGCACCCGCGTGTATTCAGGGCGTGTCCACCAGATAACCGGCAGCCCCTTTATTTCGGGTTTCAATGAGTCAGAATTAGTTGTTGAGATACCGCTAGCTGGCGCACTCTTGTCATCGAAAACAAGGAGGTGCGATTGTCGCCCAAAGTCGAGCACATAGAGCAAGACCAGGAAATTGCAATGGAATCATCACCTCCTGTATGCCTTAACCTCTTAGTATTAGTTAGAACACGCAATTGGACTCTCGTTGCTGTGCAACTGTAGTGAATTTCCGGTGCGGAGTCCAACGAATGTTACGAACAATTAAGCGTTAAGCTGATGTCCATAGCAAAAGTGACTATTCGATTTCAGAAGCAGGATATTGCTCTGAGAAGACCCCGCCATAACTCAAAACTGATGAAAATCACGCCAATGTCAGTGCTCTCGTTAACGTGTGGGTTGATTGGTGTCAGCTTGTAGATAAGTACTGAATCGATTGCTAAGCCAGGGTGCTTATGACGTATGCGACATGTTAACGGTTTATTGTCTCCTTGGTTATTAAACACACACACACACACACACACACACACACACACACACACACACACACACACACACACACACACACACACACACACACACACACACACACACACACACACACACACACACACACACACACACACACACACACACACACACACACACACACACACACACACACACACACACACACACACACACACACACACACACACACACACACACACACACACACACACACAAACACACATACACACACACACACACCCACACACACACACACACACACACACACACACACACACACACACACACACACACACACACACACACACACACACACACACCCACACACACACACACACACGCACGCACGCACGCACGCACGCACGCGCTCACACACACACGCACGCACGCACGCACACATATTATTTCGTTTTATTAATCTTTTTTGACCAGTTTGTCATTTTTAAGATAATGCCGCCGCTATTCCTACTGTGTATTCCTGTCTTGTTCGGTGGAATTGAGAGGTGATAAATTTGCCCTGTGCAAGACACTTACTTGTAATTTATTGATATTTCTCTGTCTGGTTATACTTTTCATCGTCGATCACGTTCAGTTGGAACAGGTGGTGATGTTGGCTTTTAGTTATCTGACCATTTTAACGTAAACTCATTTATTCCCTGATTACTGAATCCATATGTGTTGACATTTCAGATTCTTCTTTCTCGGCATATTTTGTATGCCCGTATCGATCTCTAGGACACCCAGCCAACTTCTTTGAGGAATTTTGGATTTGTTGGAAAACTTTCTACATTTTTGGTAATTTTAATCTTCAGTTAGATAAACATACTGCAATAACCATTACCTTTGATTATACCTAATTTGATTTAAAGCAACGTGTGACTTTCTCTTACACATTCATGGCCACTGTATTGACCTCGTGATAACTCGCATCACATGTGACAATATTCAGATGCTAACCATTTGTGGCGTCTTATTGGATTCATTCATATACCTATTCCTAACCTAAGGTTTATTTCCAAGGTACTGGAAAAAGGTGTAGCAATTTGTCTAATATCTCACATTGAGTCTAATTATAATCTATAATATATATATATATATATATATATATATATATATATATATATATATATATATATATATATATATATATATATATATATATATATATATATATATATATATATATATATATATATATATATTCTCTGCTCACTCCTACAAGACAGCCCAGACAGCTTCGATCATCTAATTCTAATTTATTTATTTTTTCACAGCGTTAAGACGTGGATCTCACTCCCTGTTAGCGTTAATTTAACATTAAACCAAGAACCCGCCTGTTTAGAATTGCTTATTCTCCATAGTTCGACAACGTACCAATACAACTGCTTACAAATGGAGCTGCTTATCGATTATCAACTGCTCAACCACCTTTGTTTTGGTGCGCTGTCGGGCTTGTGTCTCCCGATGATTTTAGTGCAACAGATATTTTATATTATTATTTTTTTTTTGGTGCGCTCTCGGGCTTGTGTCTCCCGATGATTTTAGTGCAACAGATATTTTATATTATTATTATTTGTTTTGGTGCGCTGTCGGGCTTGTGTCTCCCGATGATTTTAGTGCAACATATATGTTATATTATTATTATTTCTTTTGGTGCGCTGTCGAGCTTGTGTCTCCCGACGATTATAGTGCAACAGGTATTTTATATTATTATTATTGAAAATAAAACAATAGAGCAATCTAATAAAACAATAGAGCAATCTAAAGAAAAACATAAACATTGAAGGCAATTGGACAAGGAAGTCATTGGCTTATCGAGTGGCAATCGATTATTTATGTATTTGTAATTATATCTTCTGAGATACTTTTAAATTTTTAAACATATCTACGCTACTAGCAAGTTCGGCTTGGACTTCCGAATGTTGCACGACCAAACATACGACGGTGTTGGAAGGCGAATGAAGCTGTTTTGATGCAGGCCAATAACCCCCCAAAATGTAAACAGTTACGTATTGAACGTGTGCATCGGGAAGGAAGGCAGGATGATAGGCTCGTCGTGATTGAAATAGTTATAGCATTGCTCTGGTGGCACACTTCTTCAATTTTTCACCAAAGCGGCAGGAAAGTTAGAAAGTAAGATGAAAGAGTTGGTGTGCGAGGCCAGTAACACCAAGTGTATGTGTATGTGTGCTTTCGTGAATGCGTGCGTGCGTGCGTGTGTGTGTGCGTGCGTGCGTGCATGCGTGCGTGCACTCCATTGTTTATTTTATTTTTTACATGTTGCAAATTACGTTGTATTTTGTACTAATGGAATTTGTACTGTTGTTATTAGAAATAAATTATTGATTGATTTAATGAGTTTCATTAACATTTAAATGAAGTAAACAAATGAAAACAACTGTTAGTAGCTGCCAATTGCATATGCGAACTAAACGATTTTGAGGATGTCTGCGTCCGCAACAGCCGCCTTATTGGGGATGATAACATGATAATTATTCAATAGTGCTGATGGCATATAGCGCACTTAGAGATCGATGACCCAGTTGAAATAATCAATGTGCATAATTCTTGGGACTTACATCAACGATGAAGTATACAGGAGGTTAGTAAGTATTACTTTAAATGCACCTCTGCTGGGAACACACTGCTGTGGAGGTGACGCCTCAGTCACATTTCCTGTTGTGTTACACGAATGTAGGGCGTAGTAAGTTAAGATATACGAAGCTTGACAAATTCATATGATCTGACATTAAAGCACGTGAGCAGGTAAATTGCCAGGTTTGCCCGTAGAAGCTGTTGATAATGAAATTGTGAATTGTTAGCTGATTTTAAGATATTTGGCTTTTTGGCTGTTTTCCATAAGGCACATGTGCGCAGTAATTCATGCACACATGTGCAAACATTGACATATATATATATATAGCACATGCAAGCATTTTGCAAGAGTTGGAAATGTCTAGTTTTGCCGTTGTCATCATCTCATTGATATGTTGGTCGAGTGAACTCGATCAGCATATCAATGAGATGATGAAGGCAAGTAAAGAGTTTCACATTTTTGAAGGTCAAGTTTTTTTTTGCAAAACGTTGCCACCAATTGGAAAGGTAACTGTAAGTGAACCCTATAAGTAGGCTGCCGATCGACAGTGGATGTGTCTTGTTTCTGCCTAATGGGCCAGTAGACAAGAAGAGTATTAAGTACGTAAATACTGGTGTATTCGTACCACAACCAAACAGTCGCTCCTCGAACTGTGAGTTTTACATCCTACATGCCGTTGGTCGCAAGACAACAAGCGCCAATTGGCCGATTCATTTAAATAAACGTATTAGCGTTAAGTCAGAAGGGATATATTGGCAACTGTTCTCTCGCCGCTAATCCAATCTAGTGTCCGAATGGCGGCAAACCATGCACAACGAATACCCCAAAGGAAAAGTGCATAATTTGCTAGAAGGCTTAAAGCGCTCGCCGAAGTGACCACGGTAAGTGCTTTCGTAAATGAGGTCGAAATGGAAAGGCTAACAATGCGCTTCACTGCTGCCATTCGTAAGCAAATCGTACTCTAGCAACTGCTATCAAGATTAGGTTAAGCGCAAAACTATTATTGTGTTCCTGATTTCCCCAATTGCAAGTGTCAAAGATAACATATTCGGATGTCTTACACACGAAACAAGGATGCACATTCAAAGTCACGGACGCAGACACACACACAAGCAAGAATACACATAACGACAGCATATGTCAAGTCACCGCATATAATAATCGATACTAAAAGGAGTAGCGAACAGAACAGTGCTGCTGGGCATTTCATATGCGTTCACGCATCAAGATAATTGTATTGGCGTACGTATGTGTGTATTGCATGCATATATATATATATATATATATATATATATATATATATATATATATATATATATATATATATATATATATATATATATATATTGCTTACATCATACATACATATATACATGCATACATGCAAACATACATAGATATATACAAACATACATACATAGATGCATGTATACATACATACATACAAAACATACATTCATGCATTCATGCATACATGCATAAATGCATACATACATATAAACAAACATGCACACATACACATACACGCATGTATGCATGCATGCAGACATACATATATGCAAACATCCATTGATGCATTAATATATGCATACGTACATACATACATACATGCATGTATGCATATATATATATATATATATATATATATATATATATATTGCTTACATACATACATATATACATGCATACATGCAAACATACATAAATACATACATACATACATACATACATACATGCATATATACCTACATACATACAGTACATACAATACATATATTCATGCATTCATGCATTCATGCATACATACATAAATGCATACATACATATACACAAACATACACACATACACATACACGCATGCATGCAAGCATGAAGGCATACATACATGCTAACATCCATTCATGCATTAATACATGCATACGTACATACATACATACATACATACATACATACATACATACATACATACAGACATACATACATACATACATACATACAGACATACACACATACATACATACATGCATACACACATACACATACACACATGTATGCACACATGCATGCATACATGCATGCATACATACATACATACATACATACGTACATACATACATGCATACATAAATACATACATACGTACATACATACATACATACATACATACATACATACACATATATATACACGTGCTTCCCATAGACGTTGCCATGGTGTTGGAATGACCAGGTCTTTCAGATGGTGAAGTGTAAAGTGTTTTAAACAATCCCAAGGACTGGATACCGCGCTACGTAAAAACGAACGTTTTACGTGCAGGCATACATACGTACATACATGCATACGTACGTATGAATGAACGAATGTACGCGTAGCCGTACGTAGATATGTAAACAGGAAAAAAACATTTCTCGATAGACTGGATTCTGGACAAAACCACGAATATGTCCACAAGTTTGGCACTGACCCGTACGTTCGCCTAAGTTTGACACTGACCCGTACGTACGCCTAAGTTTGACACTGACCCGTACGTACGCCTAAGAATGCAATAAAGCTAAGAATTATAGAGGAATAAATGCCAATTCTCAGTAACCTTCTGAGAACGACATAAACGAAATATTCTAATATGAGACATGGTAACCGGCGATGGTGTGTCAATATATCTCTCCCCGGGTATCTCCCCCAGACAGACTCATAACCATGTCTGACCTCTTTGTCTAGTCCACTCCCCAAGATGATATTAGACACCACATTATTTATTTGATATTAGGTTACATCTAAGTTTTATACTGAATATATTTGTGCTTGGGCGCGCCTGCGGACTGCACCCTATGGCAGGAGACAACGTTATTGATACGTTTATGCAGAAATTTCCATTCTTCCTGATATCGCTCGCACACTTCCAAACTTTAGAAGTATATACTGTAAAGCAAAACGTTGAGCATGCATCCTCACATATCGTTGCTTAGGGAACAACAATATGTGATGTTTGCCACATTTAGTGGCGGCTCTTTGCCGTCTCAGTCGCAAGTAACGTGAAGATACAAAAACTCTCCTTGGGAAATATGAGATAAGAGATTCCGCTGTGATTCTGAAGCTACGTTTCAGAAACATAGTAAATGCATCGGAGTAAACCCATTGTGACTGTAAAAGAACATTTCAGAAGTAAGGAGTAAATGCACAGGTACGGAAAACTTGATATGTACAGAGTTATATACTTTGGATGGTAATTGTTGGTAGCCAATAGACTAGAGGTCCGACAGTCCTACCTACACATCTCCTAAAGAAGAGATGTGATCCCAAGATGTAGACGGGATCAAGCGCGCCGTTCATGCTGATCGCCCATCAACCAAAGTAAAGGTACAAGTTCTTATGCTGTATATAGTCCATGTGACTGTTCAGAGCACTTCACACTTCACCCCCGGCGGACCTGTTCATTCCAACGCCATCTCGACTTCTCTGGGAAGCATTCAGCCACGCTGCAATTATTGCGCGAAGACTAGTCGTTCGCATATCTATCACTGTATGTAGCCAGGTATTCATTTACAGCTGTGTGAATGTGTTCTCTCGACTGAGAGCCCGGCGTTCTAACCGCTACGTTACCGCCTATATACAGTTCGTTATGTTTTGTTGGTAATTATTGGTAGCCAATAGACCAAAGGTCCGATAGATCCTAAGTGATCCTAAGCTTAAGGTGGTATCAAGTGTGCAGTCAATGCCGATACCCATCATATAAAATAACGGTAAAGGTGCGTTCCTGTATAGCGCGGTATCCAATCCTCGAACTGTTCAAAGTGATTTACACTTCAGCCCCGTGCAGACCTGTTCATTCCTAAACCAACGTGACTTCACTGAGTTAACAAGATTTAACAGATTAAACAAGATTGCCATCTCGAACAACAAGTTCCAGATGGCATGTCGACAAGGAAGCCATTGGCTTATCGAGAGTCCAACAATTGTCTAATTTATGTGTAGCCCGCCGTTAACAGATGTCTGTCAATTCTATTTTTAAGCATATTCACACTACTAGCATTAACACAAACATTTGGCAGTTTCTTCCATTCATTTATCACCCTCTGTGAGAAAGAGTACTTTCTCATGTCCAACCTACACTACTCCTTAACTAATGCAGCTTTGTGTCCTCTGGTTCTACTGCCTTCTTTAAGTTTGAAGAATGTATTCCTATCAACATCCTCATAACCGTTAATTTAAACACTTCTATTTGGTCTCCTCTTAGTCTCCTGGTCTCTAGTGTTGTCAAACCACATTGTCATAAGTGACTTTCGTAACTAAGGTCTCTCAATTCTTGAATCATTTTAGTTGCTCTTCGTTGTATTCTTTCTAGCTTGTCTATGTCTTTTTTACGATATGGCCTCCATGCTTGAATACAATATTCCAAATGTCGTCTAACTGTTGCTTTGTACAGGGGTACAATTAGATGTTTCTCCTTATACGTGATAGTTCTCTCTGGCCCTAGAATTTGATTTCCTTTCGAAGCAGCAATCCCACATTGCTCTGAAACTGTCATGTCAGCACTAAATGTTACTCCTAAATCCTTTTCTTGTGTGGTTCTACCTAGTACAGCATTCCCCATTTTATATTCCTCGTCCATATTTCCATGTCCTATGTGTATATATTTACACTTCCCAAAATTGAATAACATTTGCCATTTTTCTGATCATTTAACTAATTTGTCTAGATCATCCTGTAAACTTTGTTTATCTGTATCATTAGTAACCTTTCTGAATACTTTTGTGTCATCTGCACAGTTGAGTACTTTGCTAGATATGTCATCCTCCAAATAATTTATATATATTAAAAACAGTATAGGGCCTAATACTGATCCCTGTGGTACCCCACTCAAAACAGATTTCCAGTTTGAAATCTCACCATCTACTATTACTCTCTGTCTTCTGTGTGTAAGCCACTTTTCTATCCAGTTGATTACATCATTGCCTATGCCATGGGCTTTTAGGAGAAGCATACATCCACGCTGCTATTACTGCGCAAAGACTGTTCGTTCACATATGCACTACTGTTCATATACGTGTACACATTTAAACGTCCGCTGAGGCCACGCTTGTCCAAGATATGTGTCCACTAGCAGCGCGCGACAGCACGGCTAGTCGAGAGCCTTCGCTAATGTGCTCCAATTTGGCAGCGCACTAGGCCAGATGGCTTCACTGTTAACGGTTCTCCTCAATTCACGAGTCACATTTCAAATTCTTTTTGCGATAAAGCAAACCAACATAGCATCAAATGCTACATGTTAACTCGTTTGTGCAACTTTTGCATGTCGTTTTTGAGAAATCATCAGACAAATCTAAACTACTTAATGTTCGGGCAAACATTAATTGAAGTGAAAATGGAAACGATGAAAACTCACGAATTTGGTGAAATTTCGTGAAACTTTGTCATGTGATCGGCGAGAGGATGGAAGACACCAATTCGGATGTCCACTATTTTGAGCTACATCAGATTTAACGACTAAAGTCAATTATTTCGATGACTTGAAAGACAATTATTTGTTTTACTAAAATCGACTGCACGAACGCACGCACGCACGCACGCACGCACGCACGCACGCACGCACGCACGCACGCACGCACGCACACACACACACACACACACACACACACACACACACACACACACACACACACACACACACACACACACACACACACACACACACACACACACACACACACACAACACGTTTGAACATCAGCGAACCGGTTCGCGATAGGCTAAAATGTGTCTTACAGACCCATACATAAGATTGACATTAATGCCTTAAAAGCTGACATTTTAAAATCTGACCTTATCAGAGATATAAAGGGACACCTGTCCGACTTAATAAAAACGCCCCGATACCCACCAAATTTGTGTCAAAAAAGCCTCCAGCTCCGTGTATGACTCGTGAAATTTTACAATCTCAAGTGCGTCGTCGTTATCTTGACTGAGTATGGCGCAAATCCGGCTCCCATTTGGATTGGTCACGTTATTCAAAACATTGCCACTATTGCAACACACAAATGGTTCAAACCACGTCGGGTTATTATCTAAATACGGTGTCAAATAACGCTGACAATCCACGACAATTATGGAATTGCTTAAATAATTTGTTTAATATAGTGCCTGCTCCGACTCTACATAATCATATCTCAATCAAGTCTTTATGTGACTCGTTCTCCAGACATTTGAATAAAAAAATTAGTCTGATCCGGTCTGCTTTTCCAGATCACTCTATAAATCCTGTACAGTTGACGAAATAAGGAAAATAATCATGTCCTCCCAAAATAAGTCCTGTGATCTTAATCCATTACCGATTACATTGCTGAAAGCACGTCTTTATAAATTACTTACAACAATACATATTGTAAATGCATCACTGTGCTCTGTCTTGTTTCCAGACGATTTTAAATAAGCGCAAGTCAGCCCACTTCTTAAGAAGTAAATGTTGCCTAAAAAAAGTAGCCGTCTGACGTCTCACATTGAGTCAACTTGTTTGTGTAATGTTGTAATGTAAGTTGTAGCCGTGTGACGTCTCACATTGAGTCAACTTGTTTGTGTAATGTTACAATATAAGTTGTAGCCGTCTGACGTCTCACATTGAGTCAACTTGTTTGTGTAATGTTGTAATGTAAGTTGTAGCCGTGTGACGTCTCACATTGAGTCAACTTGTTTGTGTAATGTTACAATATAAGTTGTAGCCGTCTGACGTCTCACATTGAGTCAACTTGTTTGTGTAATGTTGTAATGTAAGTTGTAGCCGTGTGACGTCTCACATTGAGTCAACTTGTTTGTGTAATGTTATAATATAAGTTGTAGCCGTCTGACGTCTCACATTGAGTCAACTTGTTTGTGTAATGTTGTAATGTAAGTTGTAGCCGTCTGACGTCTCACATTGAATCAACTTGTTTGTGTAATGTTGTAATGTAAGTTGTAGCCGTCTGACGTCTCACATTGAGTCAACTTGTTTGTGTAATGTTGTAATGTAAGTTGTAGCCGTGTGACGTCTCACATTGAGTCAACTTGTTTGTGTAATGTTGTAATATAAGTTGTAGCCGTCTGACGTCTCACATTGAGTCAACTTGTTTGTGTAATGTTGTAATGTAAGTTGTAGCCGTGTGACGTCTCACATTGAGTCAACTTGTTTGTGTAATGTTGTAATATAAGTTGTAGCCGTCTGACGTCTCACATTGAGTCAACTTGTTTGTGTAATGTTGTAATGTAAGTTGTAGCCGTGTGACGTCTCACATTGAGTCAACTTGTTTGTGTAATGTTGTAATATAAGTTGTAGCCGTCTGACGTCTCACATTGAGTCAACTTGTTTGTGTAATGTTGTAATATAAGTTGTAGCCGTCTAACGTCTCACATTGAGTCAACTTGTTTGTGTAATGTTGTAATGTAAGTTGTAGTCAATTTGTTTGTTTAATGTACTACAATCAGCTGCTCTTTTAAAAGCACACAATGATGTCACTCTAAATATGGACAAATGTAAAGTAACAACGCTTACCTTGCTTGGTTTTGATACTATTGGCCATAACATACTCATTAAAAGGTTGCCAATGTGGTATGGCATATCTGACATAGTCCTGAGCTGTTTTTCATCATACGTAATTGATATATACCAAAGATAGCTAATTGCTTTTCAGCGGCACTACCCACTTCGTGTGGTGTTCCTCAGGGTTCTGTTATTGGACCATTACTTTTTATGCTTTACACTACTCCACTCAGTTCAGTTATTCAAACCCATAACTTGGACCACCACAGATGATACACATATTTACGTTTCCTTGACAACTCCTTATACAAATTGTTCCTTAAACCAACTCACTGAGGGCTTGTCTCCAGAATGTATTCCACTGGATGACTAATAGCACATTAAAGTTAAATGCAAATGAAACAGAGTGTCTTATCATTGGTACACAAAAGCAGCGTGGTAACTTGATTGTTTTTTCCCAATATCTGTGCTGAGCCAGAATTTCACACCGGCCGTCTTACCACTGAACTTAGGAGTCAGATAATAATTAAACATTAAGACAAATTTGTCGCTGCTGCTTTTATCATATTCGTGACCTGTCAAATTGCCATTTTATAAAACGAACGATCGTAAATATACCACCGCAATACCAGAGTAAAAGACATTGGTAATTTATTTTTAAAACAATTAAACCAATATGGGACATTTTAGTTATACGAAGCTTCAAAATAAGTCCGCGTCAGTTAACAGAGAAAATCATTGTGCTGTCCCCATAATTGAATAATGAATCAATTTCACGATGGACATTGACGCCTCAGCGCTGTCATTCCGGTGAATAACAGAGGCGTTTGTTTGATGTTAAGACCGCGAGACGGCTCTGTTGCGGAGTCACGTTAGCCTTGCACTCAGCGTCCCTCATTACGGGTGTGGTTTATTTTAAGAAATCGGCGGTAGCAGTAGGCCTACTGTACGTCCACGTAATAGTAATAAAACATGTCGTGTCAGCTCATGGAACCAGTGAATTAATTATCAGAGTTCTCTCTGTTATTCGTGGTTGATAGTTGGTGTTCGACGACATCGGCGAATGAATAAAATATAGCATTTGAAGAGCAGTCGGTGTCTTGGACGGTGCCTGGTACGGTGCCTGGGACGGTGCCTGGGACGACCATGCAAAATAATAATAATAATAATACAAAACGTTACACATCGCCATTCTGCTGTTTAGAACAGGTTTGCTCGCGGTCATGGTTGCTTCCACTATAAATCTTGATAGATTGTTGGAACGACGAATTAATAAAATTGACGGATTAATAAAGTATATAATTTTAACAGAAGTCCGTGATTAGGGCCTACACATCAAAGATAATAATAAAATATGTCATATAACTTCGAATGAGCGGTTTAGAGACCGTGTTTTCAAGATCACGGTTTTCTCCATTACACTTGGTCTTCAACGAAATTGACCAGTTAATGATACATAACATTTATAGACCTGCATTACGTGCCTCGGATGTCGTGTTAAAAATAGTAAAACAGCATGTTACATAACTGCGAATCAGCTGTTATGAACCGGTGTGTTCATGTCACTGTTCTCGGTCGATTCTTGGTTTTCTACAAAAATCGGCGAATTAATAAAATGTACCATATCAACAGCAGAACGTGACTGGGGCGTCCACGTCGATAATAACGATAATGATGAAGATGATGATGTCAATGATGATGATGATGATGACGACGATCATGATGTCGATGATGATGATGACGTTTATGATGTCGATGCTAATGATGACGTCGACTATGATGATGGTGCCGATGATGATGATGTCGATATGACGTGACATGGCGAACTTGTTTAAGTCGTCGCATAGGTGGGATAAATAGATATAGAACTGAACTTACTGAACTGGAGCAAAGCTCTAATCCAAGAAACAATCTAAATTGACCGAGATTCGCGAAGTATTCTACCGCCGAACTGCGGCATATATTTATAACCACAGGATCGGCTGTCGTAACTGGACGTCTGACAATCGTTCAACACGGCCTCCAAACCAAGACGCTTTCTGATTCTGTCACGTCAGACAGTAACATCGATGACGCAGACGTTAACCGATTCAAGCCCATCATTCAAGAACTGTTAACTGATTAAGTCGTTTTGAAAAAAAAATGAAAGCAGGTCTCTATACGAAAACTTTCATGGACGGAACAGATTATGTAAAATCTAAAATCGAAGTTGCTCAAACGAGCTAGCATGTTGCAGTGGATACTAGGTAGGTTTGGTTTTTCGGAAATGTAATATGAAATGAGACTAACACATTTTTTATTGATTAATCACCATCAACTACAAACAATTTATTGAAGAATTTTCATTATTATTATCACAACTTGATAGCAAAAATTCGGAAGTTATTATTACTGGATATTTCAATATAGATTTGCTTATAATTAATGACAAATAATATTCTAGTGAGTTTTATGACACCTTAACATGATTTAGTTTTTTCTAAAATAACATTCCAAGACAGATTTTCTGAACGAATGGCACACTAATTGACAATTCAATTTATTTTGTAAATTAAGCCAAATTATGCTACAATCAATCGGATGTATTTCATTCTAACACTTTTCAGGCCACCAGTCATATTTTTTATTTACCGAAACTGTTCCAGCTAACAAAATTCACCTTAAAATAGTCAAAATACATCTGAAAATGAAAAAGCTATGTTAAATTTTGCAAATGAAATAATTATTTCAAATCATGTGGAGAAATTAGATCAACATCCTTCGTCTAATCCAAATAATAATTATAACATACTCCGGGTGTACTTGAAATGCAAATGTTAAACATATGCCATGTACATTAGTCACATCTAACAAATACAAAAAACTCATTACGGATAACAAATGGGTTACTTAAATTTATAAATACAGACTTACTTACAACTTACATAAGCAGATCAAGTCGACAAATCCCACATCAATTTACCATTCCATTAAAAAAGATAAACTTAAAAATCTATAATTATTACGATGATGCCGATGGTAACGTCGATGATGATGATGATGTTGATGATGATGTCAATGGTGATGATGATGATGTTGATGATGATGTCAATGTTTATGTCAATAACGATGATAAAGTAAAATAAAGGTACGTTCTTACATAGCGCGGTATCCGGTCCATAGGACTGCTCAAAGCGCTTTACACTTCACCCCCTGGCAGACCTGTTCATTCCAAGGCCATCTCAACTTCTTTTGGGAAGTATTCAGCCACGCTGCAACTGCTGCGCGAAGGCTATTCGTTCACATATCCACCACTGTCTGTATTGCCAGGTACTCATTTATACAGCTGAGTGAACTGTGGCAACGTGGGGTGATCAAACTTGCCAAAGGTTCGAAGCGAACGCAGTGGGATTTGAAACCGGGTTCTCTCGATTGAGAGTCCGGCCTTATAACCGGTATGCTATCGCGCCCCACTAATCATGTCAATAATCATGTCAATGAAGTCGATGATGATGAAGATGTTGATGATGATATCAATGGTTATGTCAATAACGAATATTATGTCAATAATCATGTCCATGAAGTCGATGATGATGTCGATGATGATTATGTCGTCGTCGATTATGATGATGTCGATGGTGGTGATCATAATAGCAATAATAATAATAATAATGAAGACGACGACGATCATCATGAGGATAATAAGGATGATGTCGATGATGATGAAGTTGGTGATGATGACGACGATGATGACGATGTCGATGATGATGATAGTAATAATAATATTAATAATAATAATAATAATGACAATTAAAATGATGGTGATGATGACGAAGATGATGATGATACTAATGATAGCAATGAGGAAGATGATGATGATGATGACGATGATTATGCTGATCATAGTAATGATGATAATGACAATAATATTATATCATGTAATTGTGACTCAATGTATCTACGTTCGTGCTTTTTCAACTATTGTTGGTCTATTCGCAGTCACCTATTTTGGATCTCGCAAAGTGGGAACCCAAGGGACCAAGCTAGGGCACCCAATAGTTCATCATGCTGGCGCAACAGATCATTCCCTGTTACTTTCGACATTCAAGTAGACATCGCCGTCTGGGTATTCATTGTCACAAGACGTGACCAATATCGCGAACGATGTAATATTAATTTGCCCATGTCGTAAAACGGCCACTAACTATACGAGACAGCCAGTAGCCGGGCCATAGCGTCCGATCATTATTCGCTTTTCAATATCATTTGTGACGATGTTATATAAACCTTGATGTCACGTACAGTAAACGACCTAAATTATCCCATACGGGAGGAAATTGACATATATGCCGGACAACGATAGACGTTAACATTGTCTGGGAGACACAGTCAAATCCCCCGGGATAAGGCAACGATCCAGAAGAGGTCACGGGATATTCTATCCATGGCGTCAAAGACAGCGTTTCATAGAGACGCCCAAATATCGCTGGATTCGGAATGCATTTACAACCAAGTACAAAATGCATTACTGAAATTGTCATGACAAAATCGATGCTTCCGAAAACCATCGCATTCAGCGAATACCTTTCACCGGTCCAGCTTTTGACTTTCATCGATCAAGCATATGACAGGCGCATAGCAGAAAATCAGGTTGTAGATTTCTGATATACCGTGTTTGTTCCAAAGTGAATAGGTGGGTTTGACATTTGAATAAAAAAGCAATATCGCGCCATGACACTTAAAGTTGCATTTACATGATGGAGTAGGTTGCTGCGATGACGAAAAATAACGTTTGAGAAGCTGCCTGTTTAATCTGCAACAAAGAAGCATCTTTCTGTCTGGATTTTGTATTACTCACTTTAATACTTTCAAGTCGTTTGTGTTGCTTAACAGCAACAGCATAAATAAGTTAATGCGAATTTTTAGATTGATAAAATTATAATTGGTAAGTTGAACTAACATTGCCTGTTTTTTTAAATTCTTTACTTTAAAATGTTTCGAGTACGTGCAAATACTCTGTATTGTATCTCTATTCACAACACAAATGTGGGAAAATAAATCTTATTTTGCCTTGTCTTGTAAAATCACACCATCGCTGGAGGCGTCGCCTCATGTAGGTATAATTTAGTGTTATGGTCTACATGAGTTGACACATCGATAAAACAGCAAGTGGTTTCGAATCCCGGTCCTCTCGATTGGTAGTTCTACGTTCTACCCACGGTGCTGTTGCGCCTTATTAATATGACAGCAAGAGAAGCGGACGCCAATCGAAAGGTGAATGACTCGACGTTCCATTACTACACGGCTCATGCATGACGTTCACATTTCACTGTGCCTGTTGCTGTCTCAAGCTACTTGACAGACAGCCATCGACCTTACTTGACAGACGGCCATCGCCCTTACTTGACAGACGGCCATCGACCCTACTTGACAGCCAGCCATCGACCTTACTTGACAGACGGCCAACGACCTTACTTGACAGACGGCCATCGACCATACTTGACAGACGGCCATCGACCCTACTTGACAGACGGCCATCGCCCTTACTTGACAGACGGCCATCGACCCTAATTGACAGACGGCCATCGACCCTACTTGACAGACGGCCATCGACCCTACTTGACAGACGGCCATCGACCTTACTTGACAGACGGCCATCGACCCTAATTGACAGACGGCCATCGACCCTACTTGACAGACGGCCATCGACCCTACTTGACAAACGGCCATCGACCCTACTTGACAGACGGCCATCGACCTCACTTGACAGACAGCCATCGACCATACTTGCCAGACGGCCATCGACCCTACTTGACCTACTCCAGCCAATCCGTACGGCTGCCTACATGCACGCTAGCACACATCCCCAAGCCAATCCGTATGGCTGCCTACATGCCCGCTACCATACATCACCAAGCCAAACCATACGGCTGCCTACACGCCCGCTAGCACACATCCCTAAGCCAATCCGTAAGGCTGCCTACGTGCCCGCTAGCACACATCCCCAAGCCAATCCGTACGGCTACCTTTACGCCCGCTAGCACACATACCCAACCCAATCCGTATGGCTGCCTACATGCCCCGTATGGCTGCCTACATACCCGCTAGTACACATCCCCTAGCCAATCCGTACGGCTGCCTTTACGCCCGCTGGCTGGTCGCGCAATGGAGCTATTGTTATTAAAGTCTTTATTCGGACATAACGTCCACAAACATGTATATATTAAGCAAATGAAAAACTTCCGTATAGGAAACACCAACTTGATAACAAATTATGGTGTGCGTAGATACAACATTACTGTCTTCCCTATTTGAGGCTTTTCACCCTCGCAAGTTAATTGATTCAACGATCGAAGTCAACAATTTCAATAATCTTAACGAAAGCACCCATTTGTTAAAACGACTGCGCACAATACTTAAACTACTCACACGCTGCATATACATGAACAAAAACGAAACTGACTCGCGATGGGCTAAATGTCGCAAATCGAGGAGCAAAATGTGTTCCATGATTAGACAAGCATCCTCTTATTCCGGTCGGATGGACGCGATCTCTGCAAGCGACAAATATAAAACATTCTGCTTTAACGCTGAACAGCTGCTTGTGGACGGGCCTAAGCAATTCGACGTCTACGATATCGATTCCTGGTATTTGCCCACAGGTCTATAATAGCTTTCGTTTTGGCTTCGTCTGAGATAGCTTGTAAATATATATATATATATATATATATATATATATATATATATATATATATATATATATATATATATATATATATATATATATATATATATATATATATATATATATATATATATATATATATATATATATATATATATATATATATATATATATATATATATATATATATATATATATATATATATATATATATATATATATATATATATATATATATATATATATATATATATATATATATATATATATATATATATGTATATATATATATATATATATATATATATATATATATATATATATATATATATATATATATATATATATATATATAACTTAGATCAAAGATAACCATTAAAATGATCGATATTTAATACATTATTCAACAAGGAATAAATGTTATATTTCGATATAAAATAATTTATTTAAAAAAACAGGTTGCCTGGTATGACAACTTTACCTTTTAGTGTAAATTCTCTCTTGGATTTTCATGTCGTATGATGACTTTCCATGTCGTATGATGAATGTAACTGTCGGTGATTGCTCATTTGTGAAGCCAGAGTGCCACAATTGGCAGAAATAGTATTGTGGTGTCATAAGGAGCGGTGGAGCACTCATCGCGAGTAGTGGTGTGGTGTCATACGTGACAGTGCAATTTGACGCACTTTCGTAGTTTACGGACAAAGGCTTACACCAAGAGGCAACGACTGTCTGCCGTGGTGCCAATCCCTTTGCAAAAATAGCCCATGCGTCTGTGCAGTGGAATTAACAGAACATTGAATGTTCACGTGTTAAGGCAAAACTCAGACGCAAAATACGTCGCCACACGTCACAATAACAGTTCGATCGTCAAAACGTCATGGCCGAATTACTTTTGTTGTATCCAGGAATCATTACGATGACGTAAGATCGGAATAAGCACTGCTGAAATGCGTGTATGCGTTTGGGAGGAAATCACCAGCGCAAGACTAACCAACTGGATATCAAATGAAGCCGAACATTGAATACTTTCATAAAGACTACTGAAACCGCATCACTACAAAAAGCCGTTTGAAACGTTAACCGGAGACCGCTCCTGGGTGAGGCGCGGTAGCAGCTGTGTAGAAAGCACGCGATCTGACGGCGTCGAGTCGAGTAGCATGCCTCCGGTGTATGCCAAGAATGCCATCACAGTCACAGGTGCTGCGTGCCAGTCGTCAGCCGAACTATGCCAGACGCGGTCCCGTCGTAAGGCCCTCGCTTTACGACGGTTGTCCCAGGCGAAATGACCTCTCAGTCAGTCAGCGCCTGGTGTTGGCAGTATTAAAATAGCCTATCCAGAATCGTGATGCATTATATTGTGCATATACATAGGATAACGTGATATATGTACTACCGCGCAACGTAGACATAATGTTCTCGTTTCAGGACAACTGCACATGTAGCAATAATGTTACTGTTTTTATTCTCATCACGATGCATTATCCTGGCGTTCTATGCAGGATAACGCGTTATATTTAGCACACGAATCAGCATCTTTCATTGTGAATAGACCATCATAAAGGTAAAACTATTTAAATATAACGTTTACTTCCACAACATTGTCACATTCAGTGTGTGTGTGTGTGTGTGTGTGTGTGTGCGTGTGCGTGTGCGTGCGCGTGCGTGTGCGTGTGCGTGTGTATATATATATATATATATAAATATATATATATATATATATATATATATATATATATATATATAAATATAAATATATATATATATATATATATATTTATAAACACACACACACACACATATATATATATATATATATATATATATATATATATATATATATATATATATATATATATATATATATATAAACACACACACACCATGCACGCACGCACACACACACACACACACACACACACGTATGTTTCAAAAGGTTCCTAATCACCGCCAATAACAATAAATAACTACGCTTACACTTTCTCAAATAGTATTGCCCACAACATGTCATCATGGCAATCAACAACATGCATAGTTACATCAAACGGTAACGATCAAAATAAACAACACAGATTGTGTTGCTACAAGACTTACCTTTAAGTCACGGCGCGAGGTCCGCAAAGATGTGAGTAATTTTAGGAGTATGCTCGAGCACACGAGCACGCTGCGTCTTGGCCGTAACTACGAACGCGTGTGTGTACCACGTCAATGTTGCTGAAGTCGTAAACAGCACTAGGCGAACCCGATACAACGAAATGCTTCTTCGTTGCCGTCAGCAATGCTGAATGCGCTGCATTGTAGGGAAACATAACCCAACCCCGTGCCCGCCTCACCTGCCCACGCACTCGCACGAAAATACATCGTGTTACTCTACAACATACACATGCAAACACGCGCACGCACATGCACACTCACGTGCTAACGCACAAGCAATCATGCAATCGCCCACCCGCCCGCTCGCCAACCCAGTCAACAGTCAATATAACGCTCCCAAAAGGGCAATCATGTATCCACTTAAAGATAATACTCAATCGTCAGCCAAAACATTATATGGTTTATTAAGTATACTGAATTATTCAAACAAAACACAGTTCTCTTAGCGAAAAGTATATTGAAATACCAAAGAGCGAGTGTCACGAAACCAACTTGAACTTCCCCGAATCGGTTCTGCACCAATTTTGGTAACGTTCTTTATTCTCCTGATTTAGGCTTCTCACGTATTCGTAGACATCTATGCGCAAACCCCACGCCTGCCGTGTGGTTGACCGCTCCGTTTTTTGTCTAAATACGAATGTTGGCGTATTTGATGAATTCCAGTTATGATAAAGTGATATCGACACGATGGCGCCAGTGAACTGTGGGGTGAACGTCAAGAGATTCAGTGACATTACTAGCGATGTGATCCACACTACAGTTTGTCACATGTAACTGACAGATACATTTATTTTCTGTGTATGCCACGCAACTGTTCACTGTATTCTTATGACAAGTGGTGCTTAAGATGATAGCGATTTTAAGGAAGATTGTTTGTAAGATAATGGGTGGTAATTTCTGGATCAACCAGAACATGGTAATAATGTGGTCAGCAATGTGAACATGAATGAAGCTTCTTTGGTAAATTTTAAGGAAGATTGTTTGTAAGATAATGGGTGGTAATTTCTGGATCAATTAGAACATGGTAATAATGTGGTCAGCAATGTGAACATGAATCAAGCTTCTTTGGTAAATTTTAAGGAAGATTGTTTGTAAGATAATTGGTGGTAATTTCTGGATCAATTAGAACATGGTAATAATGTGGTCAGCAATGTGAACATGAATCAAGCTTCTTTGGTAAATGCACAACATTACACAACTACGTGACGAGTAGAACGTTATGTTAACACAGGGCACTTATGTGTATTTCCCTCAAAGTTGGTCAACATATTTATGTTCATGTTAGCATAATAATGTTATTACTATAGAGCTAGCATATGCATGTAAACGACTTGAGGAAGGATCCGTAGCACTTGATCTCGAAATTCACCCAACTACTATGCAAAGTAGCATATGTACGTGTGTATGTATGTATGTATGTATGTATGTATGTATGTATGTATTTATATATGTACATATATATGTATGTATGTACGTACGTACGTACGCACGCATGCACGCATACACGCATGCACGCACGCATGTTACGCTACTCTTCCTCCAAACTTTCAAAGTTTCATCTACTTCTGCAGGAAGTAACGATTATTTGTTTTAAGTCTCCCCGTTATTGCCTTGCGTGGAATGACCCATCGTACAATTATCCTTCGTCATTTTTAGCAACGCTATGCGCGTTTTCTATTATTGTTCCAAGTGAAGTTGTCCGACCCCTGCCGTCTTTGTGTACGAAGCGCCTTCTGGCACATAATATCCAACCGATCAGTGGACGGTTTACGTAACTTGAGATAAACGTAGTAAACACGCTTAGCGTTACGAACAATTGTACGTGTTAACTACGAATTACCTTTTACGAACTACCTATTTATCCCGTCCTGAGGACCGGCATCTTTGGAAGTCTTACTAATAATCGTTTCCCCAAACGAATGAAGTGGGGTTTTAAAATTAACATGGGGCACTGCAAATGGAAACTGTTCTACTTTTTGATCGCATACACAAGAATCGTGCATGGAATAGGACTAACATAGTAGATTTAATGCATTCCAAAAACACACGGCATTACTGCTCACTCAGCTTCCGTCATCGGGGGAAAGAAGCTGTTCGCGTCACCTCTTCAATCTACAAGAAGAAGTTGGCACAAGAGAGGAATGTATGCATGCCACGTATTTAAAAACTTAATAATTATCCTGTTAATCATTGCTTTGCACAAGAAGCAAATATCATCATTGTCTTTGGAAACAGCCATTTACAAGTTAAAACTCTCAATCAACCGCAGCTGAAATTAAGGGGAGACATAACTTCTGAGCATTCACAGTGATTTTCAGACACCTGAAAAAACAACAACTGATGGTCAATTATTTTCAAACAACGGTTCAAATAGATTCGCATACGATCGTTCCACTATGGCGAGGCTGCAGGCATAAACACGTTGAATTTGCATACGACGTAAGTGGCACTAAATAGCTAAGGCTCACGATGATAACACAAACAAATCATAAACATTCAAACTCGATTTTAACTGGTAAATGCAGATTTTAAAATGGTGGACTGAAATGTATGATTTCCTGCAATCTTTCGACACCTCCTAATTTAGTTAGTCTACGTTAGAATGTTCCAGCTATAGCCCATTATCAGCATTTAAGCTTCAATATATCGCCTCCTGGTGTTTCAATGTCAGTCAGCGTGCGTTCCAGTTAAGGGATTTCGTCAACCTGCTGGATACAAAGCATAAGATTCTACCACATTTGCAGAGAAAATAAAAATGTTCTAATATCGCCATATCCCTGTTAAAAAAATTCAGAATGCAGAAATATCGACGAAAGAGGGCACCAATGTCTGGATATGTACATGTTCAAAGCATAAAGGTGGTAAAATACCATGAGCCGGGGCTACATTGAACAGTGGGGCTTCTTTGATCAAAATCAAGATTAATTTTTAATATTCTTCTTAATGTTTATGCAAAATAAAGATGACATGTGTATTTTCAATCATTTTGCTTTTACAGCCTCTATTCAGGCGACAAGCGATGCAGGCGACAATGTAAACTCTACTTTGTCGCCTGCATAATTTTCACCACATACATGAAAATTAGGCATGCAGAAAATAATTATTATCACCACGAGGCACCAAAATGTCATGGATCATCAGGTAACTATGACACCTGTTGGGAAAAGGGGCTACATTAAACCACTATTCAACGTAGTAGAGTGGGTATATAATGCGAAAATATTTTTTACAAGTTTAATGGTCGGATGGCTCCCTCTGAGCTTTATATTTTTTTAGATTTATTTGATTTATAGTTGAGATGAAAGTTGTGGTGTATGATATTATGTGTCCTCATTAGATATTAACAAAACATACAATTATTAATGATTCGATTTTGGTTTATCTGTTTTAGTGTCAAACAAAGAATTTTTTGTTTTACGCCTTAATTTATACATTACGTAAATATAATATGAAATGCCATCCCATTTAAATCATATGTTCAAAGAAGCCTCTTTTAAGGAGCTACTTTGGACATGATGATGATGGCACATGACTAATATAAAATAGGCAGCAGGGCAGTCAAAGTATATTGTAGTGCAAGCCATACCTAAACACGCCATAATATGAAGACTGGGCGTCCCGTGATCTGCAAAGGAAAGGAAGGAAAACAATATATAAAGTAACCCCAGTTCACGTTAATGTCTTAATTTAACAAGATCCAAGCCAAGGGACCAGATGGCAAGTGGACAAGGAAGATATTGGCTTAACGAGAGTCCGTCAGTGTTCATCTACTTATAACCCGCCCTCCTAAGATATATGTCAACCTTGTTTTTAAACATATTCACGCTGCTAGCAGTTACACAATCTGAAGATAATTTGTTCAATTCATTTATTGTCCTTTGTGAGAATGAGTGCTTCCTGTTATCCTATCTACACTGATCCTTCACTAACTTGAGAAAGAAAACATATTTCTATAACTATTTTCATACCTATTCAATATGTTAAGAACTTCAATCTGATCTCATCTTAACCTCCTTGTCTCTAGAGTTGTTAAACCACATTCTTTCAGGCATTCTTCATAGCTAAGGTCTCTCAGTTTTGGACTAATTTTAGTTGCTCTCTTCTGAATGCGTTCAAGCGTATATATATATATATATATATATATATATATATATATATATATATATATATATATATATATATATATATATATATATATATATATATATATATATATATATATATATATATATATATATATACTTCTTACGATATGGTATCCGCGCTTGTATACAGTATTCTAAATAAGGTATAACTATTGCTTTATACAGAGGTATAATTAGCATTTATTCCTTGTATGTTATGTTTCTCCTAATCAACCAAAGAATTTGATTACCCTTTGAAGCTGCTACACCACACTGCTCTGAAATGTATATATATATATATATATATATATATATATATATATATATATATATATATATATATATATATATATATATATATATATATATATATATATATATATATATATATATATATATATATATTTATATGAAATAGAATCGGCCTTACTGATCCCTGTGGTACCCCAGTCAAAATAGATTTCCAGTTTGAAATCTCAACATATATTATTACTCTCTTACCCTGCTTAGAGTCCACAATGAAATACACGAATGTTCGGATGCCTCTACAATATTTTAGTGGTTTTATTTGGACAAAGCATGGTGGGAAACCCTTACCCTGGACACCAACATTTGCCCTGTAGCATAAGTGGCTCAGAAGTTACATAGTTAATCAACGGATTGCCGCCATCTTGGACGCCATCTTGAATTTTGCGTTTAGCTCAAGGCGGATCTATGGTGATTTTTAGCATGTTACTCTAGGCTTTTTCAAGAATCTGTGATGCAAAAATCAGCTTTTTGTATTGAACTTTTAGGATTTACCTAAAGCTCCTGGACTACATTAGAATTTATACAATTCGTTGTATCCTTAAAATTAATATCATATAATATATTACGTATTACACAAAAACTATACTATTATATACAGTTGAATAACTTAAATAAATGAAATTACAATTATCATAATACATTGTTTGCATATTTCAGACTTCCATGCGTTATCCTTCATCAGGGGAAATTCTCTCCAGAAATTTGCTCAATTAAATCAAATACAGAGCAATGACTGTGATACGCGATTATTGTATTGTAAATACAACGGAACCACCTGTGCAGGGTCTTTGATCTATATAATGTTTTTTGTCAGATGATTTGGAATTTGAAGCATGGTCTTTTATTCACACATTCTCACTGTACGAAACAGACAAAGCATTGCACTTTGACCTATGAAGTTAAACTTGGCATCTCTGATGAATGTACAGGAATAACTTAAAACGAAAGCTAATCCATTAGTTGTTAGAACTGAGTAGATCTTGCGTGTCACCTCATTCATCGAAATCACTAAGCCGAAATAACATCGGACGAATTTACTTCCCATTCACGCCATTATAAATTGACCTGATTCATGGGCTAGTCCTGCTATTGCGATGTTTACTTTCTGACCTAAACATGAAAACGACCACCTAGAGTTTTGTCGCGGGATTAACCGGTAGGTGGCGACACTGAAACAAGACGCTCCTATTTATATGAAAATAGATCAGTGGCGTAAAAGTAATGTTTAGAACGTAAAAAGTTGTTTTGGGTTTCGTGTTTTGGTTCGCGTACGAGGAGATGGTTAATTGTAAGCTTTTATATTGATCTCTAGAAGTGCAAACACTTTGATGTTGATTGTCCTTAAACGCGCATATAGCTTTACAAAAAGCACCAACATTTACGATACGCCGGCTGAATCTGGATTGAGAGAGTGATAGGGCACTATTCGTTACGAAGCATGCACAAAATGGTAGGTAATCAATAAAAGCGGATGCCGCATGACATTGCATACTTCTGCGTCTCTGTGAGTCTAGTAGATTACAGCCGGGCGATAACAAGATCGTCAAATCTATATCGTCTCGAATTTAACTATTATCTAGACGAATGTCCCACTGATTAACATACTAATGTATAAAAACTTAATCGACTTACTTTGAGCAACTAATGACAAATTGCGCAAAATTATTGTAATTAATTCAATATCAATGGACCGTTTAGTGTGGGAAATGGGAATCCGGTGCGATGTTAGTTTTCAGACCAAAACATGAGGAACGTCATTGCAACATTTATTTCATAAACCAATATGTACAGTGTATAAAAAAATCAGTAATTCAGTGGTGTTGTTGCAGGGAAACACCACATGCATTATTCACACAATTCACACTGTTCATGTTGTTCATAATACATCGTCGCAATCATTATTGTTACGTGGTGCATCGATTTCTATATGGACTGAGTGATTGAAGCAAAGTCGAATGAGATACTACAATAAAGACGATGTAAAATGATCCACGGCACATAGCTATGTCGAGATGGCCGTTTTCGCACTACTGGTGGGTTGAAATCGAGTCCACCACACTGTGAGTCCTCCACTCTGTGAGTCTTCCATTATGGGAGTCCACCACTCTGTGAGTCCACCACCCTGTAAGTCCACCGCTCTGTGAGTCCACCGCTCTGTGTGTCCACCGCTCTGTGAGTTCACCACTCTGTGAGTCCACCACTCTGTAAGTCCACCACTCTGGGGGTCCATCAGTATGTGAGTCCTCCACTCTGTGAGTCCACCACTCTGTGAGTCCACCACTATGTGAGTCCACCACTATGTGAGTCTTCCACTATGTGAGACAAAAACTAAGTCCACCACTCTGTGAGTTCACCACTCTGTGAATCTTCCACTATGTGATTCCACCAATATGTGAGTACACCACTCTGTGAGTCTTCCACTATGTGAGTCCATCACTCTGTGAGTACACCACTCTGTGAGTCTTCCACCATGTGAGTCCACCAATATGTGAGTCCTCCACTCTGGGGGTCCATCACTACATGAGTCCTACTAATCATAACCGATGTCATATACCTCAGTCCGCCCTCGTGAATTGGGAGTAGGACACATTAGAGCGGCAGTAGGACACACTGGCTCTGGGGTTGGATGTACAGGGTCAGGGGCGGGATGCATTGTGTCGGGTGTCAGTTGCGCAGGATCGACGCTGACATGCTCTAGGTCGGGATAGAATGCACATGATCGGGGTGGGATGTTCAGGGTCGGGGTGTGATGTTCAGGGTTGGGGGTCAGATATACAGTGTCGGGGGTCGGATGCAATGGGTCTGGAGTGGGATGCACAGGGTCGGGTGGTATGCACAGGTTCGGGGGTGGGATGCAGATGGTCGAGATTGTGATGCACATTGTTGGGGGTGGGATGCACATTATCGGGTGCACAGGGTTGGGGGTGGGATGCACAGGGTCGGGTGCACAGGGTTGGATGGTGGGATGCACAGGGTCGGATGGTGGGATACACATGGTCGGGAGTGTGATGCACAGGGTTGGTGTGGGATGCACAGGGCTGGGGTGGGATGCACTGTGTCGGGGGTCGGATGCGCAGGGTTATGTTATACACAGTCGCACAATTAACCGACGCAAGTAAACGTGTTTAAGAAATATTAAAAAAAACTTGATGTACAGTGAATCTTCTGATGTACAATGTGTTACAGGAATTGAAAATTCCACCTGAAATTCCACCTGAAACGAGTTGATTTCACTCACAGTCATACGCTCCAATTATTAAAAGATTTGTTTGTGCTAAGTTATTAAAATGTGTTTGGTGTTGATTCTGGTCTTTGGAAAGTCACGTGATCGTGTCGTGCAGCATCAATCATGTGGCACTCATCACTGGCTGTCTACTGTCCAAGTTCGTCTACACCTGTAATTACTACTGTTGGTTTATCGAATCCCCTTTTGGTTGGAAAGCGGGGCTAATGCAAAAAGTGGTATTTCCCACCGGAAAGCAGTATTGTTGACACCAATATTGATGTGTAATCAACATATACTAATTTATCAATCCCTGGTTTAAGCGAGATATCATTTTGATGGCTGATGCTGGTTCGTCGATTACCCTTCTGGCGTCTTTTTCCTCCGTGTACGCCGCGCCGCCGTGTCTGGAATTCCCAGGGCCTCGTACTCCGTGATCGAGCGACAACCCATCTTTGTGAGGAAGACGAAGAAACAGAAGCCGAACACAGTGACGCCGACTGATATGTAAATGAGTGTTCCTTTGAGTTTAGGCCCGAGTATGATGTAGGGGTCAGTAGCCGCCGCCAAGTTGAGGAAGCAGACGAAGGAAGCGAGGACGAGTCGGTGGAAGTGACTGCCCAGAGTCGCCCCAATGGGCGCCGTGATTGTCACAACAGGAGCGGTGACACCGATGTAGTCGAGAGCTTCACGGCTCGTCGTCTGCTGCACCATGGTGCGCTAGTAGAAGCACAGACAGCTGTTGGTTACCATGAGCACAACAGACGTCGGTGTAGCGATCTCCTCGGTGACACGAAACAGCAGTGTGAGCATACTGAAGCTACACATGTCGAGGCCGCTGCCGGCGATCGAGGTGAATATGCCGCCGACGATTCCAGCTCTAAATAGCACAACGGCCTTCCACGGCTTGAAGTTATGGACCTTGTAATACGTCTTTCGGTTGACGTTACGGTTGAGCGGGGTCAGTACGGAAGCGAACGAGAACGAGATCGTGACGAACCCAAACTTCTTCTGAATAGGCGACAGCCACAAGTCAACGGTGTAGAAGCCACTCAACGAGCCGATAACGCCGCCGGTGGAGCAAAATACGATGGAGTGCCACTCGACCTGGATTTTCTGCAGCATAATTGTCATGGTGGCTGTCGACATACCGCACGCTTGCGTCATGAGCGTTACGTCACGGGCGACAGCCTGTGTAGCGTGCAACGCCAACGTCATCACGGGAACGTCACTGCACTGCAGCCTTCACTCGTCATGCCTACAAGCAACGACAACCAGTGTATGATATGACTCAACAACAACAGACCAGCAACAACAGGCCAGTAACAATAGACGATTCATGTATTATTTTACTACTTAAGTTACTGTTATTGAAACACGACGTGTTTTCAAACATTATCTTCTCCATTCACAATACAGGTTAAATTATCCTAATGGTGTTCACCCTTTGCTACGATCGCGATGTGCCTATTAATCTGTCCATTGTGGATTTGTGACCACTTCTACATTGATAAAGTGTATAAATTATACAAATGATGGAAGAAGTACTCTTCATTCCCGTTTTCCCATGATTTCGAATTTGGTCACTGCAGTGAATTATTAACCCGATATCACAACATTGCCACCAAGCGAACATATTGCAAATATTGAGTATGCAAGTAAGCTATTGGCTTGTCTGGAGGTTCTTGTCCTTATGTAGCATGTCCCCTGAATTGCCCCAGGGAAGCGGGAATATTTATAATTTGTTTTAAACATATCTAGTATCGAACACCATAACTGGAATTGAATATCACATATCCTGTGTGTCCTCTTTTTCAAAGCATTGATTACGCATAGGTCAAGAGTGAGTGACGTGGCTCCATCTACCGGCAATGAGTCCGCCGAAGATCATGGTGAGTGTCATGGCATGCTACTCTTGGAAGATGTACCAGCGTCCGTAGCTGGCGAACGCTGACCAGAAGATAAACTGCACGAAGGCGACATGCAACAGGAGGCCAATGAGGCGTCGATATCGCGCTAGTAAACTCTTGTGGCAATCCTGGTGTTTTTTTTGTAACTAGAGTTTTTCTGCGTCGGATTTCGATAATTTTTTACCTGCAAACCAACATGACTGCGTTATTTGGGAGAACCGATAACGATATGACTTCTGATAATAATTGGTGATTTCGTTTTATGTACTCCAGTCTCGTAGTCGATTGAACCGGATGAAATTACTACAACATTTCCAATTAGAAAAAAAAATACTGTTGAGCTTTTAATGCGGCCATCCCTCGGTAACGGCTGCCGCTACAAAATGGCCACTGAACGATTGTTTTTTTTTCAGATCGGAACATCTAAACAGTCAACACCTTATTCAGACTCAGTCACGTTAGAGGGGGTCTGTTGTAGTTTTATTAATCGCAATATTCACGTCCACGCTTGGCTATAATTGATAATATAATTAGTTTAATGTATTTTATTCAGCAATGAACGCTGTCGTTGCTTGTAGGCATGACGAGTGAAGGCTGCGGTGCCGTGACGTTCCCCGTGATAACGTTGGCGTTGCACGCTACACAGGCTGTCGCCCGTGACGTAACGCAAGCGTGCGGTATGTCGACAGCCACCATGACAATTATGCTGCAGAAAATCCAGGTCGAGTGGCACTCCATCGTATTTTGCTCCACCGGCGGCGTTATCGGCTCGTTGAGTGGCTTCTACACCGTTGACTTGTGGCTGTCGCCTATTCAGAAGAAGTTTGGGTTCGTCACGATCTCGTTCTCGTTCGCTTCCGTACTGACCCCGCTCAACCGTAACGTCAACCGAAAGACGTATTACAAGGTCCATAACTTCAAGCCGTGGAAGGCCGTTGTGCTATTTAGAGCTGGAATCGTCGGCGGCATATTCACCTCGATCGCCGGCAGCGGCCTCGACATGTGTAGCTTCAGTATGCTCACTCTGTTGTTTCGTGTCACCGAGGAGATCGCTACACCGACGTCTGTTGTGCTCATGGCAACCAACAGCTGTCTGTGCTTCTACTAGCGCACCATGGTGCAGCAGACGACGAGCCGTGAAGCTCTCGACTACATCGGTGTCACCGCTCCTGTAGTGACAATCATGGCGCCCATCGGGGCGACTCTGGGCAGTCACTTCCACCGACTCGTCCTCGCTTCCTTCGTCTGCTTCCTCAACTTGGCGGCGGTTACTGACCCCTACATCATACTCGGGCCTAAACTCAAAGGAACACTCATTTACATGTCAGTCGGCGTCACTGTGTTCGGTTTCTGTTTCTTCGTCTTCCTCACAAAGATGGGTTGTCGCTCGATCACGGAGTACGAGGCCCTGGGAATTCCAGACACGGCGGCGTGGCGTACACGGAGGAAAAGGACGCCAGAAGGGTAATCGACGAACCAGCATCAGCCATCAAAATGATATCTCGCGTAAACCAGGGACTGATAAATTAGTATATGTTGATTACACATCAATATTGGTGTCAACAATACTGCTTTCCGGTGGGAAATACCACTTTTTGCATTAGCCCCGCTTTCCAACCAAAAGGGGATTCGATAAACCAACAGTAGTAATTACAGGTGTAGACGAACTTGGACAGTAGACAGCCAGTGACGAGTGCCACATGATTGATGCTGCACGACACGATCACGTGACTTTCCAAAGACCAGAATCAACACCAAACACATTTTAATAACTTAGCACAAACAAATCTTTTAATAATTGGAGCGTATGACTGTGAGTGAAATCAACTCGTTTCAGGTGGAATTTTCAATTCTTGTAACACATTGTACATCAGAAGATTCACTGTACATCAAGTTTTAAATATTTCTTAAACACGTTTACTTGCGTCGGTTAATTGTGCGACTGTGTATAACATAACCCTGCGCATCCGACCCCCGACACAGTGCATCCCACCCCAGCCCTGTGCATCCCACACCAACCCTGTGCATCACACTCCCGACCATGTGTATCCCACCATCCGACCCTGTGCATCCCACCATCCAACCCTGTGCACCCGACCCTGTGCATCCCACCCCCAACCCTGTGCACCCGATAATGTGCATCCCACCCCCAACAATGTGCATCACAATCTCGACCATCTGCATCCCACCCCCGAACCTGTGCATACCACACGACCCTGTGCATCCCACTCCAGACACATTGCATCCGACCCCCGATACTGTATATCTGACCCCCAACCCTGAACATCCCACCCCGACCCTGAACATCCCACCCCGATCATGTGCATTCTATCCCGACCTAGAGCATGTCAGCCTCGATCCTGCGCACCTGACACCCGACACAATGCATACCGCCCCTGACCCTGTACATCCAACCCCAGAGCCAGTGTGTCCTACTGCCGCTCTAATGTGTCCTACTCCCAATTCACGAGGGCGGACTGAGGGTATATGACATCGGTTTTGTTTAGTAGGACTCATGTAGTGATGGACCCCCAGAGTGGTGGACTCACAGAGTGGTAGACTCACATATTGGTGGACTCACATAGTGGAAGCCTCACAGAGTGATTTTATTTTAGCACTGCAAGAGTTCAGTAGCTATTATTGTTAGTTTGCATATATCTTAGAAAGGTATTGCGATTAATACAGTTAAACTTGGAGTATCGGTACCCAAGACTGTATATTTGTTCCCAAGCGCTGGAGTAGCAGTAGCTTTGGATTTTCTCGATATCTCATACGAGATAGTAGAACGAAAAGTAGATCCATTAGTATTATTATACTATTGTTGAATTTAAAATTTCATTCGAAACTTAGAGTATTCATTATGGACATGATTAGTCTAACCGAGTTAGGTGAAAGGTACGGTTTAGTAGGTCAAGAGCTTCTTAACTTTGTGAAAGCTGAGCAAGATAAAGAACGTTCTGCCAGAGCACTAGAAAGGGAGTTAGAGAAAGAACGAGTAGAGAGAGATAGGGAAACGGCCAGGATCCAAGCAGAACTAGAGAAGGCAAGGGATGAACGAGAATCCTTGTTAATTGAAAAAAAATTAGGCTAGCCGAGTTGTCTCAGAATTTCAACAACAGTAATGACTCTGAAACCACATCCGTGCAGAATCACCCATCGGCAAACCACGGACCTAGATTACCTATGTTTTCAGAAACCAAAGATGAGTTAGATTCTTACTTGCAACGATTTGAACGTTATGCTATGAATGAAAGATGGCCACGTGATTCCTATGCTCTTAACCTAGCATCTCTTTTGACGGGAAAGGCTTTAAATGTTTATTCTCGACTACCCCTCGCCCTGGCGAACGA
Organism: Lamellibrachia satsuma; assembly: GCA_033239005.1. Classification (NCBI taxonomy): domain Eukaryota; kingdom Metazoa; phylum Annelida; class Polychaeta; order Sabellida; family Siboglinidae; genus Lamellibrachia; species Lamellibrachia satsuma. Next base: position 5,093,698 of record BSQZ01000040.1, read on the forward strand.
TTATGACATTTTGAAGAAGGCTCTTCTTCAACAATACCAACTAACGGTTGATGACTATCGTAAGAAGTTTTACTATACGAAGCAAAATGTGGATGAAAACGCCACTCAGTATGTGAGTAGGCTTGAACATTTCTTAAATTCCTGGATACAGTTATCGGAAATTTCCGAAACATTCGAGTCTTTGAAAGAATTCTTGTTACAGGATCAGTTCCTAAACTCATGTCCCAAGGAATTGGCAACTTTCATTAGGGAACATTCCCCATCGAATCTAGAGACTATGATAGATTTGGCCAACAAATTCAATTTGGCACATAATGCCCCAAGTCACGAAAAAGAAAGAAAAGGAAAACATTCGCCTCATCAGGGTGGGGATCATATGTCACCGAATCATCCTCATCATGTAAGATCTAAAAAAAATTCATCTAGACCTCCTTTCTCAAGCATTCGTTGTTATTTGTGTCACCGGCCAGTCACAAAGCTAACGAATGTCGGGTGCAACCCACTCGACCAAATCATTTCAACAAAGGACATAGTGAATTTTCAAAACATGTCAACGGAAATGCGGGGATAGTTATTTCTTCGCATGATTGCTCTATCGATGATGATAAAGTTAAATTGAGTTGTGGGTGTAGTATTCCCATAATGGGAAGTGCTTGTGTCGATCACATCAATAACCTCCCCACTTCAATTGGATTTATAGGCAAAGAAAGGGTCCATGTTCTTCGTGACACGGGATGCAACGGTGTAGTGGTTAGAAAAGGGTTGGTAAACCCGAAAGATTTCACCGGAAACCATAAACTCATGATGTTGTTGGACCGCACCATTATAAAGGTGCCGGTTGCCCATTGTCATGTAAATACTCCTTGGTATTCAGGCTCTACAGATGTTTTATGCATTGATGACCCAGTCTATGATCTAATCATAGGAAATGTAGAAGGAGTCCACCCTTTCATTGACCCCAGTACAGAAAGTGATAGTGAAGAAGTAAAAATCGTGACACTCGCTCGTCCTCTGTCTCTCTGTCTCTTTCTCTCTCTCTCTCTCTCTCTCTCTCTCTCTCTCTCTCTCTCTCTCTCTCATTGTTTCACTTCCGGGTTCATTACATACGAATGAAGTGTCAGTCGTTTTGAGATGGTACTCCGTTTTGGGATGTCTCGCTGTCGAAATGGGTAATTGGCACGTTTGAGGGCAACAATAACTGTCTTAGTCAGATACTTAAATTTCTGGTGAATGGCTTGCAACATGTTTTGCATGTCAGTGATGTAAGGATTTCCTGCGTGTGTAGAAAACATCCTCTACTGTTTAACAAAATGTGTCGGGGCACCCCACAAGGTGATGTTCTGGATACAAAATTGTAGGATTGGACGTAATCTGAGTGGCAAGTCAGTAACATGGCATACAATAACTTGTGCCACTGCGATAAAATCCGAGACGTTATTTTGCGAACAAGATTAGAAAACTGTAACATGGTCGTCTATACAAAAATGTTGGGCGTTGTTGTGTACCGTTGTTCACTTTTGGGGACTACTGGGTAATGTTGAGCATTCTGGGTACTGTTGCGCATTGTTGCGTACTGTTGCGTACTGTTGCGTACTTGTGGGTACTTCTGGGTACTGCTGGGTACTGCGGGTAGTTTTGGAGACTGTTGGGTACTGTTTGGTAGCATCGTGTAATGTTGGGTACTGTTGGGTTTTGTTGGGTACTATATGGTACTCTCGTGCACTGCTGGGTAGTTTTTGGTACTCTTGGGTACTGCGTAAAACAAATTCATTTGTTCAGTTTCACTAATCGTTGACTCAGTTTATTCAATTTTATAAATAAGTACGTCTATAGACAGTGGTGGACAGGTAAAATCAGTAACATGGCATGCAACAATTTGTGCCACTGTGATAGAATCCGAGACATTATTTTGTGAACAGGACTTGAAAACTGTAACATGGTCGTACATATAATTACTTTTGTGTTGTTGGGTACTGTTGGGCACTGGTGGGCACTGTTTTGCACTGTTGGGTAATGCTGGGCACTGTTGGACACACTTGGTACTGCTGCGCACTGTTGCGTCCTGGTGGGTACTTCTGCGTACGTCTTGGTACTGCGGGGTACTGTTGGGTACTGCGGGTAGTTTTGGGTGTTGTTGGGTACTGTTGGATAGTACTGTGTAATGTTGGGTAATTTTGGGTATTGTTGAGTAATGTTGGGTACTATTGTGTATTGTTGAGTACTGTGCAACATAATTTCACAAGTGTTCGGTAATCGTGAACAAAAAAAGTTGCGTTCTTTCCGACCGCTCAAAGAGACTGACCTTTACACGGAACTATTCTTTCCAGCACCAACGTGACTTATTTGGAAAGTATTCAGACATGCTGAAATTACTGCACGAAGACTATTCGTTCACCTGTCCACCACTATTTATAAACAAGTACTGAGCGAACTAAGGCAAAAATGAGTTAGCGAAATTATCCAATCTTCGAAACGACAACGAGAGTATTCGATCCCTGGTTCTCCCGACTGAGAGTCCGATGTTCCAACCGTTACGCTAATGTGTCCAGCAAATACATCCATATATAACAATCGTTAACATATGTTTACTTACCGCTCATCCTCAACAAATGTGTAGAAAGTATTTGGATGTAACTCTTTGTTAGCTCATGAGAACACGCGTGGTCTCTATTTATGCTATATCATCTTGCATGTCATTGTACGCAATGCTGTAATTCTTGTAGGTATTTTTACAATCTGTCGGCGACAACATTCCGAGAATGCTTATGCGCAAACATAGTTAAACGTTAAGATTTTGGGTTACCTTCATAAAAAACACCACACTTCTCGCCTATCACGCTTTCGATCAGGGTTACCTTCAAAGTAAACACCACGCGTCTCGCCTATCACGCATTCGATTAGGGTTCCCTTCATAGTAAACACCACGCGTCTCGCCTATCACGCATTCGATTAGGGTCCCACAAATAAGTTGGCCCCACATTGTTAATCCGGCAGTGACTATATTATACAGTAGAATATGCTTATACCGGAAACATGGATCTAACACGCGTGGAGCATCGATAGCCGAACCAGGAGCAACAGCAACTATGACTACAGCAGTAAGCTATGTACAGTAAACATGAACATTATCACATCAGCCCTATATGAAAAAAATTCAAATATGTCCTGACTCTTGAATAAACTCTGGACATCATTTTAGTTATTGAAAATAACTGTGAAGCCATGTAGTGACAGGCAACATTTGCAAAGTGAAATACGGAGTTGGTTGCTTTCAAGTGTTGATGTCATTTTCGAAATGATGTGACCATTGAGCCTGCCAAATATTGTACAAAGGTTTGGTGAAACTGACACTTTGAGACCAACTACCCACAGGTTTATCTTGACAAACCGCCCCAGCCCGCACGCTTCACAAGGCGGGTTTTGGAGCGTCGTAATTTGAAACACAAACTCACAATGCCAATAGTCGTCCAGGGTAATTGACAGCCGCGATCACAACGCGTGCACGAAGCGACATTAATGAGACGCGACGTCGATTCGCCGGGATTCCATAAAAACGCATTTGTTCACACGAGTTTTCAATTTCAATAGCGTTGCGGAAACTTTCTTTTTCTATATCGGCCACAACAAAGCAACTGTATACTTTTTTTCTAGCAGCAATTCGAACAGTCGTTAACAAGCAAACGAAGGTTTCTTGTAGATTCGTTCAACAGTTTCGTTGGAAAGTCACACGCTTAAAGCTAAGGCATGTTTTCAACCATCTGGCTAATAAAATCATCAAACAGCACATAACAACAATCAAATAACAAACTTGATCATTTAAAGTATTACCATTTATGCGCGACTTTGTTTGCGTCCATGCGAGAGTAGCGATAGTAGCGGCAACTAACTTGGTGTAATGGAAGAGTCGCCTATCGAGTGTAGCGGCAACTAACTTTGTGAAATCACCTACTAAAAAATACTCAGACGGTTAATAAAATGGCTGCTGCCGCCACCGCGCGGAGAGAGATAAGGAATGTAAAAATGTCGACGACGAAATGGGGAAGTCACGGGTGTTGTGCAATTAATTGCACTAATTCAAGAGAAAAACCACCAGATCTTTCCTTTTACAAGTTCCCACATGGAGAAAAGGATCTTGAGCGGTGAGTGAATGGTTGATTAAGCAAGTTACAATCATTTAAGTAATTTTCAACACTTTTGAAAGTTTTTGCTAGCCCAGGCCTAGCCTCAATTCATTATTTCGTATAAATAAATGTCATCATTTCTCCCTAGGGGCGCCACTGTCTTAGGCCGCCATCTTTGATTACATGCTTTAATATGGGCGTTAACTGTCTCGGTATTTTTAGTCAGTGGTGTAATGGAAGCCTAGCGAGTGTAGCGGCAACTAACTGAATGTAATCCAGACTGAGGAAAATCAATGGAAATTTAGGAGCGCACACTAGCTTGATTAATTCATGCCGCCGACATGTTTTAAATATAAAATGTGTTAAACGAACATATTATTAGGTCAATGAACTGAAGTTTCGAACAGATGACTTATCAGTCACGAAATTGCTGTCATATTCGAAAATAATAATTTGCTGTTTGGTCGCGGGATTAGTCTGTAGGTGGCAACACTGTAACAAGATTTCCTACTGACCGGAAAATAGATCTATGGAGGAGACTGCGTAAACGTAATTATTTTAACTTCGTTAGGTTTCGTGTTTTGGTCCGTATACGAAGAGATTGTTCATTGTAAGCTGTTATATTGGTCTCTTGAAGTGCAAACACTTTGATGTTGATTTCCCTATATTTCGCATATACCCACATTAGCTTTTCGACAAATATCAATATGTATGTTTCGTTGGCTGAATAAGGTTTAAAAGAGTGATATTGTGTTTATCGTGACGACGCATGCACACAATGACATTCAGTAAGAAGTGATGCAATCAGGACATATCATACTCATGGGTATCTGAGTGTTGTAGTGATTACAACCGGGTAGCATCCAGATCATTAAACTTAAACCGTCTGGAATTTAAATATTATTTAGATGAATGTTCCATTGATAAAAATACTAATGGAAAAACGGACTCGACTTACTTTGGTGACCAATAGATCATAGTTAGGGTACTTTTCTAAATATGTGCACCATTTAGTACAGTCTCTAAATGGGAACCGACGCGATGTTCGTTTTCAGACCAAAACAAGAGCAACATCCAGTTGTCTCCTCTCCAGCAAGTGTTTCGCCCCCAACGTATGTCAAACATCAACGTATAACCGATAAGTTGAACTTGTGATAGTGACGTTGAGACCCCAGCCACACCCCTCCATTGTATTTATTGACCTTCAATCGTGCCATGTGTGAGTGATTTTCTACCCGTATAAAATATATCCTCAGTGTATGTCAAAATCAGTAATTCAGTAATTTCCATTACGACCCTTCAGGTGTCGCAGGGAAATGACGCATGCATTATTCACACCTGTCACACTATTCACATTATGTACATCGATTTGTATAAGGACTGGGTGATTCAAAACAAAGTTATGCCATTTAACAAGAAGCGGTTGGCTGTGGAATCCGGATCACACTAAGGCACGAGTCACAACGAAGACGAATGAGTTACAACCAATAAGATGATGTAATGATTCACGGCACAAAGCTGTGTCGAGGTGGATGTATTCGCACCGTTTGTGGGTTGGAAATCGAGACGATTCTGTGAATCGAAGACAGATTACACATTTACACAGTATGTGGGATTTTCAATTGAGAGAACCCGGGTTCGAATCCTCTTGCGACCGTTTCGAAGCTTTGTCAATTTCGCTTGTTCCACGTTGCTTCAGTTCATTCAACTATAAAATGAGTACCTGGATGCATACATATATGGATATGTGAATGAATAGGCTTCGCCCAGTAATAACAGTTTTACCGAATGCTTCCCAGAGAAATCGAGACGGCATTGGAATGAACAGGTCTGCCACGGGGTGAAGTGTACAGCGCTTTGAGTCCTGGGGTAGAAACACAGTACTTCCTAGACGCGAGGCCAGCACTAGATCTCTGAGTCACCACGCCAGTTTTGGTCCCCAGAAAATGACACAATACAATCAACAATAACGAGTTAATACACGCGTTCACGTGTGCTTGATCGTCATTGTTCGTTTGCGCTAGTGTATAAACAGACACCCACATAGTTTCCCATGTCATTTCCTCACGTTAACATTGGTCGTCACTGGATCGAGAGTAGGACACACTGGATAGGGAGTAGGATACACTTGATAGGGAGTAGGACACATTGGATAGGGAGTACGATACACTTGATAGGGAGTAGGACACATTGGATAGGGAGTAGGACACACTGGATCGGGAGTATGACACTCTGGATAAGGAGTAGGACGCACAGGATAGGGACTAGGACACAATTGATAGGGAGTAGGATGCACTTGGTAGGGAGTAGGACACAATGAATCGGGAGTAGGACACAATGAATCGGGAGTAGGACGCCCTGGATCGGGAGTAGGACACACTGGATCGGGAGTAGGACACACTGGATAGAGAGTAGGACACACTGGATCGGGAGTAGGACACACTGGATAAGGAGTAGGACGCACAGGATAGGGACTAGGACACAATTGATAGGGAGTAGGACACACTGGATAGGGAGTAGGACACACTGGATCGGGAGTAGGACACACTGGATCGGGAGTAGGACACACTGGATCGGGAGTAGGACGCACTGGATAGGGAGTAGGACACACTGGATCGGGAGTAGGACACACTGGATCGGGAGTATGACACTCTGGATAGGGAGTAGGACGCACTGGATAGGGAATAGGACACACTGGATCGGGAGGAGGACACACTGGATCGGGAGTAGGACACACTGGATCGGGAGTAGGACACACTGGTTCGGGAGTAGGACACACTGGATCGGGAGAATGACACACTGGATCGGGAGTAGGACACACTGGATCGGGAGTACGACACATTTGATAGGGAGTAGGACACACTGGATAGGGAGTAGGACACACTGTGTCGGGAGTAGGACACACTGGATAAGGAGTAAGACGCACTGGATAGGGACTAGGACACAATTGATAGGAAGTAGGACACACTGGATAGGGAGTAGGTCACACTGGATCGTGAGTAGGACACACTGGATCGGGAGTAGGATGCACTGGATCGGGAGTAGGATGCACTGGATAGGGAGTATGACACACTGGATCTGGAGTAGGACACACTGGATCGGGAGTATGACACACTGGATAGGGAGTAGGACGCACTGGATCGGGAGTAGGACACACTGGATCGGGAGTAGGACACACTGGATAGGGAGTAGGACACACTGGATCGGGAGTAGGACACACTGGATCGGGAGTAGGACACACTGGATCGGGAGTAGGACACACTGGATCGGGAGTAGGACACACTGGATCGGGAGTAGGACACACTGGATCGGGAGTATGACACACTGGATCGGGAGTAGGACACACTGGATCGGGAGTAGGACACACTTGATAGGGAGTAGGACACACTGGATCGGGAGTAGGACACACTGGATCGGGAGTAGGACACACTGGATCGGGAGTAGGACACACTGGATCGGGAGTAGGACACACTGGATCGGGAGTAGGACATAGTGGATCGGGAGTAGGACACCCTGGATCGGGAGTGTGACACACTGTATCGGGAGTAGGACACACTGGATCGGGAGTAGGACACACTGTAACGGGAGTATAATACACTGGATCGGGAGTAGGACATAGTGGATCGGGAGTAGGACACACTAGATCGGGAGTAGGACACAGTGGACCGGGAGTAGGTCACCCTGGATCGAGAGTAGGACACCCTGGATCGGGAGTGTGACACACTGTATCGGGAGTAGGACACACTGGATCGGGAGTAGGACACACTGGATCGGGTGTAGGACATAGTGTATCGAGAGTAGGACACCCTGGATCGAGAGTAGGACACACTGGATCGGGAGTAGGAAATAGTGGATCTGAAATACTATAAACTGGATCTGGCGTAGAATGCCCAGAATCTGGAGTAGGACGCATTAGAACGGGAGTAGGACACACTGGATCTGGGGTTGGATGCAGAGGGTCGGGGGTCGGATGCACCGGGTCGGGGTAGGATGCACAGGTTTGGATGCATATACGGGGTTGGTCGGGGGCATATGGTCGGGGGGATGCACAGGGTCGGGTTTGAAATGCTCTGGGTCGGGCGTTGGATGCGGATGCTCAGGGCCGGGTGTTGGATGCACTGTGTAGGGTGGGATTTACAGGTTCGGGGGTGGAATTCACAGAGTTTAAGGTGCAATGCACAAAGTCGGGGGTGGGATGCAGTGGATCTGGCGTATGATGCACTATGTCGACGGTAGGGTGCACAATGTCGGGGTAGGATTGGTCTAGGGTGGAATACACAGTGATGGGGTGGACGCACAGCGTCGGGGGTGGGATGTACTGGGTCGGGGTGAGATGCACTGGGTCGGGGTGGGATGCACATGGTCGGGGATGGGATGCACTGGGTCGGGGTGGGATGCACTGGGTCAGGGGTGGGATGCACTGGGTCGGGGTGGGATGCACTGGGTCGGGGATGGGATGCACTGGGTCGGGGGTGGGATGCACTGGGTCGGGGATGGGATGCACTGGGTCGGGGTGGGATGCACTGGGTCGGGGATGGGATGCACTGGGTCGGGGTGGGATGCACTGGGTCAGGGGTGGGATGCACTGGGTCGGGGTGGGATGCACTGGGTCGGGGGTGGGATGCACTGGGTCAGGGATGGGATGCACTGGGTCGGGGATGGGATGCACTGGGTCGGGGTGGGATGCACTGGGTCAGGGATGGGATGCACTGGGTCAGGGGTGGGATGCACTGGGTCAGGGATGGGATGCACTGGGTCGGGGTGGGATGCACTGGGTCGGGGTTGGGATGCACTGGGTCAGGGTGGGATGCACTGGGTCGGGGGTGGGATGCACTGGGTCGGGGTGGGATGCAAATGGTCGAAGGTAGGATGCACTTTTTCGTGGGTCGGATGCACTGGGTCAGGGGTGGGATGCACTGGGTCGGGGTGGGATGCACATGGTCGGGGGTGGGATGCACTTTTTCGTGGGTCGGATGCACTGGGTCAGGGGTGGGATGCACTGGGTCGGGGGTGGGATGCACATGGTCGGGGTGGGATGCACTTTTTCGTGGGTCGGATGCACTGGGTCAGGGGTGGGATGCACTGGGTCGGGGTGGGATGCACATGGTCGGGGGTGGGATGCACTGGGTCGGGGGTGGGATGCACATGGTCGGGGTGGGATGCACTGGGTCGGGGGTGGGATGCACTTGGTCGGGGTGGGATGCACATGGTCGGGGGTGTGATGCACTGGGTCGGGGGTGGGATGCACTGTGTCGGGGGGTGGGATGCAGCGTGTCGGGGGTGGGATGCGCACAGCGTCGGGGTCGGATGCACATGGTCGGGGTGGGATGCACTGGTCGGGGGTGGGATGCACAGCGTCGGGGTGGGATGCACTGGGTCGGGGTGGGATGCACTGTGTCGGGGTGGGATGCACAGCGTCGGAGGTGGGATGCACTGGGTCGGGGGTGGGATGCACTGGGTCGGGGTGGGATTCACATGGTCGGGGTGGGATGCACTGGGTCGGGGGTCGGATGCACATGGTCGGGGGTCGGAAGCACGTGGTCGGAGGTCCGATGCACTGGGTCAGGGGTAGGTAACACTGTGTCGGGGTTCGGATGCACAGATTCGGAGGTCGCCCACGGTGTCTGGAGTAGGATGCACTAGGTTATAGTATACACCGTCACACAATTAACTGACGATTAAAGCACAAATAGTAGGTATATATAGTTTATATTACACGACATGGTTTTGTGACAAACTGATCAGACATTCGTATTTTTGACGAGGAAGAGGAAATATTACTAAGTTGACTCGTTTCTGTCGTAACTGAGCCGCAGCGATGTAAATAACTCACCAGGCATATAGGTGTCATCGCGACTGACAGGCTCGGCTCGCCAGCGAACTCTTCCTATTGTTCGTTAATTACGAAACACTCACATTTGGCCTACACTGGTTTACTCGTATTTGAGTCATTGTTTACGACGACACATAAAGTATGCAGCGAGTGAGGTCAATATAGCGCGAAGACATTCGTCACGCTTCGGTAACCGTTACCTGTGGGTGCCGGCTGCGTAACACGTAGGGTTACTTAAGTTACCGCAGACGCCGGCGAACATCTAAAGACGCCTTAAGTGTGTGCGTATATAAGTTATGGCTACATGAAGGGGCAGTAATGTATAGGCGAAATGCTGGGGCAGTGACAATTTTATGGCGCATCAAAATATCGAGATTTATTAATAGAGAAATACAACATTATGATGCAGGAACTCACCATAAACCATGTAAATTGTCTAAATTGTGATGTGGGCTACTTTCCTCCATGTAAATGTAATAATAACACCGTTTCTATGTTCCACTGGGTGGCTGGTGATTTCCATACATATGCTGCATACAATGAGATGTATTAATCATAATGATATCGGGAAGGCATTGCATTCGTGTAGACTGACATGTCTGCATATTGGTCCATAATACCAGAATATTATATTAGTTTCATCATATGCATCTTTTTTCCGTGGGCGAACGCGCACAACAGGCAATATCACGTAAGGTTTTTATATATACATATATATATATATATATATATATATATATATATATATATATATGTATATGTATATGTATATATATGAATGTATATATACATATATATATATATACATATATATATATATATATATATATATATATATATATATATATATATATATGTATATGTATATGTATATATATGAATGTATATATACATATATATATATACATATATATATATATATATATATATACATATATATATATATATATATATATATATATATATATATATATATATATATATATATATATATATATATATACATATATATATATATATATATATATATATATATATATATATATATATGTATATATATATATATATATATATATATGTATATATATATATATATATATATATATATATATATATATATATATATATATATATATATATATATATATATATATATATATATATATATATATATATATATATATATATATATATATATATATATTTAAGGGATATTTTACTCCCGATCCCCGTGTATGGCCATGTTGACGTTTTGTGTGATTTTAGAAAATGTGACCATCACAAATTCTTTCATCTACTGATTAAGCTGTAGCCTAGGTGGCATTTATACGCCTACCGGTGTTTCGAGAATGTCACCACCAACATTCCTACACGTCTACAGATCCACCTCAAAACGTAATGACTCTTTGCCAAATGTCCGGTATTTCAAATGTTCTAAAGTTGCTGGTTGAACACCGTTTGTTCGTCGCAATACATTTGGCTCATTGTCGTTGTTCTCCAATAAAACCACCGCTAAAAGTCAATGAGGAAATTTAATTTTGTAACATAGGTGAACTTTGACGTCCGCATTAACACCGACTGACAGAAGCTTTGTCGTCAAATCTTGCAATGTTGTTTATGAGGAATTCATCATGGAAGCAGCTCACCGTCGTTTGTGGACCAAACAAACCGGGGATCCTTCCGTCACTAACACATATACCGGGGATCCTTTCGTCACTGACACGTACACCGGGGATCCTTCCTTCACTGACACGTACACCAGGGGTCCTTCCGTCACTTACACGTACACCGTAAATCCTTCCGTTACTGACACGAACACCAAGGATCCTTCCGTCACTGACACGTACACCGGGAAACCTTCCGTCACTGACACGTACACCAGGGATTTTTCCGTCACTGACACGTACACCAGGGATCCTTCCGTCACTGACACGTACACCGGGGACCCTTCCGTCATGCATAATATATGCTGGAAAATAGAAACTAGAAATTTTATTCTCAGGGCAGCAGAACTTTACCTGTTCATAAACTATTATCAGGGTGCAAAAAAAACAGTTACCCTGAACATATTTAATTTAATAAAAAATGGACCCCAATTTCGGTCAATTTTAATAAAAAAAAGTATAGTTCGGCAGGCAAGGGGGTAACCCCTTTTCGTCGGATAGAGGTTTGTATTGCTGACAATTCATCTCTAGCATGTGCATAATGACATCCAGGTTGGTATGCAGTTTTCACCCATAGGACCGTAGAAAAATGGAAATATTCAAGAAGATCGTCACATAATAGTTCAAGTCAACTGACTATCATATGTTCGCAACCAGATAAGATGCACAAAATAGCTAAAAAAATATGTTTTCACACATAATGATTTCGATTGAACAAGTATTCGACGCGGTTACACATGCGTTGACAGTGAACCAGCGACGGTTGTGATTGCGACAATGACGGTGTGGGTTGATGAAGCGTGCCAGTGGGACACGGATAACTAACACACTTCCGGGTTCATGGCACACGGATGGGGCGCTGGCGATTTTGGGACCCTTTCCTCTTTTGGTAGTTCTTGCCCCTGAGCAATTATTTTTGGACGGGGGAGTTTGGTAACAAACACTAGATCGGAAATGTAATTATGGTCGCAGCTGTTTAGACTTTCATGAGGAGTGAGCAGTGAGCAGTGAATGTAAACTCGCCGATTACATAGCAAGTGTATGATCTGTAATAGTAAAAACAACACGATATCGGCCAGGAAGCCAATGCAACGATTTCACAAATGACAGTGAATGAGAGAAACGATGAGACCGGGTAACTACTCTTGACAGACAATTTTGTTCACGTTCAGATTTTTTTTTATTTTAACAGCAGTATTGTGAAAAGGGGAACTGCAATTGGTCAGTATACTACTAACATGGCTTTGCAAATGAAAGAGCAAATACGGACGACCACGGCGAATATCATGAATATGAAAAAACACAAACGACACATGATCCATCACCTGCCGACGCGTTTCCAAGTAACGGCAACGCTAGGAATTGTAGAAGTAACTTTGTAGGCCTACACAACTTTACAGGCCTACACAACTTTGTACGCCTACACAACTTTATAGGCGTACACAACTTTATAGGTGTACACAACTTTGTAGGCCTACACAACTTTACAGGCCTACACAACTTTGTACGCCTACACAACTTTATAGGCCTACACAACTGTGTAGGCGTGCACAACTTTGTAGGCCTACATAGCCTTTGTCGCAGCATTTTGTGCAGCTGGATGTACTTGCTGTCAAGTTCAAAGCAACGATGTAAGACTATTTAGTAACTTGATTTAAACACATACGTTGAGTGTTCGCGTAGTTTAAAAAAGGTAATAACGTAATATATATATATATATATATATATATATATATATATATATATATACTTTCCTGGAAGCATTAAGCTACGATGCAATTAATCCGCGAAAGTTGTTAATTTACATGACTTTATCATGGTTTACAGCCAGGTACTCATTTACACAGCTGAGTAAGCGGAGACAACGTCAGGTGAACGAAAATAATTGCTTCGAATGGCGGCAAAATGTTTCGAATTCTGGCCTCACCGACCGAGAGTCCGACGATGTGACCACACGCGATGCGTCTCATTCCAGGCAAGTTAATATACATCATCCACGTCATAGGTTATTTCAATCGGCAGAACGGTTTTAGGCGGCCTCACAATGTGGAAGGCGATTTCAGTAAGCCGCAAGTCTGATAATTTAGCATTTCATCTTGACGTTGTTCAAATGTTAGCGAGAATCCAATTCGCGTCACAGCCTTGAGCTCTATTGCTCAATGCCATGCGGTACAAGTCGACCGTGCAATCCTATAACAACGGCACGATTGAGGCTTCAGGAAAATTCACACGAAATTAGCCCAATCAGCGTGACACCGCTAAACCCAGCGTTTGTTTATTGACGTCATTAGTCTTAGTGGTGAGTATTGGTGGCCCCCTGCACTCATTACAGTAACATCAAAGAGCTAAACTCTTTTTTTAGCATCAGACGCCACGCGTGACTTCACAACCATCAGGGCAACACCAAATCTTGTTTTGTGTTTTGATCGCATCAACGTAAGATTGTAGCTTCGCGGACTTTAGCGCCATTGTTTGATACATAAATTAAACGTGTGATTATTTGCGGTCAAATAGCTTTGCGGAGAAACATTTATATAAGTCAAGGTAGATAACTGGTAAACAAAACATTCAATCAATCACAAATATTTATTTCCAGCAACATTTCACATACTCGTATATGCAGTATACAATGGCATTGTGTAATTGTCTAAAATGTTATGAATATATTTGTACAATAGTCGGATTTGTGCCAGATTCCATCTCATCATATCTGCAACCCATGATATGTCGACGCGGGGAAGGATACGCTCATCATTGGATACGTAGGCCTATGTACTGTGTATCGGGTATGGCTGAAACTATGTTATATCCTATTACACTTGGACACTAGCTGCACTGTTCCAGGCCGATGTGGGGCTAATAAAACCCTATCAACATTGGTGCATGATTGTTCCGCATCACTACCCTTTGTATGTGCGGCATAGCCTTTAACGAACATGTCCTATTGGGATGTTTTGCTGCAGGAAAAATGTTTTGAACATGTAAATTGCACCGTTTGTGGACAACAACAACGTTTCTGGTGAGATGCTTAAATGACTGGTTAAATGCCTACAGCATATTTGCATGTCAGCGATGGGAGGATCTTCTGCACGTGTTGACATCTACTGTTTAACTAAATGTAACGGGGCAACCTCCATGTTGATATTCTGGAAACAAAATGGTAGGATTTGACGAAATCTCAGTAGTAGGTCAGTGACATAACGTGCAAAAAATTGTGATAAAATCCGAGATGTAACTTTTGAACAGGTATTGTTGGGTATTGTGGGATACTTTTGGGTATTATGGGATACTTTTAGGTAGTGTTGGGTACTGCTAGGAACTATCGAATACTGTTGGGTATTGTTGGTTACTTTTGGGTCTGATTGGGTACTGTTGAGTATTGCTGAGTATTATGTGATACTTTTGGGTACTGTTCGGTAGTTGTTTGTTACTGGTAGGTAGTGTTGGGTATTGTTGGGTATTGCTGGGTACTGCCGGTTGCTGTCGGGTACCATCGGGTACTGGTGGGTATTGTTGCGTACGGTTGGATATTGTTGGGGACTTTTGGGTATTGTTGGGTACTGCTATTAGGTGTTGTCGGGTACTGATGAGTACTGATGGGTACTACTGGGTACTGCTGGGTACTGTCGGGTACCATCGGGTACTGTTGGGTACTGGTGGGTACTGTTGGGTATTGCCACTGCACTCAGCTAATGGTCGAATAGTCAGTTATGGCCAATGGACGTTGATTTGAGTGACCGAGCGCTCAGTCGTTTGTGTAATTCCAATGAAAATCCTAAACATTGAGAAGTAGCCGGTAATTGTGAACACAAAGGTAAAGGCACGTTCGTACACAGCGTGGCATCTCGTCCGTAGGACCGTTCAATGCGATTTACCCTTACACAGAACTGTTCATTCCAACACCAACTCGAAGCATTCAGCCTCGCTGCAATTACTGCGCGAAGAATATTCGATCTGTTTATATACAGGTGCTTATTTGTACGGCTGAGTGAAAGAAATTACCCAAGTTTCGAAACGACAACGAGAGTATTCGAACCCGGGTTCTCTCGACTGACAGTTCAATGTTCCAACCGCTACACTATTGTAACACACAAGTGCATCCATATATGAGTAATTAACTAATGCTTGTCTACCGCTCATCTTCAAAGAAAGTATGAATTATTTTGCGCTAATAACAGTTGTCCAACATAACCCACATTCATTGTGCGCGTCACGAGAAGGAGGGTATGTGCTGTGGGCGTACAGGTAGCAATTACTTGACGCAAAGATGAAAGCGAGAGGATACACGAAAATGATAACAAACAAACAACTATTGAAGGTTCCGTCGCTTGCATTCAACGAGGACACTATATAAGTAAACTGAAGCATGAAGTGTTGGGAATGGAATAAGGTAATAGGATATACACTGTACATTAGGAAAGTTATAATTATGTTTCCAATGTAATCGTCTTGTTTTGCCAAACACAATGTTAAGAATGAGGACGTCAGTTGCACGATACGATGTACTGATATATACTTATTGAGCTCAAAGTGATTCGTATCGCTCGCAATTTTCAACAAACAATGGACGTTCAGTTTAGTAATCTCCTCGAAGCGCTGCCCCCGAACCACACAAAGCGCTTCCCCAAACCACACAAAGCGCTCCCCCCAAACCACACAAAGCGATAGTAAACCATCCCGCTGGCAGTGAATTGTTAAAAGATAAGCACAATGTGTTTGGGAAATAAGAGTGTTGCACACACCGCGATAAAGCTCATGGATCGACGTCACCAAGTACCAGCGGCAATGTCTGACAATAAGAGCCCATCCAAGCATATCACCGAACACGACGTCAACAACAAGGTTTTCAATAAAGAAAGATAGCAACCGAAGTGTTTGATAACTATGTACAATATAATTCATTTACGCCAACAGTATCGGCTCTAGCACTCGTGGAGCATCAGTTGCCAAACCAGGAGCAACTGCGACAGCATTAGTACAACAGTAAGAGCTGCACACGATAAATATGAACACATTCGTGCAGGAGTTAGAACTGCACACGGTAAACATGAACACATTAGTACAGCAGTAATAGTTGCATACGGTAAACATGAACACATTCGTGCAGCAGTAAGAGCTGCACACGGTAAACATGAACACATTAGTACAACAGTAAGAGCTGCACACGGTAAGCATGAACACATTAGTACAGCAGTAAGAGCTGCACACGGTAAACATGAACACATTAGTACAACACTAAGAGCTGCACATGGTAAACATGAACACGTTAGTACAGCAGTAAGAGCTGCACACGGTAAACATGAACACATTCGTGCAGCGGTAAGAGCTGCACACTGTAAGCATGAACACATTAGTGCAGCAATAAGATTTGCACACGGTAAACATGAACACATTCGTGCAGCAGTAAGAGCTGCACACAGTAAACATGAACACATTAGTGCAGCAGTAAGAGTTGCACACGGTAAACATGAACACATTAGTACAGCAGTAAGTGCTGCATACGGTAAACATGAACACATTAGCACAGCAGCAATATTTGTTTGTGAGAACGGGGAGGGGGAGGGGGAGGGCGAGGTAGAGGGGGAGGTGGAGGGGGAGGGGGAGGGGGAGGGCGGTGAAGTGTAAAGCGATTTGAGCATATAAGAACGTACCTTTACCTGTTGCTAGGTAGACATTACTTATTGCTTTTAATGTCTCACACGAAACACGTACTTCGTCAGCAAACTTCCGTCCCAGGTGCCAGGCGAGTTAGCAAGTTGTACACAAATTTTAAACATCCTGGGGCCGACCGCAGTCCCTAGACACGAAAGGACACAAAGGGAATGAGTCACGGGGCCAATTTTGATTCCCTGAACACGAAACAATACAATGAGCAATAACAAGTTAGTACACGTGTTCACGTGTGCGCAATGTGACTCGTTCGTGCACACGTGCACTCGAGCACTGCCGTGATCGTCAGTGCTCATTTTTGCTAGCGTGTGATCAGGCACCGGCATAGATTCCCGTGTAATTTTCTCATGGTCATGTTAACATTTTGTTTGAAGAAGAAAACGGACCCATGAACATGACATGTATTGATATAACAAGAGTAAGTGTGATCTCAACCACGTAACTGTGACTATTTTATTCTTATCGTCACAACTGGCAGTGTTCGAAAACATTAACACACGTATCCATGTGTCTGAATTGGAACCGCGAAATCTTATCAGTGTTCAAATCAACGTCATACAGTGCAACATGCCACGTATAGTTGCAATATTACATTTGTAACAAGTTTCATAGTATAATTATATTCTTTACATATCAAAACATATATGCGTCATACTAAACAAAACCAATGTCGCATACCATCAGATCGCCCTTTCCCTACATCAGACCGCCCTTCCCCTACACCATACCGCCCTCCCTTGACACCAGACTGCCCTCCACCTACATCAGGCCGCCCTCCCCCTACACCAGACTGCCCTCCACCTACATCAGACCGCCTTCCGCTACACCAGACTGCCCTCCACCTACATCAGACCGCCCTCCCCCTCCACCAGACTGCCATCCACCTACATCAGACCGCCTTCCCCTACTTGAGATTGTCCCCCCTACACCAGACCACCCCTCCCCCTACATCAGACAACTCTCCCCTACATCAGTCCGCCCTCCCCTTACACCAGATCGCTCTCCCCCTATGTCTGACCGTTCTCCCCCTACATAAGGCCGCACTCCCCCTATTTCAGACCCCCACATGAAACGTTGAATTGACATATTGCCACCGTCATTCATGTTGTGACGTCACATACCGTTTATAGTCAACCGTCGAAACAGCGCTCGCAGTCAGCACCTTGATGAACTGCGTCGGGAAACTTGTTGAACTATGTTCGGAAAATAAAATATATTTTAGGGGAAATACATCCTACACATGACACTAAACGAAACAGCTACTAACACCCGATCTCCCCACGAAGCACGTTTCGTTTAGCATCACGCGTCGATGTTTTGAGACAACCACAATAAATACAACTGCTGTAATGATATTCAGACTGTGAAACTATGGCATGAGCCAACACGCGGAGCATAAGTGTGGTCTTTCTCCGTGCTTGAGGAGCATGCTTGCGTGGACGAGCTTGTGTTCGTGCATGCTCCAGGATACAAATGCGCACGAGACGGTACGCGTAGGCGAAACAGCTGCAACTGCACATACACACGCACGCACGCGAGGTCATTGATTAGGGCCATAAGGTCTATACCGAACTTACACAATTTACAAGCGAGCGTTTATTTATAGTTTTTGTGCATTTAAGGTTTGATTGTTGTTATAAAAAAAACATGTTACACGGTATATATTCTATCCGTTCTACCACCATGACAGCCCAAATGTTACATGTTACACGGTATACATTATATCCACTCAACCGCCATGACAGCCGAAATGTTACATGTTACACGGTATACATTATATCCGTTCTACCTTCATGACAGCCCAAATATTACATGTTACACGGTATACATTATATCCGCTCAACCGTCATGACAGCCGAAATGTTACATGTTACACGGTATATATTCTATCCGTTCTACCTTCATGACAGCCCAAATGTTTCATGTTACACGGTATACATTATATCCGCTCAACCGTCATGACAGCCGAAATGTTACATGTTACACGGTATACATTATATCCGTTCTACCTTCATGACAGCCCAAATATTACATGTTACACGGTATACATTATATCCGCTCTACCACCATGACAGCCCAAATGTTACATGTTACACGGTATACATTATATCCGCTCTACCATCATGACAGCCCAAATGTTACATGTTACACGGTATACATTATATCCGCTCTACCATCATGACAGCCCAAATGTCATGCTTAATGTTCGAATATGATGTCAGATAACGATGTGATAATATTTAGAAACGTGTGGTTCGTTACACAAGTAGTAGGTATGTATAGTTTATATACATTACGTGGTTTTACGACAAAACGATCAGACATTCGTCCATTTGACGAGAAACAGGAAATAATAAAGTAATATTATTACTAAGTTGACTCGTTTCTGTCGTAACTCAACAGCAGCGACTTAAACAACTCAATAGGTGTCATAGGTGACACGCTTGGCTAGACAGCAACTATTCCTATTGCCAACTAATTAAGTAACATTCAGTGCGTGATCAATGGACTTGGAACATTCAAAGCAGGGCGACATTAATTTACTTGTATTTGAGTCAGTGTTTATGATGACGCATACAGAATGCCAGCGAGTGCACTAAATATAGCGAGTTACGCTGCCGCAGCGAGAAACCTGACAAAGACATTCGTCACGCTTCGGTAATTCGACCTAGTGGCTTTAACTGCGGGTTCAGACTGCGTGACACATGGGGTTAATTAAGTTGCCTCAAATGCCGGCGAACATCTAAAGACGCCCAAGTTGCATGCGTATTTAGGTCATCGCAAGAGGAAGGGGCAGTTATAAACAGGAAGGGGCAGGTATAAACAGGCAAAATGCGGGGGCGTTGGCAATGTTATGGTATATCAAAACTATCGAGATTTATTAATAGGGATCATGACGCAGGAAAAAACTAAAACCAATAATATACGTATCGTTCCTCGGTCACAATAGGGTGCCGCTTATTTTCATACAACATTTACATACAATGATATTTATTAACCGCCAGGACTACAGACGGGAAGACATTGCGTTCGTGGATAGTGACTGCCCATCTGCTTACTAGTCTAGAATATTATATTAGTTTATGATATATAACTTTCGTTCGTGGGCTAGGCACACGACATGCCACGTCACGTAATATTTCATTCATTCAATAGTGTGAGGTAGTTGGCATAATTGACTGAGCCGCGTAATGGAGGTTTCTGCCGTGACTAACTTGGTGGAGAGATGGAGTCCATAGCAGGTTACACATATTTTTTTATATAAACGCCAAATGGCATATTTTACGTCCCAGACACAAGCAAGAAGAGATTAACGAATGTTGGTCTTTCTTCCGAAAGACGCATACAATGTGGGCTGAACGAAATTTCCGAAGAAATAAGATTTTGACACTCCAGCTCTTTAACCGCCGAGCCACTGCCACACTCAAGTAAGGAATAAAATATGCATGAATAGATAAACATTGAAGAGTCCGTAATATTTACATGTTCACGCGTGACACTCATGTCTGCAATATAGACTGGGGATGTAGAAGGACTGTAGGAGGTTGGCCTAAAAAATAGGTGGGAGGTGAAATTTATGGGAAGTGGCAGGTGGACTCTCAGAAATGTTGGGAGGTTGGTGCCCTAAACAGGTGGGAGATGGGAAGTTGAGAACCTTGCCACACCCCCTCAATATGATGTAATGTAAATCGAGGTTCAAGTGTATTTAAACTTGCCACCATAACTGTATTATAACACGCAGTCAATCTGTAAATTAACGCAGTCAATTAATAATCCGTCCCATTTGTTGACATTACATTTTTTATTATATGTTGCGACTCTATGAATTCCAAAGGCTTGGCTCTGGTGCCACTTTCAAAGCTACACAGTTAGACGTGTTCATATAGTTTAAACATGGTAAATGTTTGCTGTTTGCATCCGGTCTTTTTTACGTTCACGGAAACATTAAGCCACGATGCAATTAACACGCGAAAGCTGTTAATTTACATAACACTACCATTGTCTACAGTCTGGTACTCATGCACACAGCTGTATAAACCTTAACAACGTCAATGGAACGCAATTACTTGGCCGGCTTCGAATGGCGACAAAAGGTTTGGCTCCACCGACTGAGAGTCGGACGTTCGGACCACACACGTCTCATTCAAGGCTAGTTAATATATACATCATACACGTCATAGCTTATTTCAATCGGCATAACGGTTTTAGTCGGCCTTACAATGTGGAAGCCGATTACAGTAAGCCGCACGTCTGATAATTTAACATTTCATCTTGATGGTGTTCAGACCCTGAACTCTATTGTAGTGTGCAGTGACATGCGGGAACTTTAACCAGCACAATCATATGCCCACGACACGATTGGGGCTTCTGGTAATTCGTACGATATTAGCCAAACCAGTGTGACGCAGCTAAACCCAGCGTTTGTTTATTGACGTTAATAGTCATATTGTTACGCAGGTATTAAGGGTATACCCCATGCAGTCATTACAGTTTCAGAGAGCTAAACTGTATTTAGCATCAGACGTCAACACCTCCAGGGCAACACCAGCTTTTGTTTTATGTTTTGATTGTATCAGCGTAAGAGTGTAACTTCTATTCAGGGCTTATTTTTCAATTAACGCACATGCGCAACGCACAATTTGAAAGACCCGGACGTTAGCATCATTGTTTCATAAATGGATTAAACGTGTAATTATTTGCGGTCAAATGGTATTGCATAGAAACATTTATATATGTCGTCTTAGACAACTGGTGAACATAAAAACAATCAATCAACCAAACATATGTAACAACAACATTTCACATAATCGTACATGCAATTCCATCTGGAACTTGCTGTTTGGGATGGCAATCTTGTTAAATTTTGTTAAATCTCTGTACTCTGTATGTCATAATTACCCTATCAACAGTGCATCATTGCACGGTATCGCATTTCATCTATAATCATAGAGCAGTCGCATTAGCACAACAGAGCAGCATATCCCGGATATAACCACAAAGTCGATAGGCTTGAACGCACGCAACCAGTGATCACACATTCTTTATTACTTTCGTGCGCGTTGTATCTAAGTAATCG
This sequence comes from Lamellibrachia satsuma, assembly GCA_033239005.1. Lineage (NCBI taxonomy): Eukaryota > Metazoa > Annelida > Polychaeta > Sabellida > Siboglinidae > Lamellibrachia > Lamellibrachia satsuma. The sequence goes on from BSQZ01000040.1 coordinate 5,116,063, forward strand.
GTACAGTCACGCGCCCTCACACCAGATAACACCAGATAACACCAGGTCACAGGTTGAATGCAGAGAACGTGACCAACGTGACTCTAACATACACGTAGATGTGATGTCCACTTTCCGTCACGTCTCCGTACCGCCTTGCCGTCACTGTCTCTCAGAGACGGTAGCTATTTGATCTCTAGTTGCACACGGAGGGGGGGGGGAGCAGATCAGTGTTTCACCCCCTTCCTTGTTCATTGCATGCGAATGAAGTGCCAATGCATTTGAAATGCTACTCCCTTTTTGGGGTGTCTTGCTAGCGGGACAAAATGGAATGTTTCCAAGGTAATCGTCTTGTTTTGCTGCACACGATGCCCGGAATGAGGAAGACGTGAGTTGCACGAGACGATGTACTGATATACTTATTGAACTCAGCCCATATCGCAAACCACACACAGCGATAGCAAAACCTCCCCTGGCAGTAAATTGTTAAAAGATAAGCACAATGTGTTTAAGAAATACGAGTGTTGCACCCACAGCGATAAAGCTCATGGATCGACGCCACCACGTACTAGCGGCAATGTCTGACAATAAGAGATCATGCAAACATATAACCGAACACGACATCAACAACAAGGTTTTCAATAAAGAAAAACAACAACCGAAGTGTTTGATAACTATGTACAATATCATACTTTACGCCGACAGTATCGGCTGTAGCACTCGTGGAGCATTAGTAGCCAAACCAGGAGCAACAGCGACGACATCGGTGTAGCAGTAAGAGCTGCACACGGTAAACATGAACATTAGTATAGCAATAAGAGATGCACACAACATAATCATTAACATTCAAGCCGGCAGATCTGACCAGACCACACGTGTGTGTATTTGGTGTTTGATATTTGATATTTGGTGTTTGATATATAAATTAAACGTGTAATTATTTACGGCCAAATGGCATTACTTGGAAACATTTATATAAGTCCAGGTAGATAACTGGTAAACAAATCAATCAATCAATCAACCAATCGGCAATAAATCGATTAGTATTGTATTGCTGCATTCCCTATGTAATGTATTGCTGCCTTCCCTAAGTAATGTATTGCTGCATTCCCTAGGTAATGTATTGCTGCATTCCCTAAGTAATGTATTGCTGCATTCCCTAAGTATTGTATTGCTGCATTCCCTAAGTAATGTATTGCTGCATTCCCTAAGTAATGTATTGCTGCATTCCCTAAGTATTGTATTGCTGCATTCCTTAAGTATTGTATTGCTGCACTCCCTAAGTAATGTATTGCTGCATTCCCTAAGTATTTTATTGCTGCATTCCTTAAGTATTGTATTGCTGCACTCCCTAGGTAATGTATTACTGCATTCCCTAAGTAATGTATTGCTGCATTCCCTCGGTAATGTATTGCTGCATTCCCTAAGTATTGTATTGCTGCATTCCCTAAGTATTGTATTGCTGCACTCCCTAAGTAATGTATTGCTGCGTTCCCTAAGTATTTTATTGCTGCATTCCTTAAGTATTGTATTGCTGCACTCCCTAGGTAATGTATTGCTGCATTTCCTAAGTATTGTATTGCTGCATTCCTTAAGTATTGTATTGCTGCACTCCCTAAGTAATGTATTGCTGCATTCCCTAAGTATTGTATTGCTGGACTCCCTAAGTAATGTATTGCTGCATTCCCTAAGTAATGTATTGCTGCATTCCCTAGGTAATGTATTGCTGCATTCCCTAAGTAATATATTGTTGCATTCCTTAAGTAATGTATTGCTGCATTTTCTAAGTAATATGTTGCTGCATTCCCTAAATATTGTATTGTTGCATTCCCTAAGTAATATATTGCTGTATTCCCTAACTATTGCATTGATGCACTCCCTAAGTATTGTATTACTGCACTCCTCAATTACTGTATTGCTGCACTCCCTAAGTATTGCATTGCTGCATTCCCTGTTACATGCCAGAAGTGCAGCTGCTTTATGACCGTAAATGAGGAGTTGATTGATTTTCTACATTATATAATCAGTGAGCCTGCCAAATGTTGCACAAAGGTTTGGTGGAACTGAGACGGTGAGACCAGCTATCCGCAAAGTGGCAGGTTTATCTTGCCAAACCGCCACAGCTCGCTCGCTTCACAAGGCGGCTATTGGGGCGTCGTAATGTGAAACGCAAACTCACAATGCCAATAGTCGTCCAGGGTAATTGCCAGCCCCGATCACAAAGCGTGCACGAAGTGACATGATGCGACGCGACGTTGCGTCGCCGGGATTCCATAAAAACGCATTTGTTCACACGAGTTTTTAATCTATCTCACTAGCGTTGTGGAAACTTTATTTTCGATTAATTATGCTATGAGACAGAATTATCAATACTGCATCCTTTGTGGGACATCGAGGTCCTTAAGCATTGTACACACTTATTAGTTAACGATAACATGTAAACTACGTTTGGTGTAACTTTGGTTTGTTGGTTTGTTTCTTGTAGATTCAGTCGGTAGTTTCGTGGGAAAGTCACACGCTTACAGTTAATCTAGTTATTGTCAACTATCCAGCTAATACCAACTAACTTGTTCCAATAAATTGTTACAATAATCAAATAACAACCCAGTTCATTTAAAATATTACGATTTATGCGCGACTTTGTTTGTGTCCATCTATATAGATAATGGCGACTGTTAATTTAACTGGGGTAGTTCAACACTATAAAACCATAATTTATGTATGCTGTCGTACAATCTAAAAAAGACCGGTGACCGACTTGTTGCGCGTTATCTGTCTCTGTGTAAAAACTGTTCTTCTGCGAACTAGCAAACAATGAATGCGTTTCAACATAAAAACAAAACTGGTATGACTAACTAGCGAATGCCTCGCGAGATTACTTGTCAGTTTGAATGTCGCGATTTGATGATTGATAAATGACGACAAGTTTATCTGCATACGAACAAATCTAATGAAATGCTAATATCGTGTATCACGTATCACGGACAAAAAGTAATGAAGAAATTCATAGAACAACATACAATAAAATAAAAATCATGAGCAGAATCAGGATATAGCAAGCAATGTGTAGGCCGAGTAACGAGAAAGAGAAAATCAGACAACGGGAACGGGGACGAAATGAAGCAGAAGTCGGCAAAGAAATACATTCAACGACGGAGGGTCATGGTCATGTGCAACGGCCGCGGCACCCGTTAATGACGATGACAACGATGATGATGATGATGATGATGATGATGATGATGATGATGATGATGATGATGGCTGAGCGCAACAGTCCGCTAACTGACAGTTTGAAAGTTTTGAGAAAATAAGATATAGCATTTATATTTTATAATAAAATCACTGAATTCTTTATAAAACAATTACAGTTATTTGTCTGTGTGTTAAACCTTTCAAATTTTATTCGAACAATCTTAAAACTATTTCTAGCCCTATTTAGGGCTTAAGGGCCTAAATGGCTACGTAGTAGCCTATTGCACCACAACTCCGGGCTAAGTTGTAATAACATAAAAGCTAGTAACTGAACATAATCACTCAAGCAATAGAGCACATCCAGCAGCGAACAAACGTAAAACGATTTCTAACCCTTGTAAAGCTCAAAGACCAAAACTGTTTCTTAGTAGCCTAATGTACAAACACTCCAGACTAAGTTGTAATAATGTAAACCTACTACTGTACTAAATCACTGATACAATGCTGTACACCCAGCAGTAAACTATAAAAAAACACTGTACATTCTTTAAACAAAAACATTAGGACAGACACCGCCTCAAAATTAACAGAAACGTGTTTTCTAAATGAAACATTTAACAACCCTAATCAACGCTGAGCCTTTAACGTTTTTCAGTAAATAACTGTTTCCGACTACAATGATGTTGGAGTTACAGACACAGCGAATATACTACCGTCACTGAAAGAATGGATCTGCAAGAGAACTGGGTAACCCATAGGCGGATCCAGAGGGGGGTCCAGGGGGTCCGGACCCCCTTTTTTGAGTACCACAAATCCATTGCAATTGCATGTCAACGTGGGACAAAGGCATTGCCAGGAAACAATACAAGGTCAACATTGTCGCTTACTACGTACGAATTCTTTAGTAGCAGGCCGACGTTTTCAGACACTGATCTAGCGCAGGCGATGTACGTGGCGTCCAGCGTATCCCCCAAAGTTATTTTTAGCATTAACGGTGACGTCCTTTATAGATTCACTGCACACGGCACGCACGTGTATACACACGCACGCACGCACGCACGTACGCACGCACGCACGCACGCACGCACACACACACACACACACACACACACACACACACACACACACACACACACACACACACACACACACACACACACACACACACACACACACACACGCGCGCACACTCAATGTTGTTATATGGCACTACTACTACTTTTAGCAGAATGTCTCCCGATTCAAATTCAGACCATGAATCGAATGGTAAACTATATACAGAGTAGTTTAAAATGCAATAACAGTTTGGATAGGCTCTCTTGAGAGGGCAATCTAGCCCACGACTTTCTATAAAAATCATTCAGAACCAATATCGGAACGAGTTGGATGACAAAATATTAAACACAGTTTCCTTGGCAAAGTATGTGCTGAATAATATTGAGAATGCGTGTAGCACCTTTTTAGTCAAAGACGTGTTAGTCTCTTTGGGTGCAAAGATACTTCAATTGTAATTGAACGGTACACATTGTCGTACGAATAAATTGTTGTACTACTACACTATCGTGCCTCTAGTTTGCAATAATGCTGATACAGAATTAAGACGATTACGTGCTGGTTTAGTCAATTGTAGTATACTCGTTTGGAATATGGCTACCTACATGTGTAAATGAAAAAAAATCCACTGCGTTTTGCCGAAACTCTAGACTCAAAAGTAGTTGCACCTCGACTACTGTAAATTTTACATTTGAAGTTATACTTATGTGACGAATACAAGAAAATACATGGGATTACTTTATCACGATTTTTTATATTTTCAGTAAATCCGTATAAAAACGGGACACGGCCAAAGGCCGTGTACCTCCAAAAATTCCGTACTGTATACGTACGATGTCGCATGTCTAAAGTTTGGGAAGGGGGTTACTCCCCTACCACAAACACCCCTAAGTAGGAAGGGGGATACTCCCCTACCACACACACCCCGAGGTAGGAAGGTGGATACTCCCCTACCACACGCACACCGAGGTAGGAAGGGGGATACTCCCCTACATCACACACACCGAGGTAGGAAGGTGGATACTCCCCTACAACACACACGCCGAACTAGAAAGGGGGATACTTCCCTACAACACACACCCCGAGGTAGGAAGGGGGATACTCCCCTACCGCACACACCCCGAGGTAGGAAGGTGGATACTCCCCTACAACACACACCCCGAAGTAGAAAGGGGGTTACTCCCTTACAACACACACCCTGAGGTAGGAAGGGGGATACTCCCCTACCACACACACACCCCGAGATAGGAAGGTGGATACTCCCCTACAACACACACCCCGAAGTAGAAAGGGGGATACTCCCCTACAACACACACCCCGAGGTAGGAAGGTGGACACTCCCCTACATCACACACACCGAGGTAGGAAGGTGGATACTCCCCTACAACACACACGCCGAACTAGAAAGGGGGATACTCCCTTACAACACACACCCCGAAGCGCTTCACGCCTCGTTTCGCACCTTTGGCGCTTTATACATTACGTTGAACCCCCCGTTTTTCTATACCCTGGATCCGGCCCTGTAACCCCACCGGCTTGAGCATTCAATAATGATTTTCCTCCTTTATTTATGATGGGTCCACACAGTTATACCTTCCCCCATATTAATTTTCCGAGAATGGACAGTTTTTTGTGTCCAAGGTTCTAGGCCATAGCCCGCCCATCTGAGTTAACTCGTCTTCGGAATCACCAAAACTAAGAGCAAGGTCGACGTAAGCATTTTCATTGAGCCATCGTGTTTCAATCCCTGATACAATGCACGATGACAAGGTGGGACATACTTCGTCAAGGACATGATATCCTGGTGTTAGGCGAAAGAGATATTGCATCCATCCAGATGCAGAAGTGGAAGGTTCACTGCAAATGTCCATCACGGACGTCATTTTGTCCTCTTCGATATGTCAGTGCACTTGAACCCGTTATCATCCACGGAATACTTGTAAAACATCTTTTATGGCTCATCTTTCCAAAAGCGTAACCAACGGATCTTAAGCCATTCCACCTTCTCGTGTGTTGCGTGAACCATGTTCACAATGAGTTCTTTCAACGATTTGAAATCAAGTTTTGAAATCAAGTCCCTAGCCTGGAGCAGTGCAACATCGAACTTGTGCTTCTTTCTAGCCCGTTTAGCAACAGCCATCTACTCAGCTGGTGTGATGACTGACTCATACTTCATATTCTCTTTTTAATCTACCCCACAATCCTCATCAGAAGGCAGAAAAGAGTGGCCGCTGACCGTGAAAACCTGGTCAACTAATCGCATGGAAGGTGCAGTAGAACGGACTGGTTGTTTCGGTCTCCCACAGGCATCAGCAAATCCGATCAATTGTGTTGGAAGCTGATTCCTTTCTTGCAAGGGTTTTAACCAATGCCACAGACAGGATGCACATTCTGCAGAACCTGGGGAAGCTACAGCCTCGTGCCACATCCGAAAATATCCCAGCTCAGTGCCACGGTCACGTAGGCCATATTTGTACAACTCAGTGCCACAGTCACGTAGGCCACAGTTGTACAACTCAGTGCCACAGTCACGTAGGCCATATTTGTACAACTCAGTGTCACAGTCACGTAGGCCACAGTTTTACAACTCAGTGCCGCAGTCACGTAGGCCACAGTTGTACAACTCAGTGCCGCAGTCACGTAGGCCACAGTTGTATAACTCAGTACCACAGTCACGTAGGCCACAGTTGTACAACTCAGTGTCACGGTCACGTAGGCCACAGTTGTACAACTCAGTGCCACAGTCACGTAGGCCACAGTTGTACAACTCAGTGCCACAGTCATGTAGGCCACAGTTGTGCAAGGCAAGTTGCCTTTTTATAGTAGCAATCATTTGTGTTCAGATGTGGCAACGGTTTTGTTTTCTGGAGGTCAAAAGAGAAAACTCCAACATTGTTGTTAAGTTTCGCCTTGGCTTTTCTGCCTTCAGTTTGTCCCTAATTGTTTTCATCAAGTTCAAGATGGTCAGCCCATGCACCCTTAATCTTTTCTTTTTCTTCATCAGTTGCTGCATCTGAATGATTCACTATAAAGATGTCGCATTGCTTGCAAGTGTCTGTATTTGGTTTATGAAAGGACAGGTTAAACTGACTGTTAAATCTATTGCGGAACACCCAGTTCACGCCGTCAAGCTCACAATCTTGCACACACAATCGGTACTTGTCATTTTCCCAGGCACCCAAGACACATACTCCTTTTGGAAATAATGACGGGTGTAGTGAGTTTTGTACCTGAATTTGGATTCTGCAGAGAGTAGCCTGTTGCACTACATTTTCTTGAACACTATACTAGCCCTCTATTGGCAACTATCGTAACTAAAATTAGTTATCAGTGCATTGCACGTTGTACTTTATAACAGTCATAACTCAACTTTTTTTAATGTCTGTTAGCTGATTGTTGCACTCAGACTCTCACGTGACACGCAGTTTCGCCCCGTCATTAAAATGCCGATTGCGACCTAAGTTGACCACAGGGTTCACTTTAATTACAGCAACCTAGAATCAGTTGTCACGGAGAGTTCAAACTGAACAGGCGGGCAATGTTAGACACGTTCCACCAGGCGAAAGTCGACGCCAGTTCCGGAACAAACAAAAACAATACCTGTTCAAAACTTCCTTGTTCTGATTGAACCTTTTGATTAACCGTGGGCGTGTGCGTGCGCATGTGTGCGTACGTGTGCGCGCAGATGTGGCCATTTTGTGAAACGGAGACTGCCTTTAAATAAAGCGATACTAAAACACAATACGATATAAAACATGCAAGTGGCGTCAGTAGCATACTATGACATATATTAGCATACTATGACATGTATTAATATGTAGCACAAGAAATGATCTCCGAATGTAGGTTTAAACATATGAGTTGAACGTAATCATGCATTAAACGTGACATGATTATCATTGTAAGATAAGGCTTTTCTTTGACATGATTACTTCACGGTCTAGCAAACCTTGTTTTTTTTTTATCATGCGCATAGCCAATTTCATTTGACAATCGTCTAACCGCAGATTACAAACTTCAGATTGGCCGATATAGGAAGTTAGATTGACGTCAGCAGAGGGTACAGTATTAAATGTTCACCAACGCTGAACGTCAGCCAGAACGCCAGAACAGCCAGGCGGACAACGTGTGGCCAGAACAGCGGTGTATTTCGTTTCGGCAGGTACGTCTGGAAAATCGATGATACATTTCGATGTTAACTGCATGAACGCATAGGTGTCAATATTACAGCTTTCGGGCGGGAAATGCTGTTTTTTCTCTTGGTGTCCCACTTTCCCGCTTTTTGGACGAAATGTCCTATTTTTATTTTTAAAAACAAAAACAAAATCATGGTAAAATCAACATATTCATTGCATACGAAGCCATTCAACGCACATTTAATTTCGGTGGTCTCGAGCGATTTCACATTTTCATTGGTAAATATTACTATTTGTCTTTGATTCTGCATGATCTTAGATCAGGATTTGTATCTACCACGTATGCGTGGAGGGTGGAAACAGACGACAGGTAATATTTAAATACGTCTTATCTCGGATATGCTCAAACATACATAGTTGCTTAGCTAGTGCAGGATTAACGATGTGGGGTCAGCTACAAACTGTTTGTGGGGCCACTACCCAGTGCGTGAAAGACGAGGATCGAGACGCGTGGTATTGAACATGGACGTAAATACATACCTTAACGTGTAACGTTTATTCTCTTTAAGCATAACCATTCAGAGATTATTGTCGACAAATGCAAGCAAACATGTATACAAGAAAATACAGTGTGTTACTAAAAACAAGATAAAACAGCGTACAACAATGACAAGCAAGAATTACCGCATACAATGAAATACAAAACAAATAATACAAGAAAATACAAAATAAAATAGAGACGGTACAAGTTCTCCTGTTCAAACAAAGAGTGACATCCGAATGCATTCCAACGAACTAGTTACGGTTCTAGATATATTATCGTGTGAATAGTCAAATCTAATTTACTTTTTCAAACACTAATGTACTGGCTGAAATTTCTCTTGATCAACATCTGATACATCGTCGCCTTTCATGATGTGGACTGGTACAAGCGTCATGCGTGTACAATGTTTAATCTGGTATTGTGCTTAGCATCTTTGTATGTGGCTTTTCAATAAATTTCTGTTTTGTATAGCAAAAGAAGTGTTTCAGGAAGCACCCGCCTATGTATAATTAATGAGTATTTGTATCGGAAGGATATACGCATAATTCCAGGTAGACACGTTGACAGCCAAGCCTGTAGGGAGGGAGTAAACCCTATCAGGCTAGAGTAAAGGAACTCACCACGCCCCATCACCTTCCTTGGTGCATGGCGTCAGCACCCACCGCCAGAGTGGCGAGGGTCAGCTGCTATACAATTGCACCAACCAACATATATTAAACTATTTGCATGTTCATAATCTATTGTTTGTTTCAAATATATTGCCACGTGGTGATTTAATTGTGTTTATTCGACAGGATCTTCCGCTACGTCCGCAATGCGTTTATTCCGTGCTACGCCGTTGGTGGCGCTGCTGATGTTGCTGTGTGCAGTGGAGATCCGTGGTCATGGCCGACTGAGGGTTCCACCTTCGCGGGGCAGTATGTGGCGCGAGGGATTCAACACTCCCATCAATTACAACGACAACGAACTCTTCTGCGGTGGAGCCTGGGTAAATGTCTTTCAGAGTGACCCCGATACTGTAAAAAAACATATGTTGCGCTTGTGTATTTCGATGCTTTTTCAAGCAACATCATGTGGTGCCATCTTCTATCGGAAGGTCGGCGATCATGGATTGACTCTCCTGCCTGCGTTGTGCCAAAACGTCGCGTTCAACATAACTTGCTCTATTACATTTCAATCAAACATGGCGTTGTCGCAATGATAATAATAATGCCGAAATGTTTCTATGAGTCTCGAGATAACCAACACATTTGACAAACTTCGTCGTCGAACCGTTTATAAAACACTGCTGATTTTAATTTTAAATTATACCTGATGAATTCTGCCTAAAGTACTGCTGATTTTGATTGTAAATAACACCTAATGAGTTCTGTCTAGAGCACTGCTGATGTTGATCCTACATAATACCTAATGAATTCTGTCTTCAATATTGATAATATGTGTAATGATGGTAATTCCGAAGCATTAAACTACAATATGACGAATTAAAGATTCACAATCCGTCCAACTAAACTGGACACTAATGGAGAGGTCAACTGTGCATGAAATCAAACTGCAATGATAGTGACAAACGATGACGGTCCATCGCAGAATCAACACTTGTATAATACCACTCTAAATCAACTCAGTCCACTTCCAACTCGCTCTATTATTATTGCAGTATCAGAATGGACTGAACGGTGGCAAGTGTGGCATCTGTGGCGACCCTTGGGGGAAGCCGAATCCGGAATACGAAGCCGGTGGGAAATACGCTAATGGTATCATCACACGCACTTACACGGAGGGTCAGGTAAGAATTTTTTTTATTAAACGCGTGTCTTTGCTACGTTAAAACATGCACAATATTTTATTACCTTAGCTTTGATTTGTCTAATTTAAGGGTTACAATAATGATTTTGTCCTGGTAGTTTTTTTTAATTTCTAATCGTAAAATAGTATAATGTTGTATGTCTCTACACGGACAACCTACAATGGCACTTTTCTGACGCAGGAGATCGGTATAGCCGTTGAAGTGACAGCCCAACACGGCGGTTGGTTCGAGTTCCGAATCTGTCCGAACAATGACGTCACGACTCCGGCAACGCACGAGTGTCTCAACAGCAATCTGCTGCCCCTGGCGGACGGCACTGGCTCCCGGATGTACTTGCAAATCGATGATCCGGTCGGGTTCTACAACACGACCCTGCGTTTGCCGAGGGGACTTTCTTGTACGCAGTGTGTGCTTCAGTGGAAATGGCATACGGGTGAGTCCGTGATACGTCACAAAACAGAGTTCTGTGTATCCGTTATACGATACAAAACTATATATATATATATATATATATATATATATATGCAGATCTCATCTAAAGCGACCAACCAAGTGAATGATATATACAGTGGCCTGTTTAAAGGGGTGGCCGAATTACAGAGGCTGGTCAAATATACATATGCGAGAAAACAGACTGTGATACAGTGTCCGTTTTCAAGGGATGGCCGTTTCCTAGGGTTGTCCGTTATGAGGGGTTCTACTGTAGTCGATACACGGTAAAAGACGAACTAATAAATTTAATATGCAGTAGTTTGTTGGTATTAAACTGATGTAATTAATCAGAAACCGTGGTTTGACACCTGGTAGGCAACAGCTGGGGAACGGACGAGGATGGCCAATCTTGTATCGGCTGCGGGGCGCAGGAAGAGTTCTACGGCTGCGCGGACGTCGCGATCCGGACACTTCCGGTACGACAAAACGCCGGCGTTGCTCCCCCGGCAAGCGACCTCGCTCCCCCGGCAAGCGACCTCGCTCCCCCGGTTGCACCACAGAATCCGCAACCAGAGACAACCCAGCGAACCCGTCCTCCAGCCCCTGCACAAGCCGTGACGACATCGCAAAGTCCAGACGTTGCTGCGCCCACTGCCGCCTCTGCCCCAGGCGGGTGTGTCCCGGCTGACGGCTACGAAGGCGACCCAAATATGGAGAGGTTGGTTTTGTTTCTCAAATGTCAGATGTGTATAGAATAATTAGATCCACTAATTGCGATTTATATCGCCACCAATCGGCGAAGTAAACGGTCATTGTGATGTGTGCTTACGCTGCATGTAAAATGTGCGTTACATAATGGAACTTTTTAAATCAATGAACCAACAATGTTGAAGTAAGTTGAAGAGTACCCGTCAATGGGTTAACTCGTTCCCTAGGAGCCGACAAAATTTTAATACTGATCTTGACATCCAAACTACCTTTGAATACGTTGCATTGCATCGCACCACGTAACTAATTAGCAATATTAATTACTATAATCAGAACCATTAACGTAGGATGATTTAAACTTAAACACTTTAATTTAAACTTTAACACAATACCAGTGTTGAACGTTGCAACGCCATTGACTAATTCCTATGCTTTTGGACACCTCACAGGATAATAAAAAACGATCTTGTTTTACAGATGGTGCCGCCAGAACTGCGTAAGCGGCAGCACCTGCCCGCCATTCATGTGTCGGTGCGGTCCTCAGACCGGGCCCCGCAAAGTGTGCAAGACGACCAACACGGGTCTGTGGAAGAACGCCAACCTCGACGTCTGGTGCGCCCGCGTGTGTGGGAAGGGCATTTGCCCGTCCAGCCACTGCATGTGCGTGACGGTTCCTGCATAGACGGCCCGCACAAGAACCGATGGACCGGAACCGTTCGTCGAGCACGCCTGTTCTAGTCGTTCGGTGGCTCGGTTCCCGTTCACGCTATCGAGGTCAGACCACACTTAGGCGACCGGAAATGTTTCACGAATTTAGTGGCTGAAAACTACGCCATTTAGCCGATTTCAGTGATTTTATTTGCCAAGAAGTAACTGTATTCAGACAGCAAGGTTGGAACGTTCGAAATGTTGAACATTTGGCTGTGAAGCGTGAAGTGGATTCGAGGTATTTTGGAGGTGATATTCCCGAAACACCGGTATACGTATTAATATTTGGCGTTTGTAAATGATTAATACAGCTGGTGGTCTGTGATTTTGACAAAACTTCAGTCCAGTTTTCTTATAATCAGACAAAACATTAACATGGCCACTAATGTAATAAAATTTGTGGTCTGACCTCTAACGCTTAGCTTGCTAGTCGTCCACATACTTGCTTAGACGCATGCTTCATTACAATTTACTAACATAAGATCGTTCATAGTATTGCTTTATGTATGTTCATAATTAACAACCATATTGCTTCTGGGATTCAAGTGGCTTTGAGTGTCTGTTATATTATCTGTTTCCTCCCGCGAAGGACGTGATCGTTGAAAAAAGTCATGTATGTTAACGTTAACGATAACTAATAAATAATAATTAATAAAGAAATAATGTGGTCTACAGATTGTGTAACTGCTAGCAGCGTGAATATGTTTAAAAACAAGGTTGACACATATATCAGGAGGGCGTTATAAGTAGATGAACATTGTTGGACTCTCGATAAGCCAATGGCTTCCTTGTCCACTTGCCATCTGGGCCTTTAGCTTGGATGGCAATTCTTGTTAAATCTTGAGTGACGACTCAGTTACGGGCCCTGAGGGTGCTATTTGTATGACGCACAAGATCACCATCGATACCATCAACCTAAACAATAAACAGCTGAGGTGACTTGGTACACTTCCTGAATCAGGGAAGTGAATTTGATAAAGGTTTATGCAGATATAATAAAAATAAGGGACAAGGTTGTAATCGTGTTCACCGTTGTAATCGTGTTCACCTTGTGTTCTTATCGTTCCTTTATAAAAACGCTACTACAAAAATTACTTAAGCAATCCATTTGAAGCACAATATTTCGACGGCACAACGGCGATATCATATACTCCTTCTAGCAGATAATTGCGTTCTGCCACTGAAAGATAAGAACGATTTTGAAATAGCGGCCTTTGACAAGTCAGTCGATGAAGCCAGCGGCAGTAAGTCACCGGTCAAGTCTAACAATGCATGGAAGCAATGGATAGCAAACATGTCTTCAACAGGACGAAGAGAAACAAAATGTTCCATGTCAATAATCTGATCTAACACTCAGGTTGCACACAGTGAACTAATATGGACGAGCAGCAAATATAATTAATGTAGTACTGAGTACTGTACGGGAAAATAGATAATTATTACATAACAGTAGTGTTGCTAGTGTTGTTGTTGTTGTTGTTGTTACAGAGGCCATTGCAGCTGCTACAGTTGCAGTTATAATAAAGTGCAGCGGTGGTCGTTTTAGTAAAAAGCTTTATTTAAAAATGGCGACCATGTCACATACGAGGCGTGTTTTTCAACGGGTCGTCGCGTGTACTCTTACCGCGTGCACTCTTACATAATTACATAATTAAATAACATATATTAAATTGGCAAAAATCTACAGGTCACAATTTACAAACATTCAAATCAAATAATTACTAATTTAGCGGTCGAAATGCAATGGTAGTAATAGCGGTAGTTCCAATAGCTACATTACCATGCGAGAGCGAGAGCGAGAGCGAGAGCTTACTGCTATTATTCCAATTTAGTCTACTCTCAGTAATTCACCCTTCCAGTAGGGTTATGTTTATATTATTCCCACGTCACCTACTCTGCATTAGGATAGCTCCCTCCCACCAATATCACCATTTAAATAAAAAAATTATAAACGCAAAACATACTTTGCAGAAATCAGAGTTTTTCTTTAGTCAATTCTAAGTTCGCTTTAGTACATGTTGTCTATGAATAAATAATAATTTAGAGAACTCAGCTTGAACTCATGTAAAACTCTGATTTATGCAAAGCAATGTTTGCACTGAATTGCTAACACAGGCCACATCCAATCATGTTAAAGACAAACCATGTACACGTGTACACGTAGCTAGCGGTAGCCAAATGATCTAAGAGTAGGCAAAGGGGGAGTAGGCCTTAATTGGGCAGTAGGCCAACTGGGAATCGCTCTCACAATTAGCCATAAAGCCACGGCAGGCGAAATGGGCATGAATCGAAATGCGAAACCATTCGACGATCGTCGGACAGGTTGATAGTCTTGCTGCTCGTAATTCGTCGCGCCTCGTCGTGTCGGTTGGAGACGAATCACTCATTTACATCCGGATTTTAGTTTCATGCTCAGCATCCAGCTTCTGGTGTCACTGATGCACTGTTCCACTGACTCAAGTTCACTACCCACAACTTCCGGGCGGAAACCACAGAACCTTTGGTGACCATCACCAAAGGCTTGTCCCTGTTTTCAGCGCTCATGAATGACACACACAAAATGGGGCTAAAATATTATGTGAATTATAATATACGACCCTGTCACGACACTTCCAGTATCCGTGGTCGTTAAGGCCAAACTCGTCAGATATCGTACAGATTCTACGTATTTGGAGAGGTGGGTGACGCACCAACTGAGCAGTTCACGATATTGCGCGAAATGTCTTGGTCCACTGTATCAAAAGCTGCAGGTCTACAAGTCAAGCAGAACAATTCGTGTTACGTTATGTTGGTTCACATTAAGAAGGATATCCGACTGAACTTTAGCAAGAGCAGTTTCATATAATGTCAGGGTTCCCACTGAATTATGTTGAAGTCGTTGTTTCTTTCTTTTTGTCACACAGCAAGAGCGCAACTATTTTACTAGAATGATCCTTAGCTTAGGAAACCAGAATAGAGAGGGAGAGAGAGAGAGAGAGAGAGAGAGAGAGAGAGAGAGAGAGAGAGAGAGAGAGAGAGAGAGAGAGAGAGAGAGAGAGAGAGAGAGAGAGAGAGAGAGAGAGAGAGAGAGAGAGAGAGAGAGAGAGAGAGAGAGAGAGAGAGAGAGAGAGAGAGAGAGAGACATAACACCTAGCGTGAATATGTTTAAAAACAAGGTTGACACATATATCAGGAGGGCGGGTTGTAAGTAGGTGAACATTGTTGGACTCTCGATAAGCCAATGGCTTCCTTGTCCACTTGCCATCTGGGCCTTTGGCTTGGATGGCAAATCTTGTTAAATCTTGTTAAAAACCTGGGACAAAGCTCCATCGGACATAACCCCTGAGACAAAGCTCCCTCGGACATAACCCCTGAGACAAAGCTCCCTCGGACATAACCCCTGAGACAAAGCTCCCTCGGACATAACCCCTGGGACAAAGCTCCCTCGGACATGACCCCTGAGACAAACTCCCTCGGGCATAACCCATGAGACAAAGCTCCCTCGGACATAACCCATGAGACAAAGCTCCCTCGGACATAACCCCTGGGACAAAGCTCCCTCGGACATAACTCCTGAGACAAAGCTCCCTCGGACATAACCCATGAGACAAAGCTCCCTCGGACATAACCCCAGAGACAAAGCTCCCTCGGACATAACCCCTGAGACAAAGCTCCCTCGGACATAACCCCTGAGACAAAGCTCCCTCGGACATAACCCCTGAGACAAAGCTCCCTCGGACATAACCCCTGAGACAAAGCTCCCTCGAACATAACCCCTGGGACAAAGCTCCCTCGGACATAACCCCTCAGACAAAGCTCCCTCGGACATAACCATCATATCACATACCTCCAGCTTTTTTAAAACGCCCCGATATGCGATGCCCGTCAATTTTTACAAACAACAGCCATGTATTAATGCTCCCACGTGGCTCTAAAAATGCACTATTTCACAGCCAATAGCTTCTATACAAACTTGTGAATATGCCTGCTCAATTGCACTTATGTCATATGATTTACATTGCTTAAATTCACATATCACAATTTAATACGCTCTACATTCGTATGAAACAATAAACAGGAAGGTGAACTATGGTCTTTCCTCAAATAAGGATTTTTTTTTAATATTAAATGTTATATCAAGCTGCGGAACAATGTATATTTAGACACATTATGGAACACTCCTGCTTGTCAAGTCATTATTATTTGTTTGACAGCCAAGTCTAAACAATGCCTTGCCCGTAATATTAAGTGAAAACCAGTCACATAATTTAATTATAGGTAGATTTTGACCCTTAAGAAATCAAAGATCATGTACACTATATTTCCAAAGCATTGCGAACCAATGAAGCCTGCTTACTGTCCCTTTCAATATACCAGTGAGTTTATTTTCAAACTAATATTCATATAATTGCTTGATTAAAAAAATTGGTAATATTTAATATGGAATAAATTTGTAAGAAAATTTAAATGTGTTCACATTTCACAGGATTTCGGGTAAATTCCAATGAGTCAGGCTTGCCAACTTGCATTGTCTATGTTGCCAAATTGTATTGTCTATGTTGTCAAATTGCATTGTCTATGTTGTCAAATTGCATTGTCTATGTGTGACTGCTTTCACACTTCTAGTTTATAAGATACAAAGCGTATTTGCTTTTACTCCTTCAACTTGAAAAGAATATAATGTTGAGTAACTTGTGGAATGTGACTCCTGCTCCTGGAAAAGTGTGTATATATTTCAATCCGCTCAATGTGAAATCCGTATCTTTTTCACTGAAAGTGTAAAACGTATTCAGGGACTCAGTTCGGTCAGTTCTCAAGGATGGCATATGTCAATGCACTGGGTGGCTCCAGTGGGTAGTACAACTATTGATGGATTATAGTTAACCTGCGGCCTGCGGGTCACTAGCGCGCATAACGTTAACTGACGGGTTGTGCTCTATTTATATCTGCGCAGCTAGCCCAAGTTAAGAGGCGACTGACGTCACTGCAACGCGGATTGCTATTTCGGGCCCGCGTAGGACGAGCGACGCGTTGCGGTGACTGACCAATCCCATGGGCGCTTCACTGACATGGATGGCGCCTCTTGCAAAGCTCCATTCGGACATACCCCCGCGGACAACCCCCCCCCCGGACATAACCTCCTCTGATGAAAACCACTTCAGGACAAAAACCCTCTGTTTAATAAAATATAAAAATGTGCCCATGCAGTGGATAAATGTGTAACCTGTCGCGGACGCACCAACTTTAGATAAGCAAAGCTCTGAAAATTGACCAACTGGTACGATACTCAGTCGATGTTTGTCGACAACGGATCCGAACAGATGCAGAAGTGTATTTGTATAGCCTCCAAATCTGTTCTACGTCACTTTAAAGCGTCAAAGGCCTTGTTACAAGTGTTATAGGTTGGGCGGGTGCGTTCATGCCCAATAACTCTATCACATTATATACACCAGCAAGTTTATTAATAGAATTATCATTCAACCGTCCATCAGCCAAATATTTCAGTTCAGCGCTGAAAGCACTGCTGTCACTGTGCTTTGAACAGTGTACTTGGAACCTCTAAACGAGTGTATGTAGATTGGTAAGGCAGAAACATGTGAAACGAGACTATATAATCAGCAACTGGGTTATTAAGCAGGAGTTCTTCATTACACCTAGTTATAATTACATCCAGTGTGTGGTCAGATCTTTAAGTTGGTCCGCTTACACGCTATGTTAAATTATACGTACCCAGCAAGTCACACCATCTAATGACGTTATCATCACTAAAACACTATTGACAGTCACGTGCATGTTAATATAACAGCACTCGTTTTCATTTCACCTCAAAGGAAGTAACAATTGTGAAACGACGTGTTCCAGAAATGGTGATCAGTATGTGACATGGACGTCCAATTTTG
Organism: Lamellibrachia satsuma; assembly: GCA_033239005.1. Classification (NCBI taxonomy): domain Eukaryota; kingdom Metazoa; phylum Annelida; class Polychaeta; order Sabellida; family Siboglinidae; genus Lamellibrachia; species Lamellibrachia satsuma. The sequence goes on from BSQZ01000040.1 coordinate 5,134,504, forward strand.
TATTTTGAAATAATAACTTTTAGTTTTCATATTCAAAGGAGCCATATGTTCACCAGATGTCAACACCTCAAACATGATGCCATGCAGCCTACTTGTAACTATGGTACCAATTCCGCCACAAATCCTACAAGATGATCTGTGATTGTCCTTTAGATTATAGGCAGAGGGTAACTGCACCACAATATGCTAGCCAGGTTTTAATATCAATGCCGGTGGTGACCACATAACTCCCTAATGCCAACTGATTTATTACGAGATTAGAATACGGATTAATAAGGGCTAATTGGAGGTCCCTGTAGTTCCAGTTGCACAACACAGCATTACGTTGCGAACTACATTGTTTTCAGTTAAACGAATTTCATCGTTTTTTTTCTCACTTAAAGTAAACTATGTAGCGGCACAATCAACGGGTCCCACGCCTGTCATAATGACTCTCAATTCACACGGTCACAGGGGATCTACAAACATACGTGTTATGCTCTTTCTGAAATGTTGTTAAATAAATAAATAACACACTACTTTTAATAGGCATTGGGTTGATTAGGGGAAGTGTAACATTTAAGGAAAACAACTAATTATACCAATGGATAAAGCA
>BSQZ01000040.1:5140098-5145098 GCA_033239005.1 Lamellibrachia satsuma
ATCAACCGTCGTGCCACCGACAACGACCCCGGACATTACAACTCCCCCTACCGAGCCAGAGGAGCCGATCACCGGTGAATGCGTCGCTGCAGCCGGCTACGAAGGCAACCCTCACATGGACAGGTCAGTCTTGTGTTACTCACATAGCAGATGTCTATGAATCAAATGATAACGATCCTAAACGCGACTTCAATCAGCCATTTTACTGTGAAAGTGTACATAGGATTTTATTGCATTATTTGGTTACTGATTAGTTTGAAAACACGTACCGCACGGGCTGGATTAACAACAATATATTCAAACCCCTTATGGTATATTTAAATATGTTATATGATGCCCAAGACGATAATTTAGTATTTAGGTTGTATCGCTGTATTAGAGTTGATGGTGTATTCCTTCAGATGGTTGATCCATCTTTCCAAAATTACAATATTAAAAAAGTACTAACACGTTCTACCAAAAGAACTCACAACTGTGAAGGAACAGCATCTATACTGCAGTTATTAATTAGAAGTGGCTTCGTTTGTCGGATAATGATAGTCTGTATGCTAATACACCAAGTTGCACCAGGAAACATCCCTGAAGGGTCTGGTAAACGTAGAATGTTCCGCCAGCAGCTGTTAAACAATCCTTTCAACGTATTCGCGGATCCGGATTGCCATATAATTTGTACGGATATTAGCTGGACGGTATAGACATTTGAGTTATAGGAATATCTATTAGTAATATATGTGTTAATATTCACACTAAATGCAATGTGTTTGATGCCTTGTGCTTTGTTTGACAGATGGTGCCAACTGAACTGTCCGCTCGGCAACTGCCCGACCTTTCTGTGTCGTTGTGGACCTCAGACCGGACCTCGCAAGGTGTGCAAGACGACCAACGTTGGTCCGTGGAAGAACTCCAACCTCGATACATGGTGCGCTCGCAATTGCGCTGCCGGTTACTGTCCGGCCACCCACTGTATGTGCGCGATTGTGAAGAGATAGACAGTTCGTTAAACGTACCGACGGGTCGGACATATTCAAGCTGCTATCGAGTACTTGCGACGTTCGTGCGATCACACTGTGCTGCTGACGGTCACGTTTACGTTTACGTTGACGTTCAGCAAAATGAAACCTTGAATTAGTGCGCGTAACACAAGACGTTCTACAAAGTGAAAGCTTTCAGTTTATGCCGCACCACGCCAACATTGTGTTGCTCAAAGTGCGTCACAGTATTATACTATATATAATGGTGTGTGTGTGTGTGTGTGTGTGTGTGTGTGTGTGTGTGTGTGTGTGTGTGTGGTGTGTGTGTGTGTGTATATATATAATATATATATATATATATATATATATATATATATGTGTGTGTATATATATATATATATATATATATATATATATATATATATATATATATATATATATATATATATATATATATATATATATATATATATATATATATATATATATATATATATATATACCATACATACTTATGACAATTCTTTAATTGTATGTCAGTTTACATTTAATAAAGAACATTATTACGCAATTACAAATTACTTTTCTGATTGTGTTTTATATATTTCTTAACACAACAACAACGTATTTAATCATAAATAACTAGGCAAAAACTCATCTAGCTAAGGCAGTGTGATATTCTGTCAAGCACCTGCATACGTATGAACACATGGGCACGTGCGCACCAACACATCCATGCTCATATCCAAGCAAACACATTGAAACAAGATATCTGATGGCTCGCGGTGCACTTGGGTTAAACATAACAAACACATTGAAACAAGATATCTGATGGCTCGCGGTGCACTTGGGTTAAACATGACAAACACGACAGCTCCTAACTCTTTATTGAACACGGGTCTTTGACGCGTTCACATATGGAATAAATGAATGCCAATGTTTTAGCTCCAAGTAGTTTTATCACTGCAGTTAAGGCATTATTTCGAAGGAATATTTCCATATAGGGACCCGGGCAACGAAATAGTTTGGTTATGTTCTGACTAACTATTTGAATGTTTGTTAGTAATAGTGCACTGATATTGTGTTTATCAGTGTCAACATACACGTTTCAATAGTTCACTGTTTAAATGCAACAAGTAGTGGTGGAATTGTGTGAATACTTGCAAAGTGGATGAATGCTTCACACAGATCCAGTTGGTTTTTCGGTGAAGAACTATGCCCGGTTGATGGTTAAGTTCCATAGATGTTTCCTTAGGCTCAAAATAATCGCTAAAATAAAAATCATAATGTATAACTTTACTTGGCTAGTTGCCAACACTCGGTCCATGCTGCTAAGTTGAAGGTATGTGGATGATATGGTTAAATGTGTATACTTACAAGGCAACACGCGAGAAACGAACGACCCCAGACTCACGGAAGAGACGAATTGTTATTCCCACCCGTGTCGGCAATATGTAATTAACAAGTCGGACTACCCATGCAGGCGTGTTTTCCCAAATAACACAGGCCATGTTTAGTCGCATTGTATATCTTGCTTGCTTCCTGGTCTGAAACGATGTTTTTTTTCACCAAGAGCGGCTCACCTGCCTGTCATTGTTGGCCAGCGTCGTGCTGTGTTCGTGTATTGTGTTGCATACTGGCGTCTTTGCAATCCATTACGCTACATACTGACGCTTCACACCAAAATAACTGCGTCACTACCTGTCGGTTTGTTTAACTGCCTCCCCGCTATCGTGTGTGTGTGTGTGTGTGTGTGTGTGTGTGTGTGTGTGTGTGTGTGTGTGTGTGTGTGTGTGTGTGTGTGTGTGTGTGTGTGTGTGTGTGTGTGTGTGTGTGTGTGTGTGTGTGTGTGTGTGTGTGTGTGTGTGTGTGTGTGTGTGTGTGTGTGTGTGTGTGTGTGTGTGTGTGTGTGTGTGTGTGTGTGTGTGTGTGTGTGTGTGTGTGTGTGTGTGTGTGTGTGTGTGTGTGTGTGTGTGTGTGTGTGTGTGTGTGTGTGTGTGTGTGTGTGTGTGTGTGTGTGTGTGTGTGTGTGTGTGTGTGTGTGTGTGTGTGTGTGTGTGTCTGTGTCTGTGTACGATAGTGCATACATGTTTGTGTGTTTTCTTGAATGTTTGTCGTCATGCCGGTTCGTATGTCAATCTGTATGTATGTCTTTTTGTCTATATATTTGTATGTCTGCCCATATGTCCGAATGCTGGTTCGCCCGTCTGTCTGCTTACCTGCCTGCATGCCTTCATTCCTACGTTCGCGAAGCAAAAATGTATCATATTCAAATTGAATAGTGTCTACCACTGGCACTGTATTTTTGTATTGACGTTGCAATTCATGTTTTTGTTTAGAAACCTCGTTTTAATTATTTCATATTTTAGGATGTTTCACCCAACTTGAGAAAATGTCGTTCGTAACTATTTAGGTAATACCACATGATTGGAGTTTTCACCAGTGAAGTACTACTGTGAGCGCAACATTGTGGTCGGTAATTGAATGATACTGTATTGGTCTTTAGGCGATGTACTGATATTTGAATGATACTGTATTGGTCTTTAGGCGATGTACTGATATTTGGGTAATGAAGTGCAAAGATAAAACTTCTGCCTGGCTAAATTGTATAATTAACCCCGATATGACACGATATATTGTTAGTTGTGTTACGAAGCGGAAAGACAAGAATGCATTAGCCCAGATAACACATGTTGTTACGTGGTGAGAGGTGAGAGCGGAGAGGGTAGAGTGGAGGGGGAGAGGGGAGAGGGAAGGGAGGAAAGGTAAGAAGGGAGGGGGGAAAGGGGAGGGGAGAGGAAAACGGAGAAGGGATAAGGGAGAGGAAAGAGGGAAGAAGGTAGAGGTCAGAGAGGAGAGGGAAGATGAGAGAGGGGACAGGAAGAGGGAAGTGTTTAGAGAAGAGAGGGGAGCGAGGAGAAGGGAGAGGGTGCTGACAGAGGGAAGAGGACAGAGGGAAGAGGGAGGAGAGAGGTGAGAAGAGAGATCGGACAGGGAAGAAGGAAGTTGGGAGAGGGGAGAAAGGAGAGGTAAGAATGGAGAGGGAAGTTGGTAGAAGGGAAAAAGGGAGTGGGGATAGAAGAGATGTGAGAGAGGAGACAGGAGAAAGGAAGGCGTAGAGCAAAGAGCGGAGAGCGGGGAGTTGGGAGAATAGCGAGGGGCGATGGGAGAGGAGAGAGGGTAGGTGGCAGAGGGGAGAGGTGTGAGGGGAGAGGGAAGAGTGGAGAGGGAAAATTTAAGAGGGCACAGGAGAGATAGGAAGGGAGAGCTGAGAGATGAGAGATTAGAACGGGGATATGAGAGAGGAGATATGAGCTATGAGAGAGGATTTAAGAGAGGAGATAGGAGCGTAGAGAACGGAGAGCGGGGAGAGAGGAGAGGGGTGAGGGTAGAGGGGAGAGTGAAGAGTAAGGAAGGGAGGGGAGAGGTTAATGGGGAGGCGGAGAGGGAGATGGGAGAGGGAAGAAGGAAGAAGTGAGAAGGAAGAGGGAATATGGGAGGCTGGAGACGGGAGAGGGTAGAAGGGACACGGGAGACTACAGGGACGGGTGTTAGACGGGGGAGGTGAGGGCGATGTGATGTATGTACAGTATCAAATCAGTAAGTAAATGTATATTATGTGTAGGGGAGCGAAGAAAGGGGATAGAGGAGGGGGAGAGGGGAGAGGGTAGACGGGAGACAGGAGGAGGAGAAGGGAGACAGGGGAGATGAGAATCGAGCAATAAGTAAATAGAAATTAAATGTAGGGGAGATTGGAAAGGGGAGAGGTGAGAGGCACGCGCACGCACGCACGAACGCACGCACGCACGCACACACACACACACACACACACACACATAAATACATATATATATACATATATATATATATATATATATATATATATATATATATATATATATATATATATATATATATATATATATATATATATATATATATATATATATATATATATATATATATATATATATATATATATATATATATATATATATATATATATATATATATATATATATATATATA
>BSQZ01000040.1:5147598-5210098 GCA_033239005.1 Lamellibrachia satsuma
AAGCTCCCTCGGACATAACCCCTGAGACAAAGCTCCCTCGGACATAACCCCTGAGACAAAGCTCCCTCGGACATAACCCCTGAGACAAAGCTCCCTCGGACATAACCCCTGAGACAAAGCTCCCTCGGACATAACCCCTGAGACAAAGCTCCCTCGGACATAACCCCTGAGACAAAGCTCCCTCGGACATAACCCCTGAGACAAAGCTCCCTCGGACATAACCCCTGAGACAAAGCTCCCTCGGACATAACCCCTGAGACAAAGCTCCCTCGGACATAACCCCTGAGACAAAGCTTCCTCTGACATAACCCCTGAGACAAAGCTCCCTCGGACATAACCCCTGAGACAAAGCTCCCTCGGACATAACCCCTGAGACAAAGCTTCCTCTGACATAACCCCTGAGACAAAGCTCCCTCGGACATAACCCCTGAGACAAAGCTCCCTCGGACATAACCCCTGAGACAAAGCTTCCTCTGACATAAACACTGAGACAAAGCTCCCTCGAACATAACCCTTGAGACAAAGCTCCCTTGGACATAACCCCTGAGACAAAGCTCCCTCGGACATAACCCCTGAGACAAAGTTCCATCAGACATAACCCCTGAGACAAAGCTCCCTCGGACATAACCCCTGAGACAAAGCTCCCTCGGGCATAACCCCTGGGACAAAGCTCCCTCGGACATAACCCCTGGGACAAAGCTCACTCAGACATAGCCCTTGAGACAAAGCTCCCTCGGACATAACCCCTGAGACAAAGCTTCCATTGACATAACCCCTGAGACAAAGCTCCTTCGGACATAACCCCTGAGAAAAAGCTCCCTCGGACATAACCCCTGAGACAAAGCTCCCTCGGGCATAACCCCTGGGACAAAGCTCCCTCGGACATAACCCCTTGGACAAAGCTCACTCGGACATAACCCTTGAGACAAAGATCCTTCGGACATAACCCTTGAGGCAATGCTCCCTTGGACATAACCCCTGAGACAAAGCTCCCTCGGACATAACCCCTGAGACAAAGATCCATCGGACATAACCCCTGAGACAAAGCTCCCTCGGACATAACCCCTGAGACAAAGCTCCCTCGGACATAACCCCTGAGACAAAGCTCCCTCGGACATAACCCCTGAGACAAAGCTCCCTCGGACATAACCCCTGAGACAAAGCTCCCTCGGACATAACCCCTGAGAAAAAGCTCCTCGGACATAACCCCTGAGACAAAGCTCCCTCGAACATAACCCCTGAGACAAAGCTCCCTCGGACATAACCCCTGAGACAAAGCTTCCTCTGACATAACCCTGAGACAAAGCTCCTTGGACATAACCCCTGAGACAAAACTTCCTCTGACATAACCCTGAGACAAAGCTCCTTCGGACATAACCCCTGGGACAAAGCTCCCTCGGACATAACCCCTGAGACAAAGCTTCCTCGGACATAACCCCTGAGACAAAGCTCCCTCGGACATAACCCCTGAGACAAAGCTCCCTCGGACATAACCCCTGAGACAAAGCTCCCTCGGACATAACCCCTGAGACAAAGCTCCCTCGGACATAACCCCTGAGACAAAGCTCCCTCGGACATAACCCCTGGGACAAAGCTCCTTCGGACATAACCCCTGGGACAAAGCTCCCTCGGACATAACCCCTGAGACAAAGCTTCCTCTTACATAACCCCTGAGACAAAGCTCCCTCGGACATAACCTTTGAGACAAAGATCCTTCGGACATAACCCCTGAGGCAAAGCTCCCTCGGACATAACCCCTGAGACAAAGCTCCCTCGGACATAACCCCTGAGACAAAGCTCCCTCGGACATAACCCCTGAGACAAAGCTTCCTCTGACATAACCCCTGAGACAAAGCTCCCTCGGACATAACCCCTGAGACAAAGCTCCCTCGGACATAACCCCTGAGACAAAGCTCCCTCGGACATAACCCCTGAGACAAAGCTCCCTCGGACATAACCCCTGAGACAAAGCTCCCTCGGACATAACCCCTGAGACAAAGCTCCCTCGGACATAACCCCTGAGACAAAGCTCCCTCGGACATAATCCCTGGGACAAAGCTCCCTCGGACATAACCCCTGAGACAAAGCTTCCTCTGACATAACCCCTGAGACAAAGCTCCCTCGGACATAACCCCTGAGACAAAGATCCCTCGGACATAACCCCTGAGACAAAGCTTCCTCTGACATAACCCCTGAGACAAAGCTCCCTTGGACATAACCCCTGAGACAAAGCTCCCTCGGACATAACCCCTGAGACAAAGCTCCCTCGGACATAACCCCTGAGACAAAGCTCCCTCGGACATAACCCCTGAGACAAAGCTCCTTGACATAACCCTGAGACAAAGCTCCTCGGACATAACCCTGAGACAAAGCTTCCATCGGACATAAACCCTGAGACAAAGCTCCCTCGGACATAACCCTGAGACAAAGCTCCTCGGACATAACCCTGAGACAAAGCTCCCTCGGACATAACCCCTGGGACAAAGCTCCCTCGGACATAACCCTGAGACAAAGCTCCTCGGACATAACCCTGAGACAAAGCTCCTTCGGACATAACCCCTGAGACAAAGCTCCCTCGGACATAACCCCTGAGACAAAGCTCCCTCGGCCATAACCCCTGAGACAAAGCTCCTTCGGACATAACCCCTGAGACAAAGCTCCTCGGACATAACCCCTGAGACAAAGCTTCCTCGGACATAACCCCTGAGACAAAGCTCCCTCGGACATAACCCCTGAGGCAAAGCTCCCTCGGACATAACCCCTGAGACAAAGCTCTGGACATAACCCTGAGACAAAGCTCCTCGGACATAACCCTGAGACAAAGCTCCTCGGACATAACCCTGAGACAAAGCTCCTCGGACATAACCCCTGAGACAAAGCTTCCTCTGACATAACCCCTGAGACAAAGCTCCCTCGGACATAACCCTGAGACAAAGCTCCCTGACATAACCCCTGAGACAAAGCTCCTCGGACATAACCCTGAGACAAAGCTCCCTCGGACATAACCCCTGAGACAAAGCTCCCTCGGGACATAACCCCTGAGACAAAGCTCCTCTGACATAACCCCTGAGACAAAGCTCCTCGGACATAACCCTGAGACAAAGCTCCTTCGGACATAACCCCTGAGACAAAGCTTCCTCGGACATAACCCTGAGACAAAGCTCCTCGGACATAACCCCTGAGACAAAGCTCCCTCGGACATAACCCCTGAGACAAAGCTCCCTCGGACATAACCCCTGAGACAAAGCTTCCTTGACATAACCCCTGAGACAAAGCTCCTCGGACATAACCCCTGAGACAAAGCTCCTTCGGACATAACCCCTGAGACAAAGCTTCCTCTGACATAACCCTGAGACAAAGCTCCCTCGGACATAACCCTGAGACAAAGCTCCCTCGGACATAACCCCTGAGACAAAGCTCCCTGGACATAACCCCTGAGACAAAGCTCCTCTGACATAACCCCTGAGACAAAGCTCCTCGGACATAACCCCTGAGACAAAGCTCCTTCGGACATAACCCTGAGACAAAGCCCTCGGACATAACCCCTGAGACAAAGCTCCATGGACATAACCCTGAGACAAAGCTCCTCGGACATAACCCCTGAGACAAAGCTCCCTCGGACATAACCCCTGAGACAAAGCTCCCTCGGACATAACCCTGAGACAAAGCTCCTCGGACATAACCCTGAGACAAAGCTCCCTCGGACATAACCCTGAGACAAAGCTCCCTCGGACATAACCCCTGAGACAAAGCTTCCTCTGACATAACCCCTGAGACAAAGCTCCTCGGACATAACCTTGAGACAAAGCTCCTCGGACATAACCCCTGAGACAAAGCTCCTCGGACATAACCCTGAGACAAAGCTCCTCGGACATAACCCTGGAGACAAAGCTCCTCAGACATAACCCTGAGACAAAGCTCCTCGGACATAACCCTGAGACAAAGTTCCTCGGACATAACCCCTGAGACAAAGCTCCTCGGACATAACCCCTGAGACAAAGCTCCTCGGACATAACCCCTGAGACAAAGCTCCCTGACATAACCCTGAGACAAAGCTCCTCCGGACATAACCCCTGAGACAAAGCTCCCTCGGACATAACCCCTGAGACAAAGCTCCCTCGGACATAACCCCTGAGACAAAGCTCCTCGGGCATAACCCCTGGGACAAAGCTCCTCGGACATAACCCCTGGGACAAAGCTCACTCGGACATAACCCCTGAGACAAAGCTCCTTCGGACATAACCCTGAGGCAAAGCTCCCTGGACATAACTCCTGAGACAAAGCTCCCTCGGACATAACCCCTGGGACAAAGCTCCTCGGACATAACCCCTGGGACAAAGCTCCTCGGACATAACCCCTGAGACAAAGCTCCTCTGACATAACCCCTGAGACAAAGCTCCTCGGACATAACCCTGAGACAAAGATCCTTCGGACATAACCCTGAGGCAAAGCTCCTCGGACATAACCCTGAGACAAAGCTCCTCGGACATAACCCCTGAGACAAAGCTCCTTCGGACATAACCCCTGGGACAAAGCTCCTCGGACATAACCCCTGAGACAAAGCTTCCTCTGACATAACCCCTGAGACAAAGCTCCTCGGACATAAGCCCTGAGACAAAGCTCCCTCGGACATAACCCCTGAGACAAAGCTCCTCGGACATAACCCTGAGACAAAGCTCCTCGGACATAACCCCTGAGACAAAGCTCCTCGAACATAACCCCTGAGACAAAGCTCCTCGACATAACCCCTGAGACAAAGCTTCCTCTGACATAACCCCTGAGACAAAGCTCCCTCGGACATAACCCTGAGACAAAGCTTCCTCGACATAACCCCTGAGACAAAGCTCCCTCGGACATAACCCCTGAGACAAAGCTCCCTCGGACATAACCCCTGAGACAAAGCTCCTCGGACATAACCCTGAGACAAAGCTCCTCGGACATAACCCTGAGACAAAGCTCCCTCGGACATAACCCTGAGACAAAGCTCCTCGGACATAACCCCTGAGACAAAGCTCCTCGGACATAACCCTGAGACAAAGCTCCTCGGACATAACCCTGAGACAAAGCTCCTCGGACATAACCCTGAGACAAAGCTCCTCGGACATAACCCTGAGACAAAGCTCCTCGGACATAACCCCTGAGACAAAGCTCCTCGGACATAACCCCTGAGACAAAGCTCCCTCGGACATAACCCCTGAGACAAAGCTCCTCTGACATAACCCCTGAGACAAAGCTCCTCGGACATAACCCCTGAGACAAAGCTCCCTCGGACATAACCCCTGAGACAAAGCTCCTCGGACATAACCCCTGAGACAAAGCTCCTCGACATAACCCCTGAGACAAAGCTCCTCGACATAACCCTGGACATAAGCTCCTCGGACATAACCCTGAGACAAAGCTCCTCGGACATAACCCTGAGACAAAGATCCTCGGACATAACCCTGAGACAAAGCTCCTCGGACATAACCCTGAGACAAAGCTCCTCGGACATAACCCCTGAGACAAAGATCCTCGGACATAACCCCTGAGACAAAGCTCCTCGGACATAAACCCTGAGACAAAGCTCCTCGGACATAACCCCTGAGACAAAGCTCCCTCGGACATAACCCCTGAGACAAAGCTCCCTCGGACATAACCCTGAGACAAAGCTCCTGACATAACCCTGAGACAAAGCTCCTCCATAACCCGGACAAACATAACCCCTGAGACAAAGCTCCTCGGACATAACCCTGAGACAAAGCTCCTCGGACATAACCCCTGAGACAAAGCTTCCTCGACATAACCCCTGAGACAAAGCTCCTCGGACATAACCCCTGAGACAAAGCTCCTCTGACATAACCCTGAGACAAAGCTCCTTCGGACATAACCCTGAGACAAAGCTCCTTCGGACATAACCCCTGAGACAAAGCTCCTCGGACATAACCCTGAGACAAAGCTCCTCGGACATAACCCCTGAGACAAAGCTCCTCGGACATAACCCCTGAGACAAAGCTCCTTCGGACATAACCCCTGAGACAAAGCTCCCTCGGACATAACCCTGAGACAAAGCTCCTCGGACATAACCCTGAGACAAAGCTCCTCGGACATAACCCTGAGACAAAGCTCCCTCGGACATAACCCCTGAGACAAAGCTTCCTCGGACATAACCCTGAGACAAAGCTCCTCGGACATAACCCTGAGACAAAGCTCCTCGGACATAACCCTGAGACAAAGCTCCTCGGACATAACCCTGAGACAAAGCTCCTCGGACATAACCCCTGAGACAAAGCTCCTCGGACATAACCCCTGAGACAAAGCTCCTCGGACATAACCCCTGAGACAAAGCTCCTCGGACATAACCCCTGAGACAAAGCTCCCTCTGACATAACCCTGAGACAAAGCTCCCTCGGACATAACCCTGAGACAAAGCTCCCTCGGACATAACCCCTGAGACAAAGCTCCTCGGACATAACCCCTGAGACAAAGCTCCCTCGGACATAACCCCTGAGACAAAGCTCCTCGGACATAACCCCTGAGACAAAGCTCCCTCGGACATAACCCCTGAGACAAAGCTCCTCGGACATAACCCTGAGACAAAGCTCCTCGGACATAACCCCTGAGACAAAGCTCCTCGACATAACCCTGAGACAAAGCTCCTCGGACATAACCCCTGAGAGACAAAGCTCCTCGGACATAACCCTGAGACAAAGCTCCTCGGACATAACCCCTGAGACAAAGCTCCTTCGGACATAACCCCTGAGACAAAGCTCCTCGGACATAACCCCTGAGACAAAGCTCCTCGGACATAACCCTGAGACAAAGCTCCTCGGACATAACCCTGAGACAAAGCTCCTTCGGACATAACCCCTGAGACAAAGCTCCTCGGACATAACCCTGAGACAAAGCTCCTCGACATAACCCTGGGGACATAACCCCTGAGACAAAGCTCCTCGGACATAACCCTGAGACAAAGCTCCTCGGACATAACCCTGAGACAAAGCTCCTCGGACATAACCCCTGAGACAAAGCTCCTCTGACATAACCCTGAGACAAAGCTTCCTCTGACATAACCCCTGAGACAAAGCTCCCTCGGACATAACCCCTGAGACAAAGCTCCTCGGACATAACCCCTGAGACAAAGCTCCTCGGACATAACCCCTGAGACAAAGCTCCTCGGACATAACCCCTGAGACAAAGCTCCCTCGGACATAACCCCTGAGACAAAGCTTCCTCGGACATAACCCTGAGACAAAGCTCCTCGGACATAACCCTGAGACAAAGCTCCTCGGACATAACCCCTGAGACAAAGCTCCCTCGGACATAACCCCTGAGACAAAGCTCCTCGGACATAACCCTGAGACAAAGCTCCTCGGACATAACCCCTGAGACAAAGCTCCTCGGACATAACCCCTGAGACAAAGCTCCTCGGACATAACCCTGAGACAAAGCTCCTCGGACATAACCCTGAGACAAAGCTCCTCGGACATAACCCTGAGACAAAGCTCCTCGGACATAACCCCTGAGACAAAGCTCCCTCGGACATAACCCTGAGACAAAGCTCCCTCGGACATAACCCCTGAGACAAAGCTCCCTCGGACATAACCCCTGAGACAAAGCTCCCTCGACATAACCCTGAGACAAAGCTCCCTCGGACATAACCCCTGAGACAAAGCTCCTCGGACATAACCCCTGAGACAAAGCTCCCTCGGACATAACCCCTGAGACAAAGCTCCCTCGGACATAACCCCTGAGACAAAGCTCCTCGGACATAACCCTGAGACAAAGCTCCTCGGACATAACCCTGAGACAAAGCTCCCTCGGACATAACCCCTGAGACAAAGCTCCTCGACATAACCCCTGAGACAAAGCTCCCTCGGACATAACCCCTGAGACAAAGCTCCTCGGACATAACCCTGAGACAAAGCTCCCTCGGACATAACCCCTGAGACAAAGCTCCCTCGGACATAACCCCTGAGACAAAGCTCCCTGACATAACCCTGAGACAAAGCTCCTCGGACATAACCCTGAGACAAAGCTCCCTCGGACATAACCCCTGAGACAAAGCTCCTCGGACATAACCCCTGAGACAAAGCTCCCTCGGACATAACCCCTGAGACAAAGCTCCCTCGGACATAACCCTGAGACAAAGCTCCTCGGACATAACCCTGAGACAAAGCTCCTCGGACATAACCCCTGAGACAAAGCTCCTCGGACATAACCCTGAGACAAAGCTCCTCGGACATAACCCCTGAGACAAAGCTCCTCGGACATAACCCTGAGACAAAGCTCCTCGGACATAACCCTGAGACAAAGCTCCTCGGACATAACCCCTGAGACAAAGCTCCTCGGACATAACCCTGAGACAAAGCTTCCTCGACATAACCCCTGAGACAAAGCTCCTCGGACATAACCCCTGAGACAAAGCTCCCTCGGACATAACCCCTGAGACAAAGCTCCTCGGACATAACCCCTGAGACAAAGCTCCTCGGACATAACCCTGAGACAAAGCTCCTCGGACATAACCCCTGAGACAAAGCTCCTCGACATAACCCCCTGAGACAAAGCTCCCTCGGACATAACCCCTGAGACAAAGCTCCTCGGACATAACCCCTGAGACAAAGCTCCCTCGGACATAACCCCTGAGACAAAGCTCCTCGGACATAACCCCTGAGACAAAGCTCCTCGGACATAACCCTGAGACAAAGCTCCTCGGACATAACCCCTGAGACAAAAGCTGAGACAAAGCCTCGGACATAACCCCTGAGACAAAGCTCCTCGGACATAACCCTGAGACAAAGCTCCTCTGGACATAACCCTGAGACAAAGCTCCTCGGACATAACCCTGAGACAAAGCTCCTCGGACATAACCCTGAGACAAAGCTCCTCGGACATAACCCTGAGACAAAGCTCCTCGGACATAACCCCTGAGACAAAGCTCCCTCGGACATAACCCCTGAGACAAAGCTCCTCGGACATAACCCCTGAGACAAAGCTCCTCGGACATAACCCCTGAGACAAAGCTCCTCGGACATAACCCCTGAGACAAAGCTCCCTCGGACATAACCCTGAGACAAAGCTCCCTCGGACATAACCCTGAGACAAAGCTCCTCGGACATAACCCTGAGACAAAGCTCCTCGGACATAACCCCTGAGACAAAGCTCCTCGGACATAACCCTGAGACAAAGCTCCTCGGACATAACCCTGAGACAAAGCTCCTCGGACATAACCCCTGGAGACAAAGCTCCTCGGACATAACCCCTGGGACAAAGCTCCTCGGACATAACCTTGAGACAAAGCTCCTCGGACATAACCCTGAGACAAAGCTCCTCGGACATAACCCCTGAGACAAAGCTCCTCGGACATAACCCCTGAGACAAAGCTCCTCGGACATAACCCCTGAGACAAAGCTCCTCGGACATAACCCTGAGACAAAGCTCCTCGGACATAACCCCTGAGACAAAGCTCCTCGGACATAACCCCTGAGACAAAGCTCCCTCGGACATAACCCCTGAGACAAAGCTCCTCGGACATAACCCTGAGACAAAGCTCCTCGGACATAACCCCTGAGACAAAGCTCCTCGGACATAACCCCTGAGACAAAGCTCCTCGGACATAACCCCTGAGACAAAGCTCCTCTGGACATAACCCCTGAGACAAAGCTCCTTCGACATAACCCCTGGGACAAAGCTCCTCGGACATAACCCCTGAGACAAAGCTCCTCTGACATAACCCCTGAGACAAAGCTCCTCGGACATAACCCTGAGGCAATGCTCCTCGGACATAACCCCTGAGACAAAGCTCCTCGGACATAACCCCTGAGACAAAGCTCCTCGGACATAACCCCTGGGACAAAGATCCTCGGACATAACCCCTGAGACAAAGCTTCCTCTGACATAACCCCTGAGACAAAGCTCCCTCGGACATAACCCTGAGACAAAGCTCCTCGGACATAACCCCTGAGACAAAGCTCCTCGGACATAACCCTGAGACAAAGCTCCTCGGACATAACCCCTGAGACAAAGCTCCTCGGACATAACCCTGAGACAAAGCTCCTCGGACATAACCCTGAGACAAAGCTCCCTCGGACATAACCCTGAGACAAAGCTCCTCGGACATAACCCCTGAGACAAAGCTCCTCGGACATAACCCTGAGACAAAGCTCCTCGGACATAACCCCTGAGACAAAGCTCCCTCGGACATAACCCCTGAGACAAAGCTCCTCTGACATAACCCTGAGACAAAGCTCCTCGGACATAACCCCTGAGACAAAGCTCCTTCGGACATAACCCCTGAGACAAAGCTCCTCGGACATAACCCCTGAGACAAAGCTCCCTCGGACATAACCCCTGAGACAAAGCTCCCTCGGACATAACCCCTGAGACAAAGCTCCTCGGACATAACCCCTGAGACAAAGCTCCCTCGGACATAACCCCTGAGACAAAGCTCCTCGGACATAACCCTGAGACAAAGCTCCTCGGACATAACCCCTGAGACAAAGCTCCTCGGACATAACCCTGAGACAAAGCTCCTCGGACATAACCCCTGAGACAAAGCTCCCTCAGACATAACCCTGAGACAAAGCTCCTCGGACATAACCCCTGAGACAAAGCTCCTCGGACATAACCCTGAGACAAAGCTCCCTCGGACATAACCCCTGAGACAAAGCTCCTCGGACATAACCCTGAGACAAAGCTCCTCGGACATAACCCCTGAGACAAAGCTCCTCGGACATAACCCCTGAGACAAAGCTCCTCTGACATAACCCCTGAGACAAAGCTCCCTCGGACATAACCCCTGAGACAAAGCTCCTCGGACATAACCCTGAGACAAAGCTCCTCGGACATAACCCTGAGACAAAGCTCCTCGGACATAACCCCTGAGACAAAGCTCCTCGGACATAACCCCTGAGACAAAGCTCCTCGGACATAACCCCTGAGACAAAGCTCCTCGGACATAACCCTGAGACAAAGCTCCCTCGGACATAACCCCTGAGACAAAGCTCCTCGGACATAACCCCTGAGACAAAGCTCCCTCGGACATAACCCTGAGACAAAGCTCCCTCGGACATAACCCCTGAGACAAAGCTCCTCGGACATAACCCCTGAGACAAAGCTCCTCGGACATAACCCCTGAGACAAAGCTCCTCGGACATAACCCTGAGACAAAGCTCCCTCGGACATAACCCTGAGACAAAGCTCCTCGGACATAACCCTGAGACAAAGCTCCTCGGACATAACCCCTGAGACAAAGCTCCTCGGACATAACCCTGAGACAAAGCTCCTCGGACATAACCCTGAGACAAAGCTCCTCGGACATAACCCTGAGACAAAGCTCCCTCGGACATAACCCCTGAGACAAAGCTCCTCGGACATAACCCTGAGACAAAGCTCCTCGGACATAACCCTGAGACAAAGCTCCTCGGACATAACCCTGAGACAAAGCTCCTCGGACATAACCCCTGAGACAAAGCTCCTCGGACATAACCCTGAGACAAAGCTCCTCGGACATAACCCCTGAGACAAAGCTCCTCGGACATAACCCCTGAGACAAAGCTCCTCGGACATAACCCCTGAGACAAAGCTCCTCGGACATAACCCTGAGACAAAGCTCCTCGGACATAACCCCTGAGACAAAGCTCCTCGGACATAACCCTGAGACAAAGCTCCCTCGGACATAACCCTGAGACAAAGCTCCTCGGACATAACCCCTGAGACAAAGCTCCTCGGACATAACCCTGGGACAAAGCTCCTCGGACATAACCCCTGAGACAAAGCTCCTCGGACATAACCCTGAGACAAAGCTCCTCGGACATAACCCTGAGACAAAGCTCCTCGGACATAACCCCTGAGACAAAGCTCCTCGGACATAACCCTGAGACAAAGCTCCTCGGACATAACCCTGAGACAAAGCTCCTCGGACATAACCCTGAGACAAAGCTCCTCGGACATAACCCTGAGACAAAGCTCCTCGGACATAACCCTGAGACAAAGCTCCTCGGACATAACCCTGAGACAAAGCTCCTCGGACATAACCCCTGAGACAAAGCTCCCTCGACATAACCCTGAGACAAAGCTCCTCGGACATAACCCTGAGACAAAGCTCCTCGGACATAACCCTGAGACAAAGCTCCTCGGACATAACCCCTGAGACAAAGCTCCTCGGACATAACCCTGAGACAAAGCTCCTCGGACATAACCCCTGGGAGACAAAGCTCCCTCGGACATAACCCCTGAGACAAAGCTCCTCGGACATAACCCCTGAGACAAAGCTCCTCGGACATAACCCCTGAGACAAAGCTCCTCGGACATAACCCCTGAGACAAAGCTCCTCGGACATAACCCTGAGACAAAGCTCCCTCGGACATAACCCCTGAGACAAAGCTCCTCGGACATAACCCCTGAGACAAAGCTCCTCTGACATAACCCTGAGACAAAGCTCCCTCTGGACATAACCCTGAGACAAAGCTCCTCTGACATAACCCCTGAGACAAAGCTCCCTCGGACATAACCCTGAGACAAAGCTCCCTCGGACATAACCCCTGAGACAAAGCTCCTCGGACATAACCCCTGAGACAAAGCTCCTCGGACATAACCCTGAGACAAAGCTCCTCGGACATAACCCTGAGACAAAGCTCCTCGGACATAACCCCTGAGACAAAGCTCCTCGGACATAACCCTGAGACAAAGCTCCCTCGGACATAACCCTGAGACAAAGCTCCTCGGACATAACCCCTGAGACAAAGCTCCTCGGACATAACCCCTGAGACAAAGCTCCTTCGGACATAACCCCTGAGACAAAGCTCCTCTGACATAACCCTGAGACAAAGCTCCTCGGACATAACCCCTGAGACAAAGCTCCTCGGACATAACCCTGAGACAAAGCTCCTCGGACATAACCCCTGAGACAAAGCTCCCTCGGACATAACCCCTGAGACAAAGCTCCTCGGACATAACCCCTGAGACAAAGCTCCTCGGACATAACCCCTGAGACAAAGCTCCCTCGGACATAACCCCTGAGACAAAGCTCCTCGACATAACCCCTGAGACAAAGCTCCTCGGACATAACCCTGAGACAAAGCTCCTCGGACATAACCCTGAGACAAAGCTCCTCGGACATAACCCTGAGACAAAGCTCCTCGGACATAACCCTGAGACAAAGCTCCTCGGACATAACCCCTGAGACAAAGCTCCTCGGACATAACCCCTGAGACAAAGCTCCTCGGACATAACCCCTGAGACAAAGCTCCTCGGACATAACCCTGAGACAAAGCTCCTCGGACATAACCCCTGAGACAAAGCTCCTCGGACATAACCCCTGAGACAAAGCTCCTGGACATAACCCTGAGACAAAGCTCCTGGACATAACCCCTGAGACAAAGCTTCCTCGGACATAACCCTGAGACAAAGCTCCTCGGACATAACCCTGAGACAAAGCTCCTCGGACATAACCCTGAGACAAAGCTCCTGACATAACCCTGAGACAAAGCTCCTCGGACATAACCCCTGGAGACAAAGCTCCTCGGACATAACCCCTGAGACAAAGCTCCTCGGACATAACCCTGAGACAAAGCTCCTCGGACATAACCCTGAGACAAAGCTCCTCGGACATAACCCCTGAGACAAAGCTCCCTCGGACATAACCCCTGAGACAAAGCTCCCTCGGACATAACCCTGAGACAAAGCTCCTCGGACATAACCCCTGAGACAAAGCTCCTCGGACATAACCCTGAGACAAAGCTCCTCGGACATAACCCTGAGACAAAGCTCCTCGGACATAACCCCTGAGACAAAGCTCCCTCGGACATAACCCTGAGACAAAGCTCCTCGGACATAACCCTGAGACAAAGCTCCTCGGACATAACCCTGAGACAAAGCTTCCTCGGACATAACCCCTGAGACAAAGCTCCTCGGACATAACCCCTGAGACAAAGCTCCTCGGACATAACCCCTGAGACAAAGCTCCCTGGACATAACCCTGAGACAAAGCTCCTCGGACATAACCCCTGAGACAAAGCTCCTCGGACATAACCCCTGAGACAAAGCTCCTCGGACATAACCCTGAGACAAAGCTCCTCGACATAACCCCTGAGACAAAGCTCCTCGGACATAACCCCTGAGACAAAGCTCCTCGGACATAACCCTGAGACAAAGCTCCTCGGACATAACCCCTGAGACAAAGCTCCTCGGACATAACCCCTGAGACAAAGCTCCTCGGACATAACCCTGAGACAAAGCTCCTCGGACATAACCTCCTGAGACAAAGCTCCTCGGACATAACCCCTGGAGACAAAGCTCCTCGGACATAACCCTGAGACAAAGCTCCTCGACATAACCCTGAGACAAAGCTCCTCGGACATAACCCCTGAGACAAAGCTCCTCGGACATAACCCCTGAGACAAAGCTCCTCGGACATAACCCTGAGACAAAGCTCCTCGGACATAACCCTGAGACAAAGCCCTCGGACATAACCCTGAGACAAAGCTCCTCGGACATAACCCTGAGACAAACTCCACATAACCCTCCTTCGGACATAACCCCTGAGACAAAGCTCCTCGGACATAACCCCTGAGACAAAGCTCCTCGGACATAACCCCTGAGACAAAGCTCCTGGACATAACCCTGGAGACAAAGCTCCTTCTGACATAACCCCTGAGACAAAGCTCCTCGGACATAACCCTGAGACAAAGCTCCTGACATAACCCCTGAGACAAAGCTCCTTCGGACATAACCCTGAGACAAAGCTCCCCTGGACATAACCCTGAGACAAAGCTCCTCGGACATAACCCCTGAGACAAAGCTCCTCGGACATAACCCCTGAGACAAAGCTCCTCGGACATAACCCCTGAGACAAAGCTCCTCGGACATAACCCTGAGACAAAGCTCCTCGGACATAACCCTGAGACAAAGCTCCCTCGGACATAACCCCTGAGACAAAGCTCCTCGGACATAACCCCTGAGACAAAGCTCCTCGGACATAACCCTGAGACAAAGCTCCTCGGACATAACCTCCCTGAGACAAAGCTCCTCGGACATAACCCTGAGACAAAGCTCCCTCGGACATAACCCTGAGACAAAGCTCCTCGGACATAACCCCTGAGACAAAGCTCCCTCGGACATAACCCTGAGACAAAGCTCCTCGGACATAACCCCTGAGACAAAGCTCCCTCGGACATAACCCCTGGGACAAAGCTCCTCGGACATAACCCCTGAGACAAAGCTCCTCGGACATAACCCCTGAGACAAAGCTCCTCGGACATAACCCCTGAGACAAAGCTCCTCGGACATAACCCTGAGACAAAGCTCCTCGGACATAACCCTGAGACAAAGCTCCTCGGACATAACCCTGAGACAAAGCTCCTCGGACATAACCCCTGAGACAAAGCTCCTCGGACATAACCCTGAGACAAAGCTCCTCGGACATAACCCTGAGACAAAGCTCCTCGGACATAACCCCTGAGACAAAGCTCCTCGGACATAACCCCTGAGACAAAGCTCCTCGGACATAACCCTGAGACAAAGCTCCTCGGACATAACCCCTGAGACAAAGCTCCTCGGACATAACCCTGGAGACAAAGCCTCGGACATAACTCCTGAGACAAAGCTCCTCGGACATAACCCTGAGACAAAGCTCCTCGGACATAACCCTGAGACAAAGCTCCTCGGACATAACCCCTGAGACAAAGCTCCTCGGACATAACCCTGAGACAAAGCTCCTCGGACATAACCCCTGAGACAAAGCTCCCTCGGACATAACCCCTGGAGACAAAGCTCCTCGGACATAACCCCTGAGACAAAGCTCCTCGACATAACCCCTGAGACAAAGCTCCTCGACATAACCCTGAGACAAAGCTCCTCGGACATAACCCCTGAGACAAAGCTCCTCGGACATAACCCCTGAGACAAAGCTCCTCGGACATAACCCCTGAGACAAAGCTCCTCGGACATAACCCCTGAGACAAAGCTCCTCGGACATAACTCCTGAGACAAAGCTCCTCTGACATAACCCCTGAGACAAAGCTCCTCGGACATAACCCCTGAGACAAAGCTCCTCGGACATAACCCTGAGACAAAGCTCCTCGGACATAACCCCTGGGACAAAGCTCCTCGGACATAACCCCTGAGACAAAGCTCTCTGGGACATAACCCCTGAGACAAAGCTCCTCGGACATAACCCTGAGACAAAGCTCCCTCGGACATAACTCCTGAGACAAAGCTCCTCGGACATAACCCTGAGACAAAGCTCCTCGGACATAACCCTGAGACAAAGCTCCTCGGACATAACTCCTGAGACAAAGCTTCCTCTGACATAAACCCTGAGACAAAGCTCCTCTGACATAACCCCTGAGACAAAGCTCCCCTCGGACATAACCCCTGAGACAAAGCTCCTCGGACATAACCCTGAGACAAAGCTCCTTCGGACATAACCCCTGAGACAAAGCTCCTCGGACATAACCCTGAGACAAAGCTCCTCGGACATAACCCTGAGACAAAGCTCCTCGGACATAACCCTGAGACAAAGCTCCTCGGACATAACCCCTGAGACAAAGCTCCCTCGGACATAACCCCTGAGGCAAAGCTCCTCGGACATAACCCTGAGACAAAGCTCCTAGGACATAACCCTGGAGACAAAGCTCCTCGGACATAACCCCTGAGACAAAGCTCCTCGGACATAACCTCCTGAGACAAAGCTCCTCGGACATAACCCTGAGACAAAGCTCCTCGGACATAACCCCTGAGACAAAGCTCCTCGGACATAACCCTGAGACAAAGCTCCCTCGGACATAACCCTGAGACAAAGCTCCTCGGACATAACCCCTGAGACAAAGCTCCTCGGACATAACTCCTGAGACAAAGCTCCTCGGACATAACCCTGAGACAAAGCTCCCTCGGACATAACCCCTGAGACAAAGCTCCTCGGACATAACCCCTGAGACAAAGCTCCTCGGACATAACCCCTGAGACAAAGCTTCCTGACATAACCCCTGAGACAAAGCTCCTCGGACATAACCCCTGAGACAAAGCTCCTCGGACATAACCCCTGAGACAAAGCTCCTCGGACATAACCCTGAGACAAAGCTCCTGACATAACCCTGGACATAGACATAACCCTGAGACAAAGCTCCTCGGACATAACCCCTGAGACAAAGCTCCTTGACATAACCCTGAGACAAAGCTCCTCGGACATAACCCTGAGACAAAGCCCTCGGACATAACCCCTGAGACAAAGCTCCTTCCTGGACATAACCCTGAGACAAAGCTCCTCGGACATAACCCTGAGACAAAGCTCCTCGGACATAACCCTGAGACAAAGCTCCTCGGACATAACCCCTGAGACAAAGCTCCTCGGACATAACCCTGAGACAAAGCTCCCTGACATAACCCCTGAGACAAAGCTCCTCGGACATAACCCTGAGACAAAGCTCCTCGGACATAACCCTGAGACAAAGCTCCTCGGACATAACCCTGAGACAAAGCTCCTCGGACATAACCCTGAGACAAAGCTCCTCGGACATAACCCTGAGACAAAGCTCCTCGGACATAACCCTGAGACAAAGCTCCTCTGACATAACCCTGAGACAAAGCTCCTCGGACATAACCCCTGAGACAAAGCTCCTCGGACATAACCCTGAGACAAAGCTCCTCGGACATAACCCTGAGACAAAGCTCCTCGGACATAACCCTGAGACAAAGCTCCTCCTCGACATAACCCCCTGAGACAAAGCTCCTCGGACATAACCCTGAGACAAAGCTCCTCTGACATAACCCTGAGACAAAGCTCCTCGGACATAACCCTGAGACAAAGCTCCTGGACATAACCCTGAGACAAAGCTCCTCGGACATAACCCCTGAGACAAAGCTCCTCGGACATAACCCTGAGACAAAGCTCCTCGGACATAACCCTGAGACAAAGCTCCTTCGGACATAACCCTGAGACAAAGCTCCTCGGACATAACCCCTGAGACAAAGCTCCTCGGACATAACCCCTGAGACAAAGCTCCTCGGACATAACCCTGAGACAAAGCTCCTCGGACATAACCCTGAGACAAAGCTCCTCTGACATAACCCTGGAGACAAAGCTCCTCGGACATAACCCCTGAGACAAAGCTCCTCGGACATAACCCTGAGACAAAGCTCCTTCGGACATAACCCCTGAGACAAAGCTCCCTCGGACATAACCCTGAGACAAAGCTCCTCGGACATAACCCTGAGACAAAGCTCCTCGGACATAACTCCTGAGACAAAGCTCCCTCGGACATAACCCCCTGAGACAAAGCTCCTCGGACATAACCCTGAGACAAAGCTCCTCGACATAACCCCTGAGACAAAGATCCTCTGACATAACCCCTGAGACAAAGCTCCTCGGACATAACCCTGAGACAAAGCTCCTCGGACATAACCCCTGAGACAAAGCTCCTCGGACATAACCCTGAGACAAAGCTCCTCGGACATAACCCCTGAGACAAAGCTCCTCGGACATAACCCCTGGAGACAAAGCTCCTCGGACATAACCCTGAGACAAAGCTCCTCTGGACATAACCCCTGAGACAAAGCTCCTCGGACATAACCCTGAGACAAAGCTTCCTCGGACATAACCCTGAGACAAAGCTCCTCGGACATAACCCTGAGACAAAGCTCCTCTGACATAACCCCTGAGACAAAGCTCCTCGGACATAACCCCTGAGACAAAGCTCCTCTGGACATAACCCCTGGAGACAAAGCTCCTCGGACATAACCCTGAGGACAAAGCTCCTCTGACATAACCCCTGAGACAAAGCTCCTCGGACATAACCCCTGAGACAAAGCCCTCGGACATAACCCCTGGGACAAAGCTCCCTCGGACATAACCCTGAGACAAAGCTCCTTCGGACATAACCCTGAGACAAAGCTCCTCGACATAACTCCTGAGACAAAGATCTCTGACATAACCCTGAGACAAAGCTCCTCGGACATAACCCCTGAGACAAAGCTCCCTCGACATAACCCTGAGACAAAGCTCCTCGGACATAACCCTGAGACAAAGCTCCTCGGGACATAACCCTGAGACAAAGCTCCTCGGACATAACTCCTGAGACAAAGCTCCTCGGACATAACCCCTGAGACAAAGCTCCTCGGACATAACCCCTGAGACAAAGCTCCTCGACATAACCCTGAGACAAAGCTCCTCGGACATAACCCCTGAGACAAAGCTTCCTCGGACATAACCCTGAGACAAAGCTCCCTCGGACATAACCCCTGAGACAAAGCTCCTCGACATAACCCTGAGACAAAGCTCCTCGGACATAACCCCTGAGACAAAGCTCCTCGGACATAACCCCTGAGACAAAGCTCCTCGGACATAACCCCTGAGACAAAGCTCCTCGGACATAACCCCTGAGACAAAGCTCCTCGACATAACCCTGAGACAAAGCTCCCTCGGACATAACCCTGAGACAAAGCTCCTCGGACATAACCCTGAGACAAAGCTCCTCTGGACATAACCCTGAGACAAAGCTCCCTCGGACATAACCCTGAGACAAAGCTCCTCGGACATAACCCTGAGACAAAGCTCCTGGACATAACCCCTGGGACAAAGCTCCTCGGACATAACCCCCTGAGACAAAGCTCCTTCGGACATAACCCCTGAGACAAAGCTCCTCGGACATAACCCTGAGACAAAGCTCCTCGGACATAACCCTGAGACAAAGCTCCTCGGACATAACCCTGAGACAAAGCTCCTCGGACATAACTCCTGAGACAAAGCTCCTCGGACATAACCCCTGAGACAAAGCTCCTCGGACATAACCCTGAGACAAAGCTCCTCGGACATAACCCTGAGACAAAGCTCCTCGGACATAACCCTGAGACAAAGCTCCTCGGACATAACCCTGAGACAAAGCTCCTGACATAACCCTGAGACAAAGCTCCTCGGACATAACCTGAGACAAAGCTCCTCGGACATAACCCTGAGACAAAGCTCCTCGGACATAACCCCTGAGACAAAGCTCCTCGGACATAACCCCTGAGACAAAGCTCCTCGGACATAACCCTGAGACAAAGCTCCTCGGACATAACCCCTTTGAGACAAAGATCCTCGGACATAACCCCTGAGACAAAGCTCCTCGGACATAACCCCTGAGACAAAGCTCCTCGGACATAACCCTGAGACAAAGCTCCTCCTCGGACATAACCCCTGAGACAAAGCTCCTGGACATAACCCCTGAGACAAAGCTCCTCTGACATAACCCTGAGACAAAGCTCCTCGGACATAACCCTGAGACAAAGCTCCTCGGACATAACCCTGAGACAAAGCTCCTCTGACATAACTCCTGAGACAAAGCTCCTCTGACATAACCCCTGAGACAAAGCTCCTCGGACATAACCCCTGAGACAAAGCTCCTCGGACATAACCCTGAGACAAAGCTCCTCGGACATAACCCTGAGACAAAGCTCCCTCGGACATAACCCCTGAGACAAAGCTCCTCGGACATAACCCTGAGACAAAGCTCCCTCGGACATAACCCTTGAGACAAAGCTCCTCTGACATAACCCCTGAGACAAAGCTCCTTCGGACATAACCCCTGAGACAAAGCTCCTCGGACATAACCCCTGAGACAAAGCTCCTCGACATAACCCCTGAGACAAAGCTCCTGCATAACCCTGAGACAAAGCCTCCTCGGACATAACCCCTGAGACAAAGCTCCTCGGACATAACCCCTGAGACAAAGCTCCTCGGACATAACTCCCTGAGACAAGATCCTTCGGACATAACCCTGAGACAAAGCTCCTCGGACATAACCCTGAGACAAAGCTCCTCGGACATAACCCCTGAGACAAAGCTCCTCGGACATAACCCCTGAGACAAAGCTCCTCGGACATAACCCTGAGACAAAGCTCCCTCGGACATAACCCCTGAGACAAAGCTCCTCGGACATAACCCCTGAGACAAAGCTCCCTCTGACATAACCCCTGAGACAAAGCTCCTGACATAACCCCTGGAGACAAAGCTCCTCGGACATAACCCTGAGACAAAGCTCCCTCGGACATAACTCCCTGAGACAAAGCTCCTCGGACATAACCCTGAGACAAAGCTCCCTCGGACATAACCCCTGAGACAAAGCTCCCTCGACATAACCCTGAGACAAAGCTCCTTGACATAACCCCTGAGACAAAGTCCCTCGGACATAACCCTGAGACAAAGCTCCTCTGACATAACCCTGAGACAAAGCTCCTCGGACATAACCCCTGGAGACAAAGCTCCTCGGACATAACCCTGAGACAAAGCTCCCTCGGACATAACCCCTGAGACAAAGCTCCTCGGACATAACCCTGAGACAAAGCTCCCCGGACATAACCCCTGAGACAAAGCTCCTCTGACATAACCCTGAGACAAAGCTCCTCGGACATAATCCCCTGAGACAAAGCTCCTCGGACATAACCCCTGAGACAAAGCTCGGACATAACCCTGGACATAAGCTCTCGACATCCCCTGAGACAAAGCTCCTCGACATAACCCCTGAGGCAAAGCTCCTCGACATAATCCTGAGACAAAGCTCCTCGGACATAACCCTGAGACAAAGCTCCTCGGACATAACCCCTGAGACAAAGCTTCCTCGGACATAACCCCTGAGACAAAGCTCCTCGGACATAACCCCTGAGGACAAAGCTCCTCGGACATAACCCTGAGACAAAGCTCCTCGGACATAACTCCTGAGACAAAGCTCCCTCGGACATAACCCTGAGACAAAGCCCTCGGACATAACCCTGAGACAAAGCTCCTCGGACATAACCCCTGAGGACAAAGCTCCCTGACATAACCCTGGGACAAAGCTCCCTCGGACATAACCCCTGAGACAAAGCTTCCTCTGACATAACCCTGAGACAAAGCTCCTCGGACATAACCCCTGAGACAAAGCTCCTCGGACATAACCCTGAGACAAAGCTCCTCGGACATAACCCCTGAGACAAAGCTCCTCGGACATAACCCCTGGAGACAAAGCTCCTCGGACATAACCCCTGAGACAAAGCTCCTCTGACATAACCCCTGAGACAAAGCTCCTCGGACATAACCCTGAGACAAAGCTCCTCGGACATAACCCCTGAGACAAAGCTCCTCTGGACATAACCCCTGAGACAAAGCTCCTCGGACATAACCCTGAGACAAAGCTCCCTCGGACATAACCCCTGAGACAAAGCTCCTCGGACATAACCCCTGAGACAAAGCTCCTCGGACATAACCCCTGGGACAAAGCTCCCTCGGACATAACCCTGAGACAAAGCTTCCTCTGACATAACCCTGAGACAAAGCTTCTCGGACATAACTCCTGAGACAAAGCTCCTCGGACATAACCCCTGAGACAAAGCTCCTCGGACATAACCCTGAGACAAAGCTCCTCGGACATAACCCTGAGACAAAGCTCCTCGGACATAACCCTGAGACAAAGCTCCCTCCGGACATAACCCTGAGACAAAGCTCCTCGGACATAACCCTGAGACAAAGTTTCTGCATAACCCTGAGAACGCCTCGACATAACCCTGAGACAAAGCTCCTCGGACATAACCCTGAGACAAAGCTCCTCGGACATAACCCCTGAGACAAAGCTCCTCGGACATAACCCTGAGACAAAGCTCCTCGGACATAACCCTGAGACAAAGCTCCTCGGACATAACCCTGAGACAAAGCTCCTCGGACATAACCCCTGGAGACAAAGCTCCCTCGGACATAACTCCCTGAGGCAAAGCTCCTCGACATAACCCCTGAGACAAAGCTCCTCGGACATAACCCCTGAGACAAAGCTCCTTCGGACATAACCCTGGGAGACAAAGCTCCTCGGACATAACCCCTGAGACAAAGCTCCTCGGACATAACCCTGAGACAAAGCTCCTCGGACATAACCCTGAGACAAAGCTCCTCGGACATAACCCTGAGACAAAGCTCCCTCGGACATAACCCCTGAGACAAAGCTCCTCGGACATAACCCCTGAGAGACAAAGCTCCCTCGGACATAACCCTGGGACAAAGCTCCTAGGACATAACCCTGAGACAAAGCTCACTCGGACATAACCCCTGAGACAAAGCTCCTCGGACATAACCCCTGAGACAAAGCTCCCTGGACATAACCCCTGAGACAAAGCTCCTCTGACATAACCCCTCCCCTGAGACAAAGCTCCCTCGGACATAACCCCTGAGACAAAGCTCCTCGGACATAACCCTGAGACAAAGCTTCCTGGACATAACCCCTGAGACAAAGCTCCCTCGGACATAATCCCTGGGAGAAAGCTCCCTATGACATAACCCCTGAGACAAAGCTCCCTCTGACATAACCCCTGAGACAAAGCTCCTTCGGACATAACCCTGAGACAAAGCTCCTCGGACATAACTCCCTGAGACAAAGCTCCCTCGGACATAACCCCTGAGACAAAGCTCCTCGGGACATAACCCCTGAGACAAAGCTCCTCGGACATAACCCTGAGACAAAGCTTCCTCGGACATAACCCTGAGTGCAAAGCTCTCTCGAACATAACCCTGAGACAAAGCTCCTTCAGGACATAACCCTGAGACAAAGCTCCTCGGACATAACCCCTGAGACAAAGCTCCCTCGGACATAACCCCTGAGACAAAGCTCCCTCGGACATAACCCTGAGACAAAGCTCCTCGGACATAACCCCTGAGACAAAGCTCCTACGGACATAACCCCTGAGACAAAGCTCCTCGGACATAACCCCTGAGACAAAGCTCCTCTGACATAACCCCTGAGACAAAGCTCCCTCGGACATAACCCCTGAGACAAAGCTCCTCTGACATAACCCCTGAGACAAAGCTCCTCGGACATAACCCCTGAGACAAAGCTCCTCGGACATAACCCCTGAGACAAAGCTCCTCGGACATAACCCCTGAGACAAAGCTCCTCGGACATAACCCTGAGACAAAGCTCCTCTGACATAACCCTGAGACAAAGCTCCTCTGACATAACCCCTGAGACAAAGCTCCTCGGACATAACCCCTGAGACAAAGCTCCTCGGACATAACCCTGAGACAAAGCTCCCTCGGACATAACCCCTGAGACAAAGCTCCTCGGACATAACCCTGAGACAAAGTTCCTCGGACATAACCCCTGAGACAAAGCTCTCGGACATAACTCCTGAGACAAAGCTCCCTCGGACATAACCCCTGAGACAAAGCTCCTCACGACATAACCCTGAGACAAAGCTTCCTCGGACATAACCCCTGAGACAAAGCTCCTCGGACATAACCCTGAGACAAAGCTCCTCTGACATAACCCCTGAGACAAAGCTCCTCGGACATAACCCCTGAGACAAAGCTCCCTCGAACATAACCCTGAGACAAAGCTCCTCGGACATAACCCTGAGACAAAGCTCCTCGGACATAACCCCTGAGACAAACAGAAGCTCCTCGGACATAACCCTGAGACAAAGCTCCTCAGAGGACATAACCTGAGACAAAGCTCCTCGGACATAACCCCTGAGACAAAGCTCCTCGGACATAACCCTGAGACAAAGCTCCTCGGACATAACCCCCTGAGACAAAGCTCCTCGGACATAACCCTGGAGACAAAGCTCCTCGGACATAACCCCTGAGACAAAGCTCATCGGACATAACCCCTGAGACAAAGCTCCTCGGACATAACTCCTGAGACAAAGCTCTCGGACATAACCCCTGAGACAAAGCTCCTCGGACATAACTCCTGAGACAAAGCTCTCTCGGACATAACCCCTGAGACAAAGCTCCTCGGACATAACCCTGAGACAAAGCTTCCTCGGACATAACCCCTGAGACAAAGCTCCTCGGACATAACTCCTGAGACAAAAGCTCCTCGGACATAACCCTGAGACAAAGCTCCTCGGACATAACCCTGGGACAAAGCTCCCTCGGACATAACCCCTGAGACAAAGCTACTCTGACATAACCCTGAGACAAAGCTCCTCGGACATAACCTTGAGACAAAGATCTCTTCGGACATAAACCCTGAGGACAAAGCTCCTCGGACATAACCCTGAGACAAAGCTCCTCGGACATAACCCCTGAGACAAAGCTCCTCGGACATAACCCTGAGACAAAGCTCCCTCGGACATAACCCCTGAGACAAAGCTCCTCGGACATAACCCTGAGACAAAGCTCCTCGGACATAACCCTGAGACAAAGCTCCTAGGACATAACCCTGAGACAAAGCTCCTCGGACATAACCCTGAGACAAAGCTCCCTCGGACATAATCCCTGAGACAAAGCTCCCTCGGACATAACCCCTGAGACAAAGCTCCTCGGACATAACCCCTGAGACAAAGCCCCTCGGACATAACCCTGAGACAAAGCTCCTCGGACATAACCCCTGAGGCAAAGCTCCTGACATAACCCCTGAGACAAAGCTTCCTCGGACATAACCCTGAGACAAAGCTCCCTAGGACATAACCCTGAGACAAAGCTCCTCGGACATAACCCCTGAGACAAAGCTCCTCCCTCGGACATAACCCTGAGACAAAGCTCCTCGGACATAACCTCTGAGACAAAGCTCCCTCGGACATAACCCCTGAGACAAAGCTCCTCTGACATAACCCTGAGACAAAGCTCCCTCGGACATAACCCCTGAGACAAAGCTCCTCGGACATAACCCTGAGACAAAGCTTCCTCTGACATAACCCCTGAGACAAAGCTCCCTTGGACATAACCCTGAGACAAAGCTCCTCGGACATAACCCTGAGACAAAGCTCCTCGGACATAACCCCTGAGACAAAGCTCCTCGGACATAACTCCCTGAGACAAAGCTCCTCTCGACATAACCCTGAGACAAAGCTCCTCTCGGACATAACTCCTGAGACAAAGCCCTCGGACATAACCCCTGAGACAAAGCTCCCCTCGGACATAACCCCTGAGACAAAGCTCCTCGGACATAACCCTGAGACAAAGCTCCTACGACATAACCCCCTGAGACAAAGCTCCCTCTGACATAACCCTGAGACAAAGCTCCTGGACATAACCCTGAGGCAAAGCTCCTCGGACATAACCCCCTGAGACAAAGCTCCTCCTCGGACATAACTCCCTGAGACAAAGCTCCTCGGACATAACCCCTGAGACAAAGCTTCCTCTGACATAACCCCTGAGACAAAGCTCCTCGGACATAACCTCCTGAGACAAAGCTCCCTCGGACATAACCCCTAAGACAAAGCTCCCTCGGACATAACCCCTGAGGCAAAGCTTCCTCGAACATAACCCCTGAAACAAAGCTCCCTAGGAAATAACCCCTGAGACAAAGCTTCCTCGGACATAACCCTGAGACAAAGCTCCTCTGACATAACCCCTGAGACAAAGCTCCTCGGACATAACCCCTGAGACAAAGCTCCTCGGACATAACCCTGAGACAAAGCTCCCTCGGACATAACCCCTGAGACAAAGCTCCTCGGACATAACCCCTGAGACAAAGCTCCCTCGGACATAACCCCTGAGACAAAGCTCCTCGGACATAACCCTGAGACAAAGCTCCCTCGGACATAACCCCTGAGACAAAGCTCCTCGGACATAACCCTGAGACAAAGCTCCCTCGGACATAACCCCTGAGACAAAGCTCCTCGGACATAACCCCTGAGACAAAGCTCCTCGGACATAACCCCTGAGACAAAGCTCCTCGGACATAACCCCTGGAGACAAAGCTCCTCGGACATAACCCCTGAGACAAAGCTCCTCGGACATAACCCCTGAGACAAAGCTCCCTCGGACATAACCCTGAGACAAAGCTCCTCGGACATAACCCCTGAGACAAAGCTTCCTCTGACATAACCCCTGAGACAAAGCTCCTCGGACATAACCCCTGAGACAAAGCTCCCTCGGACATAACCCCTGAGACAAAGCTTCCCTGACATAACCCCTGAGACAAAGCTCCTGACATAACCCTGAGACAAAGCTCCTCGGACATAACCCTGAGACAAAGCTCCCTCTGGACATAACCTCTGAGACAAAGCTCCTCGAACATAACCCTGAGACAAAGCTCCCTCGGACATAACCCCTGAGACAAAGCTCCTCGGACATAACCCCTGAGACAAAGCTCCCTCTGGACATAACCCCTGAGACAAAGCTCCTCGGACATAACCCTGAGACAAAGCTCCCTCGGACATAACCCTGAGACAAAGCTCCTCGGACATAACCCCTGAGACAAAGCTCCCTCGGACATAACCCTGGGACAAAAGCCCTCGGACATAACCCCTGAGACAAAGCTTCCTCGGACATAACCCCTGAGACAAAGCTCCTCTGACATAACCCCTGAGACAAAGCTCCTTCGGACATAACCCCTGAGACAAAGCTCCTCGGACATAACCCCTGAGACAAAGCTCCTCGGACATAACCCTTGAGACAAAGATCCTTCGGACATAACCCCTGAGACAAAGCTCCTCGGACATAACCCCTGAGACAAAGCTCCCTCGGACATAACCCTGAGACAAAGCTCCTCGGACATAACCCCTGAGACAAAGCTCCTCGGACATAACTCCCTGAGACAAAGCTCCCTCGGACATAACCCCTGAGACAAAGCTCCCTCGGACATAACCCCTGAGACAAAGCTCCTCGGACATAACCCTGAGACAAAGCTCCTCGGACATAACCCCTGAGACAAAGCTTCCTCTGACATAACCCTGAGACAAAGCTCCCTCGGACATAACCCCTGAGACAAAGCTCCCCTCGGACATAACCCCTGAGACAAAGCTCCCTAGGACATAACCCTGAGACAAAGCTCCTCGGACATAACCCTGAGGCAAAGCTCCTCGGACATAACCCCTGAGACAAAGCTCCTCGGACATAACCCCTGAGACAAAGCTCCTCGGACATAACCCCTGAGACAAAGCTCCTCGGACATAACCCTGAGACAAAGCTCCTCGGACATAACCCCTGAGACAAAGCTCCTCGGACATAACCCTGAGACAAAGCTCCTTCGGACATAACCCTGAGACAAAGCTCCTCGGACATAACCCCTGAGACAAAGCTCCCTCGGACATAACCCCTGAGACAAAGCTCCTCGGACATAACCTCCTGAGACAAAGCTCCTCGGACATAACCCTGAGACAAAGCTCCCTCGGACATAACCCCTGAGACAAAGCTCCCTCGGACATAACCCCTGAGACAAAGCTCCTCGGACATAACCCTGAGACAAAGCCCTCGGACATAACCCTGAGACAAAGCTCCTCTGGACATAACCCTGAGACAAAGCTCCTGGACATAACCCCTGAGACAAAGCTCCCTCGGACATAACCCTGAGACAAAGCTCCCTCGGACATAACCCCTGAGACAAAGCTCCTCGGACATAACCCTGAGACAAAGCTCCTCGGACATAACCCCTGAGACAAAGCTCCCTGGACATAACCCCTGGAGACAAAGCTCCTCGGACATAACCCTGAGACAAAGCTCCTCGGACATAACCCCTGAGACAAAGCTCCCTCGGACATAACCCTGAGACAAAGCCCTGACATAACCCTGGGACAAAGCTCCCTCGGACATAACCCCTGAGACAAAGCTTCCTCGGACATAACCCTGAGACAAAGCTTCCCCCTCGGACATAACCCTGAGACAAAGCTCCCTCTGACATAACCCCTGAGACAAAGCTCCTCGGACATAACCCTGAGACAAAGCTCCTCGGACATAACCCCTGAGACAAAGCTCCCTCGGACATAACCCTGAGACAAAGCTCCTCGGACATAACCCCTGAGACAAAGCTCCTCGGACATAACTCCTGAGACAAAGCTCCCTCGGACATAACCCCTGAGAAAAAGCTCCTCGGACATAACCCCTGAGACAAAGCTCCTCGGACATAACCCTGAGACAAAGCTCCTCGGACATAACCCTGAGACAAAGCTCCTCCGGACATAACCCTGAGACAAAGCTCCCTCAGACATAACCCCTGAGACAAA
Organism: Lamellibrachia satsuma; assembly: GCA_033239005.1. Taxonomy (NCBI): domain Eukaryota; kingdom Metazoa; phylum Annelida; class Polychaeta; order Sabellida; family Siboglinidae; genus Lamellibrachia; species Lamellibrachia satsuma. Next base: position 5,176,462 of record BSQZ01000040.1, read on the forward strand.
GCTCCTCGGACATAACCCTGAGACAAAGCTCCTCGGACATAACCCCTGAGACAAAGCTCCTCGGACATAACCCCTGAGACAAAGCTCCTCGGACATAACCTCCTGAGACAAAGCTCCTCGGACATAACCCCTGAGACAAAGCTCCTCGGACATAACCCCTGAGACAAAGCTCCCCTCGGACATAACCCCTGAGGCAAAGCTCCTCGGACATAACTCCTGAGACAAAGCTCCCTCAGGACATAACCCCTGAGACAAAGCTCCCTCGGACATAACCCCTGAGACAAAGCTCCTCGGACATAACCCTGAGACAAAGCTCCTGACATAACCCCTGAGACAAAGCTCCCTCGGACATAACCCCTGAGACAAAGCTCCCTCTGACATAACCCCTGAGACAAAGCTCCCTCGGACATAACCCCTGAGACAAAGCTCCCTCGGACATAACCCCTGAGACAAAGCTCCTTCGGACATAACCCCTGAGACAAAGCTCCCTCGGACATAACCCCTGAGACAAAGCTCCCTCGACATAACCCTGAGACAAAGCTCCTCGGACATAACCCCTGAGACAAAGCTCCTCGGACATAACTCCCTGAGACAAAGCTCCTCGGACATAACCCTGAGACAAAGCTCCTCGGACATAACCCTGGGACAAAGCTCCTCAGACATAACCCCTGAGACAAAGCTCCCTCGGACATAACCCTGAGACAAAGCTCCTCGGACATAACCCCTGAGACAAAGCTCCTCGGACATAACCCCTGAGGCAAAGCTCCTCGGACATAACCCTGAGACAAAGCTCCTCGGACATAACCCCTGAGGACAAAGCTCCTTCGGACATAACCCCTGAGACAGCCCTCCTGGACATAGCCCTGAGACAAAGCTCCGGACATAACCCCTGAGACAAAGCTTCCTCTTACATAACTCCTGAGACAAAGCTCCCTCGGACATAACCCTGAGACAAAGCTTCCTCAGGCCTGACATAACCCCTGAGACAAAGCTCCTCGGACATAGCCCCCTGAGACAAAGCTCCTCGGACATAATCCCGGGAGACAAAGCTCCTCGACATAACCCTGAGACAAAGCTCCTCTGACATAACCCCTGAGACAAAGCTCCTCGGACATAACCTTTGAGACAAAGCTCCTGGACATAACCCCTGAGACAAAGCTCCCTCGGACATAACCCTGAGACAAAGCTCCTCGGACATAACCCCTGAGACAAAGCTCCTTCGGACATAACCCTGGGACAAAGATCTCTCAGGACATAACCCCTGAGACAAAGCTCCTCGGACATAACCCTGAGACAAAGCTCCTCGGACATAACCCCTGAGACAAAGCCCTCGGACATAACCCTGAGACAAAGCTCCCTCGGACATAACCCTGAGACAAAGCTCCCTCGGACATAACCCCTGAGACAAAGCTCCTCGGACATAACCCCTGAGACAAAGATTCCTCGGACATAATCCCCTGAGACAAAGCTCCCCTGACATAACCTCTGAGACAAAGCTCCCTCCGGACATAACCCTGAGACAAAGCTCCTTCGGACATAACCCCTGAAGACAAAGCTCCCTCGGACATAACCCTGAGACAAAGCTCCTCGGACATAACCCTGAGACAAAGCTCCTATCAGGACATAACCCCTGAGACAAAGCTCTCTGACATAACCCCTGAGACAAAGCTTCGACATAATCCGAGACAAAGCCCTTAGGACATACCCCTGAGACAAAGCTCCCCACGGACATAACCCCTGAGACAAAGCTCCCTCGGACATAACCCCTGAGACAAAGCTCCCTCGGACATAACCCCTGAGGCAAAGCTCCCTCGAACATAATCCCTGAGACAAAGCTCCCTAGGACATAACCCCTGGGACAAAGCTCCCTCTGACATAACCCAAAGAGACAACGCTCCCTCGGACATAACCCCTGAGACAAAGCTCCCTCGGACATAACCCCTGAGACAAAGCTCCTCGGACATAACCCCTGAGACAAAGCTCCTCTGACATAACCCCTGAGACAAAGCTCCTCGGACATAACCCCTGAGACAAAGCTCCTCGGACATAACCCCTGAGACAAAGCTCCCTCGGACATAACCCCTGGGAGACATAAAAGCTCCTCACGACATAACCCCTGAGACAAAGCTCCTCTGACATAACCCCTGAGACAAAGCTCCCTCGGACATAGCCCCTGAGACAAAGCTCCTCGGACATAACCCCTGAGACAAAGCTTCCTCTGACATAACCCCTGAGACAAAGCTCCCTCGACATAACCCTGAGACAAAGCTCCTCGGACATAACCCCTGAGACAAAGCTCCTCGGACATAACCCTGAGACAAAGCTCCTCGGACATAACCCTGAGACAAAGCTCCTCGGACATAACCCCTGAGACAAAGCTCCTCGGACATAACCCTGAGACAAAGCTCCTCGACATAACCCCTGAGACAAAGCTCCTCGGACATAACCCCTGAGACAAAGCTCCTCGGACATAACCCCTGAGACAAAGCTCCCTCGACATAACCCCTGAGACAAAGCTCCCTCGGACATAACCCCTGAGACAAAGCTCCTCGGACATAACTCCCTGAGACAAAGCTCCTCGGACATAACCCTGAGACAAAGCTCCCTCGGACATAACCCTGAGACAAAGCTCCTCGGACATAACCCCTGAGACAAAGCTCCTCGGACATAACCCTGAGACAAAGCTCCTCGGACATAACCCCTGAGACAAAGCTCCCTCGGACATAACCCCTGAGACAAAGCTTCTCGGACATAACCCTGGACAAAGCTCCTCGGACATAACCCTGAGACAAAGCTCCTCGGACATAACCCCTGAGACAAAGCTCCTCGGACATAACCCCTGAGACAAAGCTCCTCGGACATAACCCCCAGAGACAAAGCTCCTCGGACATAACCCCTGAGACAAAGCTCCCTCGGACATAACCCCTGAGACAAAGCTCCTCGACATAACCCTGAGACAAAGCTCCTCGGACATAACCCCTGAGACAAAGCTCCTCGGACATAACCCTGGGACAAAGCTCCTCGGACATAACCCTGAGACAAAGCTCCTCGGACATAACCCTGAGACAAAGCTCCTCGGACATAAGCCCTGAGACAAAGCTCCCTCGGACATAACCCCTGAGACAAAGCTCCCTCGGACATAACCCCTGAGACAAAGCTCCCTCGGACATAACCCCTGAGACAAAGCTCCTCGGACATAACCCCTGAGACAAAGCTCCCTCGGACATAACCCCTGAGACAAAGCTCCCTCGGACATAATCCCTGAGACAAAGCTCCTCGGACATAACCCCTGAGACAAAGCTCCCTCGGACATAACCCTGAGACAAAGCTCCCTCGGACATAACCCCTGAGACAAAGCTCCTCGGACATAACCCCTGAGACAAAGCTCCTCGGACATAACCCTGAGACAAAGCTCCCTCGGACATAACCCCTGAGACAAAGCTCCCTCGGACATAACCCCTGAGACAAAGCTCCTCGGACATAACCCCTGAGACAAAGCTCCCTCGGACATAACCCCTGAGACAAAGCTCCCTCGGACATAATCCCTGGGACAAAGCTCCTCGGACATAACCCCTGAGACAAAGCTCCCTCGGACATAACCCCTGAGACAAAGCTCCTCGGACATAACCCCTGAGACAAAGCTCCTCGGACATAACCCCTGAGACAAAGCTTCCTCGGACATAACCCCTGGAGACAAAGCTCCTCGGACATAACCCCTGAGACAAAGCTCCTTCGGACATAACCCTGAGACAAAGCTCCCTCGGACATAACCCTGAGACAAAGCTCCTCGGACATAACCCCTGAGACAAAGCTCCCTCGGACATAACCCTGAGACAAAGCCCCTCCCCCGGACATAACCTCCTGAGACAAAGCCCTCGGACATAACCCCTGAGACAAAGCTCCTCGGACATAACCCCTGAGAAAAGCTCCTCGGACATAACCCCTGAGACAAAGCTCCCTCGGACATAACCCCTGGGACAAAGCTCCTCGGACATAACCCTGAGACAAAGCTCCCTCGGACATAACCCCTGAGACAAAGCTCCTCGGACATAACCCCTGAGACAAAGCTCCTCGGACATAACCCTGAGACAAAGCTCCTCGGACATAACCCTGAGACAAAGCTCCTCGGACATAACCCCTGAGACAAAGCTCCCTCGGACATAACCCCTGAGAAAAGCTCCCTCGGACATAACCCTGAGACAAAGCTCCTCGGACATAACCCCTGAGACAAAGCTCCTCGGACATAACCCCTGAGACAAAGCTCCTCGGACATAACCCCTGAGACAAAGCTCCCTCAGGACATAACCCCTGAGACAAAGCTCCTCGGACATAACCCCTGAGACAAAGCTCCCTCGGACATAACCCCTGAGACAAAGCTCCCTCGGACATAACCCCTGAGACAAAGCTCCTCGGACATAACCCCTGAGACAAAGCTCCTTCGGACATAACCCCTGAGACAAAGCTTCCTCTGACATAACCCCTGAGACAAAGCTCCCTCGGACATAACCCTGAGACAAAGCTCCTTCGGACATAACCCCTGAGACAAAGCTCCCTCGGACATAACCCTGAGACAAAGCTCCTCTGACATAACCCCTGAGACAAAGCTCCCTCGGACATAACCCTGAGACAAAGCTCCTCGGACATAACCCCTGAGACAAAGCTCCTCGGACATAACCCCTGAGACAAAGCTTCCTCGGACATAACCCTGAGACAAAGCTCCTCTGACATAACCCCCTGAGACAAAGCTCCTTCGGACATAACCCCTGAGACAAAGCTTCCTCTGACATAACCCCTGAGACAAAGCTCCTCGGACATAACCCTGAGACAAAGCTCCTCGGACATAACCCCTGAGACAAAGCTCCTCGGACATAACCCCTGAGACAAAGCTCCCTCGGACATAACCCCTGAGACAAAGCTCCTCGGACATAACCCCTGAGACAAAGCTCCCTCGGACATAACCCTGAGACAAAGCTCCTCGGACATAACCCCTGAGACAAAGCTCCCTCGGGCATAACTTTTGAGACAAAGCTTCTCGGACATAACCCTGAGACAAAGCTCCCTCGGACATAACCCCTGAGACAAAGCTCCCTCGGACATAACCCCTGGGACAAAGCTCCCTCGGACATAACCCTGAGACAAAGCTTCCTCGGACATAACCCCTGAGACAAAGCTCCCTCGGACATAACCCCTGAGACAAAGATCCTTCGGATATAACCCCTGAGACAAAGCTCCCTCGGACATAAGCCTGAGAAAAAGCTCCCTCGGACTTAACCCCTGGACAAAGCTCCCTATGACATAACCCCTGAGACAAAGCTTCCTCTGACATAACTCCCCTGAGACAAAGCTCCCTCGGACATAACACCTAGGGTCAAAGCTCCCTTCGGACATAACCCTGGGACAAAGCTCCTCGGACATAACCCCTGAGACAAAGCTTCCTCTTGACATAACCACTGAGACAAAGCTCCTCGGACATAACCCCTGAGACAAAGCTCCCTCGGACATAACCCCTGAGACAAAGCTCCCTCGGACATAATCCCTGAGACAAAGCTCCCTAGGACATAACCCTGGAGACAAAGCTCCCTCGGACATAACCCCTGAGACATAGCATCCTCTGACATAACCCCTGAGACAAAGCTCCCTCGGACATAACCTTTGAGACAAAGATCCTTCGGACATAACCCCTGAGACAAAGCTTCCCTGACATAACCCCTGAGACAAAGCTCCCTCGGACATAACCCCTGAGACAAAGCTCCCTCGGACATAACCCCTGAGGCAAAGCTTCCTCGAACATAACCCCTGAGACAAAGCTCCTAGGACATAACCCCTGAGACAAAGCTCCTCGGACATAACCCCTGAGACAAAGCTCCTTCGGACATAACCCCTGAGACAAAGCTCCTCGGACATAACCTGAGACAAAGCTCCCTCGGACATAACCCCTGAGTCAAAGCTCCTCGGACATAACCCCTGAGACAAAGCTCCCTCGGACATAACCCCTGAGACAAAGCTACCTCGGACATAACCCCTGAGACAAAGCTCCTCGAACATAACCCTGAGACAAAGATTCTTCGGACATAACCCCTGAGACAAAGCCCTCGGACATAAGCCTGAGACAAAGCTCCCTCGGACATAATCCCTGGAGACAAAGCTCCTCGGACATAACCCCTGAGACAAAGCTCCTCGGACATAACCCCTGAGACAAAGCTCCCTTGGACATAACCCCTGAGACAAAGCTCCCTCGGACATAACCCCTGAGACAAAGCTCCTAGGACATAACCCCTGAGACAAAGCTCCCTCGGACATAACCCCTGAGGCAAAGCTCCTCGGACATAATCCCTGAGACAAAGCTCCCTAGGACATAACCCCTGAGACAAAGCTCCCTCTGACATAACCCCTGAGACAAAGCTCCTCGGACATAACCCCTGAGACAAAGCTCCTCGGACATAACCCCTGAGACAAAGCTCCCTCGGACATAATCCCTGAGACAAAGCTCCTCGGACATAACCCCTGAGACAAAGCTCCCTCGGACATAACCCCTGAGACAAAGCATCCTCTGACATAACCCTGAGACAAAGCTCCTCGGACATAACCCTGAGACAAAGCTCCTCGGACATAACCCCTGAGACAAAGCTCCTCTGACATAACCCTGAGACAAAGCTCCCTCGGACATAACCCTGAGACAAAGCTCCCTCGGACATAACCCCTGAGGACAAAGCTCCTCGGACATAACCCTGAGACAAAGCTCCTCGGACATAACCCCTGGGACAAAGCTCCCTCGGACATAACCCCTGAGACAAAGCTTCCTCTGACATAACCCCTGAGACAAAGCTCCCTCGGACATAACCCCTGAGACAAAGCTCCCTCGGACATAACCCCTGAGACAAAGCTCCTCTCGGACATAACCCCTGAGACAAAGCTCCCTCGGACATAACCCCTGAAGACAAAGCTTCCCTCGGACATAACCCCTGGGACAAAGCTCCCTAGGACATAACCCCTGAGACAAAGCTTCCTCTGACATAACCCCTGAGACAAAGCTCCCTCGGACATAACCCCTGAGACAAAGCTCCCTCGGACATAACCCCTGAGACAAAGCTCCCTCGGACATAACCCCTGAGACAAAGCTTCCTCGGACATAACCCTGAGACAAAGCTCCCTCGGACATAACCCCTGAGACAAAGCTCCCTCGGACATAACCCCTGAGACAAAGCTCCCTCGGACATAACCCTGAGACAAAGCTCCTCGGACATAACCCCTGAGACAAAGCTCCCTCGGACATAACCCCTGAGACAAAGCTCCTCGGACATAACCCCTGAGACAAAGCTCCTCGGACATAACCCTGAGACAAAGCTCCCTCGGACATAACCCCTGAGACAAAGCTCCCTCGGACATAACCCTGAGACAAAGCTCCTCGGACATAACCCTGAGGACAAAGCTCCTCGGACATAACCCCTGAGACAAAGCTCCTCGGACATAACCCCTGAGACAAAGCTCCCTCGGACATAACCCCTGGGACAAAGCTCCTCGGACATAACCCCTGAGACAAAGCTCCCTCGGACATAACCCCTGAGACAAAGCTCCCTCGGACATAACCCCTGGGACAAAGCTCCCTCGGACATAACTCCTGAGACAAAGCTTCCTCGACATAACCCCTGAGACAAAGCTCCCTCGGACATAACCCCTGAGACAAAGATCCTTCGGACATAACCCCTGAGGCAAAGCTCCTCGGACATAACCCCTGAGACAAAGCTCCTCGGACATAACCCCTGGAGACAAAGCTCCCTCGGACATAACCCCTGAGACAAAGCTTCCTCTGACATAACCCCTGAGACAAAGCTCCCTCGGACATAACCCTGAGACAAAGCTCCTTCGGACATAACCCCTGAGACAAAGCTCCCTCGGACATAACCCTGAGACAAAAGCTCCTCGGACATAACCCTGAGACAAAAGCTCCTCTGGACATAACCCCTGAGACAAAGCTCCCTCGGACATAACCCTGAGACAAAGCTCCTCGGACATAACCCCTGGGCAAAGCTCCCTCGGACATAATCCCTGAGACAAAGCTCCCTCGGACATAACCCCTGAGACAAAGCTTCCTCTGACATAACCCCTGAGACAAAGCTCCTCGGACATAGCCCCTGAGACAAAGCTCCCTCGGACATAACCCTGAGACAAAGCTCCCTCGGACATAACCCTGAGACAAAGCTCCTCGGACATAACCCCTGAGACAAAGCTCCTCGGACATAACCCCTGGAGACAAAGCTCCCTCGGACATAACCCCTGAGACAAAGCTTCCTCGGACATAACCCCTGAGACAAAGCTCCCTCGGACATAACCCTGAGACAAAGCTCCTCGGACATAACCCCTGCCCTGAGACAAAGCTCCTCGGACATAACCCTGAGACAAAGCTCCCTCGGACATAACCCCTGAGACAAAGCTCCCTCGGACATAACCCCTGGGACAAAGCTCCCTCGGACATAACCCCTGGGACAAAGCTCCTCGGACATAACCCCTGAGACAAAGCTCCCTCGGACATAACCCCTGAGACAAAGCTCCTCGGACATAACCCTGAGACAAAGCTTCCTCGGACATAACCCTGAGACAAAGCTCCCTCGGACATAACCCCTGAGACAAAGCTCCTCGGACATAACCCCTGAGACAAAGCTCCCTCGGACATAACCCCTGAGACAAAGCTCCCTCGGACATAACCCCTGAGACAAAGCTCCTTCGGACATAACCCTGAGACAAAGCTCCTCGGACATAACCCTGAGACAAAGCTCCTCGGACATAACCCCTGAGACAAAGCTCCCTCGGACATAACCCCTGAGACAAAGCTCCTCGGACATAACCCCTGAGACAAAGCTCCTTCGGACATAACCCTGAGACAAAGCTCCCTCGGACATAACCCCTGAGACAAAGCTCCCTCGGACATAACCCCTGGGACAAAGCTCCTCGGACATAACCCTGAGACAAAGCTCCTCTCGGACATAACCCTGAGACAAAGCTCCTCGGACATAACCCCTGAGACAAAGCTCCCTCGGACATAACCCCTGAGACAAAGCTCCTCGGACATAGCCCCTGAGACAAAGCTCCCTCGGACATAACCCCTGAGACAAAGCTCCCTCGGACATAACCCCTGAGACAAAGCTCCTCGGACATAACCCCTGAGACAAAGCTCCCTCGGACATAACTCCTGAGACAAAGCTCCTCGGACATAACCCCTGAGACAAAGCTCCTCGGACATAACCCCTGAGACAAAGCTCCCTCTGACATAACCCCTGAGACAAAGCTCCCTCGGACATAACCCCTGAGACAAAGCTCCTCGGACATAACCCTGAGACAAAGCTCCTTCGGACATAACCCCTGAGACAAAGCTCCCTCGGGACATAACCCCTGAGACAAAGCTCCCTCGGACATAACCCCTGAGACAAAGCTCCTCGGACATAACCCCTGAGACAAAGCTCCTCGGACATAACCCTGAGACAAAGCTTCCTCGGACATAACCCCTGAGACAAAGCTCCCTCGGACATAACCCCTGAGACAAAGCTTCCCTCGGACATAACCCCTGAGACAAAGCTCCTCGGACATAACCCCTGAGACAAAGCTCCCTCGGACATAACCCCCTGAGACAAAGCTACCTCGGACATAACCCCTGAGACAAAGCTCCCTCGGACATAACCCCTGAGACAAAGCTCCCTCGGACATAAGCCCCTGAGACAAAGCTCCCTCGGACATAACCCCTGAGACAAAGCTTCCTCTGACATAACCCCTGAGACAAAGCTCCTTCGGACATAACCCTGAGACAAAGCTCCTCGGACATAACCCTGAGACAAAGCTCCCTCGGACATAACCCCTGGGACAAAGCTCCTCGGACATAACCCCTGAGACAAAGCTCCCTCGGACATAACCCTGAGACAAAGCTCCTCGGACATAACCCCTGAGACAAAGCTCCCTCGGACATAACCCTGAGACAAAGCTCCCTCGGACATAACCCTGAGACAAAGCTTCCTCTGACATAACCCCTGAGACAAAGCTCCTCGGACATAACCCCTGAGACAAAGCTCCCTCGGACATAACCCTGAGACAAAGCTCCCTCGGACATAACCCCTGAGACAAAGCTCCCTCGGACATAACCCCTGAGACAAAGCTCCTCGGACATAACCCTGAGACAAAGCTCCTCCCCTGACATAACCCCTGAGACAAAGCTCCCTCGGACATAACCCCTGAGACAAAGCTCCCTCGGACATAACCCCTGAGACAAAGCTCCTCGGACATAACCCCTGAGACAAAGCTCCCTCGGACATAACCCCTGAGACAAAGCTCCCTCGGACATAACCCCTGAGACAAAGCTCCCTCGGACATAACCCCTGAGACAAAGCTCCTCGGACATAACCCCTGAGACAAAGCTCCCTCGGACATAACCCCTGAGACAAAGCTCCCTCGGACATAACCCTGAGACAAAGCTCCTCGGACATAACCCTGAGACAAAGCTCCCTCGGACATAACCCCTGAGACAAAGCTCCCTCGGACATAACCCCTGAGACAAAGCTCCTCGGACATAACCCCTAGAGACAAAGCTCCCTGACATAACCCCTGAGACAAAGCTCCCTCGGACATAACCCCTGAGACAAAGCTCCTCGGACATAACCCCTGAGACAAAGCTCCCTCGGACATAACCCCTGAGACAAAGCTCCTTCGGACATAACCCCTGGGACAAAGCTCCTTCGGACATAACCCCTGGAGACAAAGCTTCCTCTGACATAACCCCTGAGACAAAGCTCCTCGGACATAACCCCTGAGACAAAGCTCCCTCGGACATAACCCCTGAGACAAAGCTCCCTCGGACATAACCCTGAGACAAAGCTCCTCGGACATAACCCCTGGAGACAAAGCTCCTCAGACATAACCCTGAGACAAAGCTTCCTCAGACATAACCCCTGAGACAAAGCTCCTCCTCGGACATAACCCCTGAGACAAAGCTCCTCGGACATAACCCTGAGACAAAGCTCCTCGGACATAACCCCTGAGACAAAGCTCCTCGGACATAACCCCTGAGACAAAGCTCCCTCGGACATAACCCCTGAGACAAAGCTCCCTCTGACATAACCCCTGAGACAAAGCTCCCTCGGACATAACCATTGATGCCTCTGTCATTACTGAGACAAAGCTCCCTCGGACATAACCCCTGAGACAAAGCTCCCTCGGACATAACCCCTGAGACAAAGCTCCCTCGGACATAACCCCTGAGACAAAGCTCCCTAGGACATAACCCCTGAGACAAAGCTTCCTCTGACATAACCCCTGAGACAAAGCTCCCTCGGACATAACCCCTGAGACAAAGCTCCCTCTGACATAACCCCTGAGACAAAGCTCCCTAGGACATAACCCCTGAGACAAAGCTCCCTCGGACATAACCCCTGAGACAAAGCTCCCTCGGACATAACCCCTGAGACAAAGCTCCTCTGACATAACCCCTGAGACAAAGCTCCCTCGGACATAACCCCTGAGACAAAGCTTCCTCGGACATAACCCCTGAGACAAAGCTCCCTCGGACATAACCCCTGAGACAAAGCTCCCTCGGACATAACCCCTGAGACAAAGCTCCCTCGGACATAACCCCTGAGACAAAGCTCCTCTGACATAACCCCTGAGACAAAGCTCCCTCGGACATAACCCCTGAGACAAAGCTCCCTCGGACATAACCCCTGAGACAAAGCTCCCTCGGACATAACCCCTGAGACAAAGCTCCTCGGACATAACCCCTGAGACAAAGCTCCTCGGACATAACCCTGAGACAAAGCTCCCTCGGACATAACCCCTGAGACAAAGCTCCTCGGACATAACCCCTGAGACAAAGCTCCTCGGACATAACCCCTGAGACAAAGCTCCCTCGGACATAACCCCTGAGACAAAGCTCCCTCGGACATAACCCCTGAGACAAAGCTCCCTCGGACATAACCCCTGAGACAAAGCTCCCTCGGACATAACCCCTGAGACAAAGCTCCTCGGACATAACCCCTGAGACAAAGCTCCCTCGGACATAACCCCTGAGACAAAGCTCCCTCGGACATAACCCCTGAGACAAAGCTCCTCGGACATAACCCCTGAGACAAAGCTCCTCGGACATAACCCCTGAGACAAAGCTCCCTCGGACATAACCCCTGAGACAAAGCTCCCTCGGACATAACCCCTGAGACAAAGCTCCTCGGACATAACCCCTGAGACAAAGCTCCCTCGGACATAACCCCTGAGACAAAGCTCCCTCGGACATAACCCCTGAGACAAAGCTCCTCGGACATAACCCCTGAGACAAAGCTCCCTCGGACATAACCCCTGAGACAAAGCTCCTCGGACATAACCCCTGAGACAAAGCTCCCTCGGACATAACCCCTGAGACAAAGCTCCCTCGGACATAACCCCTGAGACAAAGCTCCCTCGGACATAACCCTGAGACAAAGCTCCCTCGGACATAACCCTGAGACAAAGCTCCTCGGACATAACCCCTGAGACAAAGCTCCCTCGGACATAACCCCTGAGACAAAGCTCCCTCGGACATAACCCCTGAGACAAAGCTCCCTCGGACATAACCCTGAGACAAAGCTCCCTCGGACATAACCCCTGAGACAAAGCTCCCTCGGACATAACCCCTGAGACAAAGCTCCCTCGGACATAACCCCTGAGACAAAGCTCCCTCGGACATAACCCCTGAGACAAAGCTCCTCGGACATAACCCTGAGACAAAGCTCCCTCGGACATAACCCTGAGACAAAGCTCCCTCGGACATAACCCCTGAGACAAAGCTCCTCGGACATAACCCCTGAGACAAAGCTCCCTCGGACATAACCCTGAGACAAAGCTCCTCTGACATAACCCCTGAGACAAAGCTCCTCGGACATAACCCCTGAGACAAAGCTCCTCGGACATAACCCCTGAGACAAAGCTCCCTCGGACATAACCCCTGAGACAAAGCTCCCTCGGACATAACCCCTGAGACAAAGCTCCTCGGACATAACCCTGAGACAAAGCTCCCTCGGACATAACCCCTGAGACAAAGCTCCCTCGGACATAACCCTGAGACAAAGCTCCCTCGGACATAACCCCTGAGACAAAGCTCCCTCGGACATAACCCCTGAGACAAAGCTCCCTCGGACATAACCCCTGAGACAAAGCTCCCTCGGACATAACCCCTGAGACAAAGCTCCCTCGGACATAACCCCTGAGACAAAGCTCCTCGGACATAACCCCTGAGACAAAGCTCCCTCGGACATAACCCCTGAGACAAAGCTCCCTCGGACATAACCCCTGAGACAAAGCTCCCTCGGACATAACCCCTGAGACAAAGCTCCTCGGACATAACCCCTGAGACAAAGCTCCCTCGGACATAACCCCTGAGACAAAGCTCCCTCGGACATAACCCCTGAGACAAAGCTCCCTCGGACATAACCCTGAGACAAAGCTCCTCGGACATAACCCCTGAGACAAAGCTCCCTCGGACATAACCCTGAGACAAAGCTTCCTCGGACATAACCCCTGAGACAAAGCTCCTCGGACATAACCCCTGAGACAAAGCTCCTCGGACATAACCCCTGAGACAAAGCTCCCTCGGACATAACCCCTGAGACAAAGCTCCTCGGACATAACCCCCTGAGACAAAGCTCCCTCGGACATAACCCTGAGACAAAGCTCCTCGGACATAACCCCTGAGACAAAGCTCCCTCGGACATAACCCCTGAGACAAAGCTCCCTCGGACATAACCCCTGAGACAAAGCTCCCTCGGACATAACCCCTGAGACAAAGCTCCCTCGTACATAACCCCTGTGACAAAGCTCCCTCGGACATAACCCCTGAGACAAAGCTCCCTCGGACATAACCCCTGAGACAAAGCTCCTCGGACATAACCCCTGAGACAAAGCTCCCTCGGACATAACCCTGAGACAAAGCTTCCTCGGACATAACCCCTGAGACAAAGCTCCTCGGACATAACCCCTGAGACAAAGCTCCCTCGGACATAACCCCTGAGACAAAGCTCCCTCGGACATAACCCCTGAGACAAAGCTCCCTCGGACATAACCCCTGAGACAAAGCTCCCTCGGACATAACCCCTGAGACAAAGCTCCCTACCCCGGACATAACCCCTGAGACAAAGCTCCCTCGGACATAACCCCTGAGACAAAGCTCCCTCGGACATAACCCCTGAGACAAAGCTCCCTCGGACATAACCCCTGAGACAAAGCTCCCTCGGACATAACCCCTGAGACAAAGCTCCTCAGACATAACCCCTGAGACAAAGCTCCTCGGACATAACCCCTGACGACAAAGCTCCTCGGACCCTGAGAATAACCCCTGAGACAAAGCTCCCTCTGACATAACCCCTGAGACAAAGCTCCCTCGGACATAACCCCTGAGACAAAGCTCCTCGGACATAACCCCTGAGACAAAGCTCCCTCGGACATAACCCCTGAGACAAAGCTCCTCGGACATAACCCTGAGACAAAGCTCCCTCGGACATAACCCCTGAGACAAAGCTCCCTCGGACATAACCCTGAGACAAAGCTCCTCTGACATAACCCCTGAGACAAAGCTCCCTCGGACATAACCCCTGAGACAAAGCTCCCTCGGACATAACCCCTGAGACAAAGCTCCCTCGGACATAACCCCTGAGACAAAGCTCCCTCGGACATAACCCCTGAGACAAAGCTCCCTCGGACATAACCCTGAGACAAAGCTTCCTCTGACATAACCCCTGAGACAAAGCTCCCTCGGACATAACCCTGAGACAAAGCTCCCTCGGACATAACCCCTGAGACAAAGCTCCCTCGGACATAACCCCTGAGACAAAGCTTCCTCGGACATAACCCCTGAGACAAAGCTCCTCGGACATAACCCCTGAGACAAAGCTCCCTCGGACATAACCCCTGAGACAAAGCTCCCTCGGACATAACCCCTGAGACAAAGCTCCCTCGGACATAACCCCTGAGACAAAGCTCCCTCGGACATAACCCCTGAGACAAAGCTCCCTCGGACATAACCCCTGAGACAAAGCTCCTCTGACATAACCCCTGAGACAAAGCTCCCTCGGACATAACCCCTGAGACAAAGCTCCCTCGGACATAACCCTGAGACAAAGCTCCTCGGACATAACCCCTGAGACAAAGCTCCTCGGACATAACCCCTGAGACAAAGCTCCCTCGGACATAACCCCTGAGACAAAGCTCCCTCGGACATAACCCCTGAGACAAAGCTCCCTCGGACATAACCCCTGAGACAAAGCTCCCTCGGACATAACCCTGAGACAAAGCTTCCTCTGACATAACCCCTGAGACAAAGCTCCTCGGACATAACCCCTGAGACAAAGCTCCTTCGGACATAACCCTGAGGACAAAGCTCCCTCGGACATAACCCCTGAGACAAAGCTCCTCGGACCCCTGAGACAAAGCTCCCTCGGACATAACCCCTGAGACAAAGCTCCTCGGACATAACCCCTGAGACAAAGCTCCTCTGACATAACCCCTGAGACAAAGCTCCCTCGGACATAACCCCTGAGACAAAGCTCCCTCGGACATAACCCCTGAGACAAAGCTCCCTCGGACATAACCCCTGAGACAAAGCTCCCTCGGACATAACCCCTGAGACAAAGCTCCCTCGGACATAACCCCTGAGACAAAGCTCCCTCGGACATAACCCCTGAGACAAAGTTCCTCGGACATAACCCCTGAGACAAAGCTCCCTCGGACATAACCCCTGAGACAAAGCTCCCTCGGACATAACCCCTGAGACAAAGCTCCCTCGGACATAACCCCTGAGACAAAGCTCCCTCGGACATAACCCCTGAGACAAAGCTCCCTCGGACATAACCCCTGAGACAAAGCTCCCTCGGACATAACCCTGAGACAAAGCTCCTCGGACATAACCCTGAGACAAAGCTCCCTCGGACATAACCCCTGAGACAAAGCTCCCTCGGACATAACCCCTGAGACAAAGCTCCCTCGGACATAACCCCTGAGACAAAGCTCCTCGGACATAACCCCTGAGACAAAGCTCCCTCGGACATAACCCTGAGACAAAGCTCCTCGGACATAACCCCTGAGACAAAGCTCCCTCGGACATAACCCCTGAGACAAAGCTCCTCGGACATAACCCCTGAGACAAAGCTCCCTCGGACATAACCCCTGAGACAAAGCTCCCTCGGACATAACCCCTGAGACAAAGCTCCCTCGGACATAACCCCTGAGACAAAGCTCCTCGGACATAACCCCTGAGACAAAGCTTCCTCGGACATAACCCCTGAGACAAAGCTCCCTGACATAACCCCTGAGACAAAGCTCCCTGACATAACCCCTGAGACAAAGCTCCCTCGGACATAACCCTGAGACAAAGCTCCCTCGGACATAACCCCTGAGACAAAGCTCCTCGGACATAACCCTGAGACAAAGCTCCTCGGACATAACCCTGAGACAAAGCTCCTCGGACATAACCCCTGAGACAAAGCTCCTCGGACATAACCCCTGAGACAAAGCTCCCTCTGACATAACCCTGAGGCAAAGACATAACCTAAAGCTCCCTCGGACATAACCCCTGAGACAAAGCTCCTCGGACATAACCCCTGGGACAAAGCTCCCTCGGACATAACTCCTGAGACAAAGCTTCCTCTTACATAACCCCTGAGACAAAGCTCCCTCGGACATAACTTTTGAGACAAAGATCCTTCGGATATAACCCTGAGGCAAAGCTCCCTCGGACATAAGCCTGAGAAAAAGCTCCCTCGGACTTAATCCCTGGGAGAAAGCTCCTATGACATAACCCCTGAGACAAAGCTTCCTCTGACATAACCCCTGAGACAAAGCTCCCTCGGACATAACCCTGGGTCAAAGCTCCTTCGGACATAACCCCTGGGACAAAGCTCCCTCGGACATAACCCCTGAGACAAAGCTCCCTCGGACATAACCCCTGAGACAAAGCTCCCTCGGACATAACCCCTGAGACAAAGATCCCTCGGACATAACCCCTGAGACAAAGCTCCCTCGGACATAACCCCTGAGACAAAGCTCCCTCGGACATAACCCCTGAGACAAAGCTCCCTCGGACATAACCCCTGAGACAAAGCTCCCTCTGACATAACCCCTGAGACAAAGCTCCCTCGGACATAACCCCTGAGACAAAGCTCCCACGGACATAACCCCTTAGACAAAGCTCCTCGGACATAACCCCTAAGACAAAGCTCCCTCGGACATAACCCCTGGGACAAAGCTCCTTCGGACATAACCCTAGGACAAAGCTCCCTCGGACATAACCCCTGAGACAAAGCTTCCTCTAACATAACCCCTGAGACAAAGCTCCCTCGGACATAACCCTGAGACAAAGATCCCTCGGACATAACCCCTGAGACAAAGCTCCCTCGGACATAACCCCTGAGACAAAGCTCCCTCGAACATAACCCCTGAGACAAAGCTCCCTCGGCATAACCCCTGAGACAAAGCTCCCTCGGACATAACCCCTGGGACAAAGCTCCTCGGACATAACCCTTGAGACAAAGATCCCTCGGACATAACCCCTGAGACAAAGCTTCCTCTGACATAACCCCTGAGACAAAGCTCCTTCGGACATAACCCCTGAGACAAAGCTCCCTCGGACATAAACCCTGAGACAAAGCTCCCTCGGGCATAACCCCTGGGACAAAGCTCCCTCGGACATAACCCTCTGACAAAGCTCACTCGGACATAACCCCTGAGACAAAGCTCCCTCGGACATAACCCCTGAGACAAAGCTCCCTCGGACATAACCCCTGAGACAAAGCTCCCTCGGACATAACCCCTGAGACAAAGCTCCATAGGACATAACCTTTGAGAAAAAGATCCTTCGGACATAACCCTGAGGCAAAGCTCCCTCGGACATAACCCCTGAGAAAAAGCTCCCTCGGACATAATCCCTGGGACAAAGATCCTTCGGACATAACCCCTGGGACAAAGCTCCCTCGGACATAACACCTGAGACAAAGCTTCCTCGGACATAACCCCTGAGACAAAGCTCCCTCGGACATAACCCCTGAGACAAAGCTCCCTCGGACATAACCCCTGAGACAAAGCTCCCTCGGACATAACCCCTGAGACAAAGCTCCCTCGGACATAACCCCTGAGACAAAGCTCCCTCGGACATAACCCCTGAGACAAAGCTCCCTCGGACATAACCCCTGAGACAAAGCTTCCTCTGACATAACCCCTGAGACAAAGCTCCCTCGGACATAACCCCTGAGACAAAGCTCCCTCGGACATAACCCCTGAGACAAAGCTCCCTCGGACATAACCCCTGAGACAAAGCTCCCTCGGACATAACCCCTGAGACAAAGCTCCCTCGGACATAACCCCTGAGACAAAGCTCCCTCGGACATAACCCCTGAGACAAAGCTCCCTCGGACATAACCCCTGAGACAAAGCTCCCTCGGACATAACCCCTGAGACAAAGCTTCCTCTGACATAACCCCTGAGACAAAGCTCCCTCGGACATAACTTTTGAGACAAAGATCCTTCGGACATAACCCCTGAGGCAAAGCTCCCTCGGACATAACCCCTGAGAAAAAGCTCCCTCGGACATAATCCCTGGGAGAAAGCTCCCTCGGACATAACCCCTGAGACAAAGCTTCCTCTGACATAACCCCTGAGACAAAGCTCCCTCGGACATAACCCCTGAGACAAAGCTCCCTCGGACATAACCCCTGAGACAAAGCTCCCTCGGACATAACCCCTGAGACAAAGCTCCCTCGGACATAACCCCTGAGACAAAGCTCCCTCGGACATAACCCCTGAGACAAAGCTCCCTCGGACATAACCCCTGAGACAAAGCTCCCTCGGACATAACCCCTGAGACAAAGCTCCCTCGGACATAACCCCTGTGACAAAGCTCCCTCGGACATAACCCCTGAGACAAAGCTCCCTCGGACATAACCCCTGAGACAAAGCTCCCTCGGACATAACCCCTGAGACAAAGCTCCTTCGGACATAACCCCTGGGACAAAGCTCCCTCGGACATAACCCCTGAGACAAAGCTCCCTCGGACATAACCCCTGAGACAAAGCTCCCTCGGACATAACCCCTGAGACAAAGCTCCCTCGGACATAACCCCTGAGACAAAGCTCCCTCGGACATAACCCCTGAGACAAAGCTCCCTCGGACATAACCCCTGAGACAAAGCTCCCTCGGACATAACCCCTGAGACAAAGCTCCCTCGGACATAACCCCTGGGACAAAGCTCCTTCGGACATAACCCCTGGGACAAAGCTCCCTCGGACATAACCCCTGAGACAAAGCTTCCTCTAACATAACCCCTGAGACAAAGCTCCCTCGGACATAACCTTTGAGACAAAGATCCTTCGTACATAACCCCTGAGGCAAAGCTCCCTCGGACATAACCCCTGAGACAAAGCTCCCTCGGACATAACCCCTGAGACAAAGCTCCCTCGGGCATAACCCCTGGGACAAAGCTCCCTCGGACATAACCCCTGGGACAAAGCTCACTCGGACATAGCCCTTGAGACAAAGCTCCCTCGGACATAACCCCTGAGACAAAGCTTCCATTGACATAACCCCTGAGACAAAGCTCCTTCGGACATAACCCCTGAGACAAAGCTCCTTCGGACATAACCCCTGAGACAAAGCTCCCTCGGGCATATCCCCTGGGACAACGCTCCCTCGGACATAACCCCTTGGACAAAGCTCACTCGGACATAACCCTTGAGACAAAGATCCTTCGGACATAACCCTTGAGGCAAAGCTCCCTCGGACATAACCCCTGAGACAAAGCTCCCTCGGACATAACCCCTGAGACAAAGCTCCCTCGGACATAACCCCTGAGACAAAGCTCCCTCGGACATAACCCCTGAGACAAAGCTCCCTCGGACATAACCCCTGAGACAAAGCTCCCTCGGACATAACCCCTGAGACAAAGCTCCCTCGGACATAACCCCTGAGACAAAGCTCCCTCGGACATAACCCCTGAGACAAAGCTCCCTCGGACATAACCCCTGAGACAAAGCTCCCTCGGACATAACCCCTGAGACAAAGCTCCCTCGGACATAACCCCTGAGACAAAGCTCCCTCGGACATAACCCCTGAGACAAAGCTCCCTCGGACATAACCCCTGAGACAAAGCTCCCTCGGACATAACCCCTGAGACAAAGCTCCCTCGGACATAACCCCTGAGACAAAGCTCCCTCGGACATAACCCCTGAGACAAAGCTCCTTCGGACATAACCCCTGAGACAAAGCTTCCTCTGACATAACCCCTGAGACAAAGCTCCCTCGGACATAACCCCTGAGACAAAGCTCCCTCGGACATAACCCCTGAGACAAAGCTCCCTCGGACATAACCCCTGAGACAAAGCTCCCTCGGACATAACCCCTGAGACAAAGCTCCCTCGGACATAACCCCTGAGACAAAGCTCCCTCGGGCATAACCCCTGGGACAAAGCTCCCTCGGACATAACCCCTGGGACAAAGCTCACTCGGACATAGCCCTTGAGACAAAGCTCCCTCGGACATAACCCCTGAGACAAAGCTTCCTCTGACATAACCCCTGAGACAAAGCTCCTTCGGACATAACCCCTGAGACAAAGCTCCTTCGGACATAACCCCTGAGACAAAGCTCCCTCGGGCATAACCCCTGGGACAACGCTCCCTCGGACATAACCCCTTGGACAAAGCTCACTCGGACATAACCCTTGAGACAAAGATCCTTCGGACATAACCCCTGAGGCAAAGCTCCCTCGAACATAACCCCTGAGACAAAGCTCCCTCGGACATAACCCTTGAGACAAAGCTTCCTCTGACATAAACCCTGAGACAAAGCTCCCTCGAACATAACCCCTGAGACAAAGCTCCCTCGGACATAACCCCTGAGACAAAGCTCCCTCGGACATAACCCCTGAGACAAAGCTCCCTCGGACATAACCCCTGAGACAAAGCTCCCTCGGACATAACCCCTGAGACAAAGCTCCCTCGGACATAACCCCTGAGACAAAGCTCCCTCGGACATAACCCCTGAGACAAAGCTCCCTCGGACATAACCCCTGAGACAAAGCTCCATCGGACATAACCCCTGAGACAAAGCTCCATCGGACATAACCCCTGAGACAAAGCTCCCTCGGACATAACCCCTGAGACAAAGCTCCTTCGGACATAACCCCTGAGACAAAGCTCCCTCGGACATAACCCCTGAGACAAAGCTCCTTCGGACATAACCCCTGAGACAAAGCTCCCTCGGACATAACCCCTGAGACAAAGCTCCCTCGGACATAACCCCTGAGACAAAGCTCCCTCGGACATAACCCCTGAGACAAAGCTACCTCGGACATAACCCCTGAGACAAAGCTCCCTCGGACATAACCCCTGAGACAAAGCTCCCTCGGACATAACCCCTGAGACAAAGCTCCCTCGGACATAACCCCTGAGACAAAGCTCCTTCGGACATAACCCCTGAGACAAAGCTCCCTCGGACATAACCCCTGAGACAAAGCTTCCTCTGACATAACCCCTGAGACAAAGCTCCCTCGGACATAACCCCTGAGACAAAGCTCCCTCGGACATAACCCCTGAGACAAAGCTCCCTCGGACATAACCCCTGAGACAAAGCTCCCTCGGACATAACCCCTGAGACAAAGCTCCCTCGGACATAACCCCTGAGACAAAGCTCCCTCGGACATAACCCCTGAGACAAAGCTCCCTCGGACATAACCCCTGAGACAAAGCTCCCTCGGACATAACCCCTGAGAAAAAGCTCCCTCGGACATAATCCCTGGGAGAAAGCTCCCTATGACATAACCCCTGAGACAAAGCTCCCTCTGACATAACCCCTGAGACAAAGCTCCCTCGGACATAACCCCTGAGACAAAGCTCCCTCGGACATAACCCCTGAGACAAAGCTCCCTCGGACATAACCCCTGAGGCAAAGCTTCCTCGAACATAACCCCTGAGACAAAGCTCCCTAGGACATAACCCCTGAGACAAAGCTTCCTCTGACATAACCCCTGAGACAAAGCTCCCTCGGACATAACCCCTGAGACAAAGCTCCCTCGGACATAACCCCTGAGACAAAGCTCCCTCGGACATAACCCCTGAGACAAAGCTCCCTCGGACATAACCCCTGAGACAAAGCTCCCTCGGACATAACCCCTGAGACAAAGCTTCCTCTGACATAACCCCTGAGACAAAGCTCCCTCGGACATAACCCCTGAGACAAAGCTCCCTCGGACATAACCCCTGAGACAAAGCTTCCTCTGACATAAACCCTGAGACAAAGCTCCCTCGAACATAACCCCTGAGACAAAGCTCCCTCGGACATAACCCCTGAGACAAAGCTCCCTCGGACATAACCCCTGAGACAAAGCTCCATCAAACATAACCCCTGAGACAAAGCTCCCTCGGACATAACCCCTGAGACAAAGCTCCCTCGGGCATAACCCCTGGGACAAAGCTCCCTCGGACATAACCCCTGGGACAAAGCTCACTCGGACATAGCCCCTGAGACAAAGCTCCCTCGGACATAATCCCTGAGACAAAGCTCCCTAGGACATAACCCCTAAGACAAAGCTCCCTCGGACATAACCCCTGAGACAAAGCTCCCTCGGACATAACCCCTGAGACAAAGCTCCCTCGGACATAACCCCTGAGACAAAGCTCCCTCGGACATAACCCCTGAGACAAAGTTCCCTCGGACATAACCCCTGAGACAAAGCTCCCTCTGACATAACCCCTGAGACAAAGTTCCCTCGGACATAACCCCTGAGACAAAGTTCCCTCGGACATAACCCCTGAGGCAAAGCTTCCTCTGACATTACCCCTGAGACAAAGCTCCCTCGGACATAACCCCTGAGACAAAGCTCCCTCGGACATAACCCCTGAGACAAAGCTTCCTCTGACATAAACCCTGAGACAAAGCTCCCTCGAACATAACCCCTGAGACAAAGCTCCCTCGGACATAACCCCTGAGACAAAGCTCCCTCGGACATAACCCCTGAGACAAAGCTCCATCGGACATAACCCCTGAGACAAAGCTCCCTCGGACATAACCCCTGAGACAAAGCTCCCTCGGGCATAACCCCTGGGACAAAGCTCCCTCGGACATAACCCCTGAGACAAAGCTCACTCGGACATAACCCCTGAGACAAAGCTCCCTCGGACATAACCCCTGAGACAAAGCTCCCTCGGACATAACCCCTGAGATAAAGCTCCCTCGGACATAACCCCAGGGACAAAGCTCCCTCAGACATAACCCTTGAGACAAAGATCCTTCGGACATAACCCTCTGACGCAATGCTCCCTCGGACGTAACCCCTGAGACAAAGTTCCCTCGGACATAACCCCTGAGACAAAGCTCCCTCTGACATAACCCCTGAGACAAAGCTTCCTCTGACATAACCCCTGAGACAAAGCTCCCTCGTACATAACCCCTGAGACAAAGCTCCCTCGGACATAACCCCTGAGACAAAGCTCCCTCGGACATAACCCCTGAGACAAAGCTTCCTCTGACATAAACCCTGAGACAAAGCTCCCTCGGACATAACCCCTGAGACAAAGCTCCCTCGGACATAACCCCTGAGACAAAGCTCCCTCGGACATAACCCCTGAGACAAAGCTCCATCGGACATAACCCCTGAGACAAAGCTCCCTCGGACATAACCCCTGAGACAAAGCTCCCTCGGGCATAACCCCTGGGACAAAGTTCACTCGGACATAACCCTTGAGACAAAGATCCTTCGGACATAACCCCTGAGGCAATGCTCCCTCGGACATAACTCCAGAGACAAAGCTCCCTCGGACATAACCCCTGAGACAAAGCTCCCTCGGACATAACCCCTGGGACAAAGCTCCCTCGGACATAACTCCTGAGACAAAGCTTCCTCTGACATAACCCCTGAGACAAAGCTCCCTCGGACATAACCTTTGAGACAAAGATCCTTCGTACATAACCCCTGAGGCAAAGCTCCCTCGGACATAACCCCTGAGAAAAAGCTCCCTCGGACATAACCCCTGGGACAAAGTTCCTTCGGACATAACCCCTGGGACAAAGCTCCCTACGACATAATCCCTGAGACAAAGCTTCCTCTGACATAACCCCTGAGATAAAGCTCCCTCGGACATAGCCCCTGAGACAAAGCTCCCTCGAACATAACCCCTGAGACAAAGCTCCCTCGGACATAACCCCTGAGACAAAGCTCCCTCGGGCATAACCCCTGGGACAAAGCTCCCTCGGACATAACCCCTGGGACAAAGCTCACTCGGACATAGCCCTTGAGACAAAGCTCCCTCGGACATAACCCCTGAGACAAAGCTCCCTCTGACATAACCCCTGAGACAAAGCTCCCTCGGACATAACCCCTGAGACAAAGCTCCCTCGGACATAACCCCTGAGACAAAGCTCCCTCGGACATAACCCCTGAGACAAAGCTCCCTAGGACATAACCCCTGAGACAAAGCTTCCTCTGACATAACCCCTGAGACAAAGCTCCCTCGGACATAACCCCTGAGACAAAGCTTCCTCTGACATAACCCCTGAGACAAAGCTCCTTCGGACATAACCCCTGAGAAAAAGCTCCTTCGGACATAACCCCTGAGACAAAGCTCCCTCGGGCATAACCCCTGGGACAAAGCTCACTCGGACATAACCCCTGAGACAAAGCTCCCTCGGACATAACCCCTGAGACAAAGCTCCCTCGGACATAACCCCTGAGACAAAGATCCCTCGGACATAACCCCTGAGACAAAGCTTCCTCTGACATAACCCCTGAGACAAAGCTCCCTCGGACATAACCTTTGAGACAAAGCTCCCTCGGACATAACCCCTGAGAAAAAGCTCCCTCGGACATAACCCCTGGGACAAAGTTCCTTCGGACATAACCCCTGGGACAAAGCTCCCTACGACATAACCCCTGAGACAAAGCTTCCTCTGACATAACCCCTGAGACAAAGCTCCCTCGGACATAGCCCCTGAGACAAAGCTCCCTCGAACATAACCCCTGAGACAAAGCTCCCTCGGACATAACCCTTGAGACAAAGATCCTTCGGACATAACCCCCTGAGGCAAAGCTCCCTCGGACATGACCCCTGAGGCAAAGCTCCTTCGGACATAACCCCTGAGACAAAGCTCCCTCGGACATAACCCCAGATCACACTACAAAATTGCATTAGTGGTCATGTTTAAAAAAATTCTGATTACGACAAAATGTGACCATCAAAAATTAAGAATTTTTTTCACAGCAACTGCCATCGTCTCATTGGTATGCCGACAATTTTTTTTTTCAAAATCACATACCTCCAGCTTTTTTAAAACGCTCCGATATTCGATGCCCGTCAATTTTTACAAACAACAGCCATGTATTAATGCGCCCACGTGGCTCTAAAAAATGCAATATTTCACAGCCAATAGCTTCTATAGAAACTTGTGAATATGCCTGCTCAATTGCACTTATGTCATATGATTTACATTGCTTAAATTCACATATCACAATTTAATACGCTCTACATTATGGAACACTCCTGCTTGTCATGTCATTATTATTTGTTTGGCAGCCAAGTCTAAACAATGCCTTGCCCGTAATATTACGTGAAAACCAGTCACATAATTTAATTACAGGTCGATGTTGACACTTGAGAAATCATAGATCATGTACACTATATTTCCAGAGCATTGCGAACCAATGAAGCCTGCTTACTGTCCCTTTCAATATACCAATGAGTTTATTTTTAAACTAAAACTCATATAATTGCTTTATTAAAAAAATTGGTAATATTTAATATGGAATAAATTTGTAAGAAAATTTAAATGTGTTCACATTGAACAGGATTTCGGGTAAATTCCAATGTGTCAGGCTTGCCAAATTGCATTGTCTATGTTGCCAAATTGTATTGTCTATGTGTGACTGCTTTCACACTTCTAGTTTATAATATACAAAGCGTATTTGCTTTTACTCCTTCAACTTGAAAAGAATATAATGTTGAGTAACTTGTGGAATGTGACTCCTGCTCCTGGAAAAGTGTGTAAATATTTCAACCCGCTCAATGTGAAATCCGTATCTTTTTTACTGAAAGTGTAAATCGTATTCAGGGACTCAGTTCGGTCAGTTCTCAAGGATGGTAAATTGGCAATGCACTGGGTGGATCCAGTGGGTAGTACAACTATTGATGGATTATAGTTAACCTGCGGCCTGCGGGTCACTAGCGCGCATAACGTTTACTGACGGGTTGTGCTCTATTGATATCTGCACAGCTAGCCCAAGTTAAGACGCGGATTGCTATTTCGGGCCCGCGTAGGAAGAGCGGCGCGTTGCGGTGACTGACCAATCCCATGGGCGCTTCACTGACATGGATGGCGCCTCATGCAAAACTCCATTCGGACATACCCCCGCGGACAACCCCCCTCCGGACATAACCTTCTCTGATAAAAACCCCTTCAGGGCAAAAACCCTCTCTTTAATAAAATATAAAAATGTGCAAATGCAGTGGATAAATGTGTAACCTGTCGCGGACGCACCAACTTTAGAGAAGCAAAGCTCTGAAAATTTACCAACTGGCACGATACTCGGTCGATGTTTGTCGACAACGGATCCGAACAAATGCAGAAGTGTCACGCTTTTTGTATAGCCTCCAAATCTGTTCTACGTCACTTTAAAGCGTCAATTAAAGGCCTTGTTACAAGTGTCATAGGTTGGACGGGTGTGTCCATGCTCAATAACTCTATCAAATTATATACACCAGCAAGTTCATTAATAGAATTATCATTCAACCGTCCATCAGCCAAATATTTCAGTTCAACGCTGAAAGCACTGCTGTCACTGTGCTTTGAACAGTGTACTTGGAACCTCTAAACGAGTGTATGTAGATTGGTAAGGCAGACACATGTGAAACGAGACAATATAATCAGCAACTGGGTTATTAAGCAGGAATTCTTCATTACACCTAGTTATAATTACATCCAGTGTGTGGTCAGATCTTTAAGTTGGTCCGCTTACACGCTATGTTAAATTATACGTACCCAGCAAGTCACACAATATAATGACGTTATCGTCACTAAAACACTATTGACAGTCACGTGCATATTAATATAACAGCACTCGTTTTTATTTCATCTCAAAGGAAGTAACAATTGTGAAACGACGTTTTCCAAAAATGGTGATCAGTATGTGACATGGACATCCAATTTTGTATTTTGAAATAATAACTTTTAGTTTTCATATTCAAAGGAGCCATATGTTCACCAGATGTCAACACCTCAAACATGATGACATGCAGCCTACTTGTAACTATGGTACCAATTCCGCCACAAATCCTACTAGATGATCTGTGATTGTCCTTTAGATTATAGGCAGAGGGTAACTGCACCATGATATGCTAGCCAGGTTTTAATATCAATGCCGGTGGTGACCACATAACTCCCTAATGCCAACTGATTTATTACGAGTAGAATACGGGTTAACAAGGGCGAATTGGAGGTCCCTGTAGTTCCAGTTGCACAACACAGCATTACGTTGTGAACTACATTGTTTTCAATTAAACGAATTCTATCGTTTTTTTTCACTTAAAGTAAACTATGTAGCGGCACAAGCAACGGGTCCCACGCCTGTCATAATGACTCTCAATTCACACGGTCACAGGGGATCTACAAACATACGTGTTATGCTCTTTCTGAAATGTTGTTAAATAAATAAATAACACACTACTTTTAATAGGCATTGGGTTGATTAGGGGAAGTGTAACATTTAAGGAAAACAACTAATTATACCTATGGATAAAGCAATAGTAAGCGTCATTTATAATACTGTATACAAGCTTGGAGATCATATGGTTAGAAGGATATATACATACGCTAGAATGAATACAGAGGAGATCAATTAAACTGAATCCAGAACTGAGATAAATTAGTTGTGAAGAACGCCTAAAAGAATGTGGTTTAATAAAGCTAGATACACTGAAGTTGTTAAGACATTGAACGGGTATGAAAATATTGATAGAAAAATTGTTGTCACTTAAGAAATATAGTTGAACTAGAGGACATGAGGTAACATTAGTAAAGGATTGCATATCAAAAGGTACTTATTTTCATAGAGGAATCAATGAAATGGACAAATTATCTACATATTGTGTAAATGCTAGCAGCGTAAATATGTTTAAAAAACAAAATTGATAAATATTTTAGAAGGCAGGTTACACATAAATGAAACATTTTTTTGGCCTCTCGATAAGTCAATTGCTTCCTTGTCCACTTCCCATCTGGGCCATTGCTTTGAATGTCAGTCTTGTTCAGTCTTGTTAATTGGACATTCAAATTATATATAGCAACGCAATTTTCTATGAAAGTAACACTTTCTTTTAATATGTAGATTAGACGTCTAACTCTTCAAATTGTCTGAAAGTTGTCACATCATTTGCCAATTTGCTATTGTCATGTGGTGCAAGTGTTGTAATTTTTCACGGAGTACTTACATTACGGCCAGAATATTTTATTAAACAGTTTATTTAACTTAATTTACAAAAAAAATTACCAGGATGAGACGATTCGCCTAAATTTACGTAGCACGTCTTTACAGTAGAAACGCCGGTGACATTGTAGATGCAGTCGCATGGGGGTATATTAGGATAAGTCAAAGGAATATAAAAAATGTACTGATCGATTTATTTTAGTTCTTGGTCACGGAGATAAGTGCCAACAACCTCAGGTCATCAGCAGTGTGACTGTGAAGTCCATATATGGTATCCGGTTCCGCTTGCGGTTCGCCCAATGTGCACGCATCAAAAACCATACACTACGCAGGCCCGATCTCGGAGTGTTGAAAGGGAGTTCGTTCGAGCGTACACAAACAGGATTTCGGGGGTGATTTGAAAAATTTTGCAGTAAAATTAAATTATCTCACAAGGGGTTCGAAGTCCGGAACTCCCCCCCCCCAGGACGGGCATGCTGTGTTATTGACAAAAAACATATAATTATCATGATTCATCTAGACGTACGTCGCGAAATGTCATGCAAATTTCATTAGTTAATTTGTGGGAACAGCTGTTTATTTTGCAGTCCGTTTTTATGTCATTCACGTGTCTAGTGCCACACGAGTTAATCGCAGGGTGGCACTTTAATCACTGCAATCGAGAATCGTCATACGCTGTGGTTGGTGTTAATTTTGCTACCTGATACATTCACTGGCGATTACTCAGCAGATTTGCTCTATGGCGAGGAGCTGCCTGCCAGCTTAGTCAAGGCCAGTCGCGTGGCTTTGAGCTAAGAGGGGCGCCGGGCAATCAGCGCCACTTCAACGGCTACTCTAACAACGACGGCTGTTGCACAATGCTGCCTGTTGTCGTGGTCACGCTAACTCCAGGTGCACTGAACCGTGACCTTTGCACGACACGCATCCATTGTTCGACCAGTCATTCTTCGTTCGTGGAGTTACCCATAACAACAGCTTCCAGACGTGCCTGTTCTGGAAATGAGTGACGCAAACAGTGACGCATTGGGGTCTGCATAAAGGGTTCCCTTTCGCTGAACGTCAAACCAGAACAACCGTAGTAAGGAAGCAGCGCGGGCAAGTGAAAACATCAGAGACCAGAGTCAAACGCATTCGCTTTTGGGAGCAACAGGGTATATTAAAACACGTTCGTTTTGACGCCGGCCACATTGACGTGATATTTCAACGTAAGTTCTTATCTACGTATGCACAAACGTGAATGGAAAAGTCGTGTAAATAGAACATGTTTGATTGATTTGTATTATGTAGTCGGTGTATGTACGGTTGGTGTGAGGAAAGAAGGTTTCTGATAGATATATTTGCATTCGTTTTAATTGCCAATGTACACTGTAAATTGCAGGGATTATATTGCCTTGGATTCTCAATGAACTGGTTTCAGGGGTATAACGTATTACGTTGAATGGTTATGCCATATTTGGTTGGTTGTCGCGGAAGTTTAAGAGTGCGATTGTTCAACAGGCATTTTCGGGGTTTCATTCATTGGAACGGGATCGGTGGGGTCCGCGCGATGGTCAATCCGATAGTCACTGTAATAAAAAAATTGCACATGGACTGCGTAATATCATGGAGTATTTGGGATATGCTTAAAATAATTTACAAGATGTATAAACTATTGATGTACCAAAAGACAACCTTATGTTCTGCGTTTCATCTAAGTGCACCGCACAAAGACACCATATTTATAAATATTCCTTTAAATCTTGTGCGTGCGGTGTCCTTATTATGTAGGTAATTACTAATTAATTAATTAATTGTGTCATACGAATACATTTTGTTATGCAGTGAACTTTTTGTTTACAACATTTAGATTTGGTTATAGGTTAAATAGATTGATTTTATTCGACAGGATCTTTCCCGACGGTCGCAATGCGTCTACTCCGTGCTACGCCGTTGGTGGCGCTGCTGATGTTGCTGTGTGCAATGGAGATCCGTGGTCATGGCCGACTGAGGGTTCCACCTTCGCGAAGCAGTATGTGGCGCGAGGGTTTCAACAATCCCATCAATTATAACGACAACGAACTCTTCTGCGGTGGAGCATGGGTAAATTTCAGAGGATGTTCAATAAAAAAAATTATTATCTATAAAATAAATGTTGTATATATATATATATATATATATATATATATATATATATATATATATATATATATATATATATATATATATATATATATATATATATATATATATATTATTTGTTATGATTAATACAATTTATTATGTATAATATATATTATATATCGCGTGATTGGTGTGCGTTGCTTTTACTTATTAGCGAGCCTATATCAGATCATTGGAGTTCAAATGAAACTAAGTTTATTGAGGTATGATTGATTCATTAGCAGTGAACAATTATTGTACAATTAACTATTCTAACAACTGCGATAACTAAGCTAGGTTGAGCATATCATATAGAATTTAAAATAAAACACACCTCATATTTGATGCGACAAAAATAGAGGATGTATGACACCAATCTAACTCGACTCATTTCACGTGCTGCTCGATGTGTCGTTATTGCAGTATCAAAATGGACAGAACGGTGGCAAGTGCGGCATCTGTGGCGACCCCTGGGGGAAGCCGAATCCCGAGAACGAGGCTGGTGGGAAATACGCCAATGGGATCATCACACGCACCTATACGGAGGGTCAGGTAAGATACGATTGCTTTATTTGGAATCGTCAATGCTATTGGACAGTTTGTGGCATGTCGTGCACATGCTATGCATTTACACAAAATAGCTGTACTAACATATCATGACATATATGCGAACTTACTAAAAACTATCCGCGAAAGAAATCGTGTTTAAATTTTTATATAATATAACGCGATTACGTGCGCACATCAATAACATTACATTTTAGCAGCTGTTGTAATTTTGTAAAGGTAACACACTGTGATGTATGTTCGCACACTTACAAATTATATAACGCTTTATTTCCTCACACAGGAGATCGGAATAGCCGTCGAAGTGACAACCCAACACGGCGGTTGGTTCGAGTTCCGAATCTGTCCGAACAATGACGTCACGACTCCGGCGACGCACGAGTGTCTCAACAGGAATCTGCTGGCCCTGGCGGACGGCACTGGCTACAGGACGTACATGCACGTCCGTGACCCGAACGGGTTCTACAACACGACCCTGCGTTTGCCGAGGGGACTTTCTTGTACGCAGTGTGTGCTTCAGTTGAAATGGCATACGGGTGAGTCCGTGATGCGTCACAAAACAGAGTTCTGTGTATCCGTTATACGTTACAAAAAGCTTACTGGTGATATCGTGAAATGAAACGCTGCTGAGTAAGTGATACGTTATAGTGTTACGGGTGAGTACGCGGTACATTGGGGCATTACGGGTGAGTCGGTGATACGTTAGGATATTACGGGTGGATCCCTGATACGTTACATTATCACGGATGAGTCCCTGATGCGTTACAATATTACGGGTGAGTCTCTGATACGTTACAATATTACTGGTGAGTCCCTAATACGTTACAATATTACGGGTGAACCCGTGATACATTAGAGTATTACGGGTGAGTCTCTAATATGGTGCAGTATTATATGTGAATCCATGATATAAGTTATAGTATTACGAGTGAGCCCTGATACATTACAGTATTACGGGTGAGTCACATTATTATGATACGTCACATTATTATGAGTGAGTCCCAGGTACGTTACATTATTACGTGTGAGTCCCTGATACGGTACAGTATTACGGGTGAATCCCTGATTATAGTGATACGTTACATTATTACGAGCGAGTCCCTGATACGGTGGAGTACTACAGGTGAATCCTTGATACGTTTACGAATGAGTCCCTGATACGGTACAGTATTACGAGTGAGTCCCTGATACGGTACAGTATTAGGTTGAGTCCGTTATTCGCTAAAACGTTATTGATTACATATGTAGTTCATAAGCAGTGTGGGTAGTCTTATGTGTCAGTGCATATAGCTGGACCACATTTGCTATTTTTTGGATTTTGACCGATGTTTGTTTGTCCGATGGTTTCAGCAAAACTAAATAGTTGGGAAGGACCATTGATAAAAACGACCACACCCAGGCTAATTGGACATACTAACTAAACTAAACTACAACTGAAGTATTGCGTTAACAAATTACAATCACAATTATTACACATAATAGTTTCTTGAACGATCGCAGTATTTGTATAAATTAAACGTTAGCATAAGTGTCATGCACGTGTTGTGCTTATTTTCCTTTTCTACTAATACAAATAGCAAGGGTTACGCTGGCCATCACAATATATCCACGATTATTGTAAGATATACGCTGTTAATCAAACTTTACCCCAACTGTGGTTTTATCTTGACAGGCAACAGCTGGGGAACGAACGACGATGGTCGATCGTGTGTCGGCTGCGGGGCACAGGAGGAGTTTTACGGCTGCGCAGACGTCGCCATCGTGCCACTTCCGGTACGGCAAGATGACGACAATGCTCCCACCGCTGCCACACAGGACCTGCCATCGCAGAGGCCCGACGTCGAGCAGCTGGCGACTACCCAACCTCCCGTGGAAGAGAAGACCTCGGCAAGACCAGCGACGGTCGTGCCACCGAGAACACCGCCGGAAGTTGTAACGACTACCCAACCTCCCGTGGAAGAGAAGACCTCGGCAAGGCCAGCGACGGTCGTGCCACCGACAGCGACACCGGACATTATAACTCCCCCTACCGAGCCAGAGGAGCCGATCACCGGTGAATGCGTCGCTGCAGCCGGCTACGAAGGCAACCCTCACATGGACAGGTCAGTCTTGTGTTACTCACATAGCCTATGTCTATGAATCAAATGATAACGATCCTAAACGCGACTTCAGTCAGCCATTTTACTGTGAAAGTGTACATAGGATTTTATTGCATTATTTGGTTACTGATTAGTTTGAAAACACGTACCGCACGGGCTGGATTAACAACAATATATTCAAACCCCTTATGGTATATTTAAATATGTTATATGATGCCCAAGACGAGAATTTAGTATTTAGGTTGTATCATTATATTAGAGTTGATGTTGTACTCCTTCAGATGTTTGATCCATCTTTCTAAAATTACAATATTAAAAAAGTACTAACACGTTCTACCAAAAGAACTCACAACTGTGAAGGAACAGCATCTATAC
>BSQZ01000040.1:5212598-5327598 GCA_033239005.1 Lamellibrachia satsuma
ATACATGTTTGTGTGTTTTCTTGAATGTTTGTCGTCATGCCAGTTTGTATGTCAGTCTATATGTCTGTCTTTTTGTCTATCTGTTTGTATGTCTGCCCATATGTCCGTATGCCGGTTCGCCCGTCTGTCTGCTTACCTGCCTGCATGTCTTCATTCCTACGTTCGCGAAGCAAAAATATATCATATTCAAATTGAATAGTTTCTACCACTGGCACTGTATTTTTGTATTGACGTTGCAATTCATGTTTTTGTTCAGAAACCTCGTTTTAATTATTTCATATTTTAGGATGTTTCACCCAACTTGAGAAAATGTCGTTCGTAACTATTTAGGTAATACCACATGATTGAATTTTTCACCAGGGAAGTGCTACTGTGAGCGTAATTGAATGATACTGTATTGGTCTTTAGGCGATGTACTGATTTTTGAATGATACTCTATTGGTCTTTAGGCGATGTAATGATATGTGGGTAATGAAGCGGAAAGATAAAAATTCTGCCTGACTAAATTGTATAATCAACCCCGATATGACACGTTATGTTGTTAGTTGTGTTACGAAGCGGAAAGACAAGAATGCATTAGCCCCGATAACACATGTTGTTACGTGGATTCGATCGCCCTCGCGTTCTGTGATATTGATATGAATAGGGGAGAGGGGAGATGGGAGAGATGAGAGGGGAGAGATGATGGGAGAGTGGAGAGAGGACAGAAGAGATATAAGAGAGGAAATATGAGATGGGATACGAAAGAGGAGATAGGACATAGGAGAGCATAGAGCGGAGAGCGAGAAGAGGGGGAGGGGTGAGGTTAAAGGGAAGAGGGAAGAGGGCAGAGGGCAGAGGTGTGAGGGGAGAGCAGGGAGGGAACACGGGATAGGGAAGAGGGAAGAGGGAAGGTGGAAGAGGGGAGAGAGGAGAGGAGAGAGAGGAGAGAGGATATATGAGATGCGTGAGAGAGGAAATATGAGATATGAGAGGAGATATGATAGTGGAGAGCAGAGAGAAGGGAGCAGGGAGAGGAGCGAGAGGCGAGTGGAGAGTAGAGAGGATAGATAGAAGAGGAGAGAGGGGTAAGGGATAGGGAAGAGTGGAGAGGGAAGAGTGAAGAGGGGACAGGGGAGAGAGGAGAGGAGAGCTGATAGAAGAGAGAGGAGATATTAAATATGAGAGAGGAGATATGAAATATGAGAGAGGAGAAGGGAGAAGGGAGAGGAAAGAGGGAAGAAGGTAGAGGTCAGAGGGGAGAGGGAAGATGGGAAAGGGGACAGGAAGAGGGAAGAGGTTAGAGAAGAGAGGGGACAGAGGATAAGGGAAAGGGGAGAGGGGTGATGACAGATTGGAGAGGAGAGAGGAAAGAGGGTAGAGGTCAGAGGAGACAGGAAGAGGGAAGAGGTTAGAGAAGAGAGTGGAGAGAGGAGAAGGGAGAGGGGAGAGGGATGATGACAGAGGGGAGAGGAGAGAGGGAAGAGGGAGGGGAGAGGTGAGAAGAGAGATAGGAGAGGGAAGAAGGATGTTGGGAGAGGGGAGAAAGGAGAGGTAAGAATGGAGAGGGAAGATGGTAGAAGGGAAAAAGGGAGAGAGAGCAGGGAGTGGGGATAGAAAAGATATGAGATGTGAGAGAGGAGACAGGAGAAAGGAAGGCGTAGAGCAAAGAGCGGAGAGCGGGGAGTTGGGAAAGGAGCGAGGGGCGATGGGAGAGGAGAGAGGGTAGGTGGCAGAGGGGAGAGGTGTGAGGGGAGAGGGAAGAGGGGAGAGAGAAGATTTAAGAGGGCACAGGAGAGATAGGAGGGGAGAGCTGAGAGATGAGAGATTAGAACGGGGATATGAGAGAGGAGATATAAGATATGAGAGAGGGGATATGAGAGGGGATTTAAGAGAGGAGATAGGAGCGTAGAGAACGGAGAGCGTGGAGAGATGAGAGGGGTGAGGGTAGAGGGGAGATTGGAGAGGGGAGAGGGAAGAGGAGAGAAGGGAAGGGAGAGGTTAATGGGGAGGCGGAGAGGGAGAGGGGAGAGGGAAGAAGGAAGAAGTGAGAGGGAAGAGGGAATACGGGAGGCGGGAGACGGGATACGGCAGACGGGAGAGGGTAGAGGGGATACGGGAGACTAGAGGGTGTGAGACGGGGGAGGTGACGGCGATGTGATGTATGTACACTATCAAATCAGTAAGTAAATGCATATTATGTGTAGGGGATAGAGGAGGGGGAGAGGGGAGAGGGTAGACGGGAGACAGGAGGAGGAGAAGGGAGACAGGGGAGATGAGAATCGAGCAATAAGTAAATACACGTTATGTGTAGGGGAGAGTGGAAAGGGGAGAGGTGAGAGGCCCGCGCACGCACGCACCGCACGCACGCACGCACACACACACACGCACGCAGCACGCACACACATATAATATATATATATATATATATATATATATATATATATATATATATATATATATATATATATATATATATATATATATATATATATATATATATATGGGAATAATACGAGAAGTGGGTGCGATATTTTATATTCTCACCAAATGTGCTAAGCTATTATAATATGTGAATTGAACCCGAAAGATGGCGCCAGCAGACGGCTTACATAATTACATTATTAAATAACATAGATTAAATTGGCAATTCAAAAGCTACAGGTAACAATAAACAAACATTCAAATCAAATAATTACTTATTTAACGGTCGAAATGCAATGGTAGTAATAGCGGTAGTTCCAATCGCTACATTACCATGCGAGAGCGAGAGCGAGAGCGAGAGCGAGAGCGAGGAACGCGTGAAATGCGTTTATTCCCATTTCGCTTACTGCTATTATTCCCATTTAGTCTACTCTCAGTAATTCACCCTCCCAGTAGGGTTATGTTTATATTATTCCCACATCACCCACTCTGCATTAGGATAGCTCCCTCCCACCAATATCACCATTTAAATAAAAACTATTATAAATGCAAAACATACTTTGGAGAAATCAGAGTTTTTCTTGAGTTAATTCTAAGTTCGCTTTAGTACATGTTGTCTTTAAATAAATAATAATTTAGAGAACTAAGCTTGAACTCATGTAAAACTCTGATTTATGCAAAGCAATGTTTGTACTGAATTGCTAACACAGGCCACACCCAATCATGTTAAAGACAAATCATGTACACGTGTACACGTAGCTAGCGGTAGCCAAATTATCTAAGAGTAGGCAAAGTAGGAGTAGGCCTTAATTGGGCAGTAGGCCAACTGGGAATCGCTCTCAAAATTAGCCATAAAACCACGGTAGGCGAAATGGGCAAGAATCGAAATGCGAAACCACTCGACGATCGTCGGACAGGTTGATAGTTTTGCTGCTCGTAATTCGTCGCGTCTCATCGTGTCGGTTGGAGACGAATCACTAATTTACATCCGGATTTTAGCTTCATGCTCAGCATCTGGTGTCACTGATGCACTGTTCCACTGACTCAAGTTCAATACCCACAACCACAGAACCTTTGATGACCATCACCAAAGGCTTGTCCCTGTTTTCCGCGCTCATGAATGACACACACACACAAAATGGGGCTAAAATATTATGTGAATTATAATATACGATCCTGTCACGACATTGCAGTATCCGTGGTCGGCAAGACCAAACTCGTCAGATATCGTACAGTGAGCATTTCACGATATTGCACGAAACGTCTTGGTCCACTGTATGAAAAGCTGCAGATCTACAAGTCAAGCAGAACAAGTCTTGACCTTAACAAAGCAGTTACATATAATGTCAGGGTTCCCACTGAATTATGTTGAAGTCGTTGTATCTTTCTTTTGTGTCACACAGCAACAGCGCAGATATTTTACTAGAATGATCCTTAGCTTCGGAGACCAGAATAGAAAGGATATATATATATATATATATATATATATATATATATATATATATATATATATATATATATATATATATATATATATATATATATATAGAGAGAGAGAGAGAGAGAGAGAGAGAGAGAGAGAGAGAGAGAGAGAGAGAGAGAGAGAGAGAGAGAGAGAGAGAGAGAGAGAGAGAGAGAGAGACATAACCCATGGGACAAAGCTCCCTCAACATAACCCTGAGAAAAGCTCTCGACATAACCCTGAGACAAAGCTCTCTCGGACATAACCCTGGGACAAAGCTCCTCGGACATAAGTGGACAACCCCTGAGACAAAGCTCAAAGCTCCTCGGACATAACCCTGAGACAAAGCTTCCTCGGACATAACCCCTGAGACAAAGCTCCTCGGACATAACCCCTGGGACAAAGCTCCCTCGGACATAACCCCTGAGACAAAGCTCCCTCGGACATAACCCCTGAGACAAAGCTCCCTCGGACATAACCCCTGAGACAAAGCTCCCTCGGACATAACCCCTGAGACAAAGCTCCCTCGGACATAACCCCTGAGACAAAGCTCCCTCGGACATAACCCCTGAGACAAAGCTCCCTCGGACATAACCCCTGAGACAAAGCTCCCTCGGACATAACCCCTGAGACAAAGCTCCCTCGGACATAACCCCTGAGACAAAGCTCCCTCGGACATAACCCCTGAGACAAAGCTCCCTCGGACATAACCCCTGAGACAAAGCTCCCTCGGACATAACCCCTGAGACAAAGCTCCCTCGGACATAACCCCTGAGACAAAGCTCCCTCGGACATAACCCCTGAGGCAAAGCTCCCTCGGACATAACCCCTGAGACAAAGCTCCCTCGGACATAACCCCTGAGACAAAGCTCCCTCGGACATAACCCCTGAGACAAAGCTCCCTCGGACATAACCCCTGAGACAAAGCTCCCTCGGACATAACCCCTGAGACAAAGCTCCCTCGGACATAACCCCTGAGACAAAGCTCCCTCGGACATAACCCCTGAGACAAAGCTCCCTCGGACATAACCCCTGAGACAAAGCTCCCTCGGACATAACCCCTGAGACAAAGCTCCCTCGGACATAACCCCTGAGACAAAGCTCCCTCGGACATAACCCCTGAGACAAAGCTCCCTCGGACATAACCCCTGAGACAAAGCTCCCTCGGACATAACCCCTGAGACAAAGCTCCCTCGGACATAACCCCTGAGACAAAGCTCCCTCGGACATAACCCCTGAGACAAAGCTCCCTCGGACATAACCCATGAGACAAAGCTCCCTCGGACATAACCCCTGGGACAAAGCTCCCTCGGACATAACCCATGAGACAAAGCTCCCTCGGACATAACCCCTGAGACAAAGCTCCCTCGAACATAACCCCTGGGACAAAGCTCCCTCGGACATAACCCCTGAGACAAAGCTCCCTCGGACATAACCCCTGAGACAAAGCTCCCTCGGACATAACCCATGAGACAAAGCTCCCTCGGACATAACCCCTGAGACAAAGCTCCCTCGGACATAACCCCTGAGACAAAGCTCCCTCGGACATAACCCCTGAGACAAAGCTCCCTCGGACATAACCCATGAGACAAAGCTCCCTCGGACATAACCCCTGAGACAAAGCTCCCTCGGACATAACCCATGAGACAAAGCTCCCTCGGACATAACCCCTGAGACAAAGCTCCCTCGGACATAACCCCTGAGACAAAGCTACCTGGGACATAACCCATGAGACAAAGCTCCCTCGGACATAACCCCTGAGACAAAGCTCCTCGGACATAACCCTGAGACAAAGCTCCCTCGGACATAACCCCTGAGACAAAGCTCCCTCGACATAACCCCTGGACAAAGCTCCCTCGGACATAACCCCTGGGACAAAGCTCCCTCGGACATAACCCCTGAGACAAAGCTCCCTCGGACATAACCCATGAGACAAAGCTCCCTCGGACATAACCCCTGAGACAAAGCTCCCTCGACATAACCCATGAGACAAAGCTCCCTCGGACATAACCCCTGAGACAAAGCTCCCTCGACATAACCCCTGAGGCAAAGCTTCCTCGGACATAAAGACCCTCGGACATAACCCCTGAGACAAAGCTCCCTCGGACATAACCCCTGGAGACAAAGCTCCCTGACATAACCCTGAGACAAAGCTTCCTCTGACATAACCCTGAGACAAAGCTCCTCAGGACATAACCCCTGAGACAAAGCTCCCTCCCTCGGACATAACCCCTGAGACAAAGCTCCCTCGGACATAACCCCTGGGACAAAGCTCACTCGGACATAACCCTGAGACAAAGATCCTTCGAACATAACCCTGAGGCAAAGCTCCCTCGGACATAACTCCTGAGACAAAGCTCCTCGGACATAACCCTGGGACAAAGCTCCCTCGGACATAACCCCTGGGACAAAGCTCACTCGGACATAACCCCTGAGACAAAGCTCCCTCGGACATAACCCCTGAGACAAAGCTCCCTCGGACATAACCCCTGAGACAAAGCTCCCTCGGACATAACCCCTGAGTCAAAGCTCCCTCGGACATAACCCCTGAGACAAAGCTCCCTCGGACATATCCCCTGAGACAAAGCTTCCTCTGACATAACCCCTGAGTCAAAGCTCCCTCGGACATAACCCCTGAGACAAAGCTTCCATCAGACATAACCCCTGAGACAAAGCTCCCTCGGACATAAACCCTGAGACAAAGCTCCTCGGGCATAACCCTGGGACAAAGCTCCCTTGGACATAACCCTTGGACAAAGCTCACTCGGACATAACCCCTGAGACAAAGCTCCCTCGGACATAACCCCTGAGGCAATGCTCCCTCGGACATAACTCCTGAGACAAAGCTTCCTCGGACATAACCCCTGGGACAAAGCTCCTTCGGACATAACCCCTGGGACAAAGCTCCCTCGGACATAACCCCTGAGACAAAGCTTCCTCTGACATAACCCCTGAGACAAAGCTCCCTCGGACATAACCTTTGAGACAAAGATCCTTCGGACATAACCCCTGAGGCAAAGCTCCCTCGGACATAACCCCTGAGACAAAGCTCCCTCGGACATAACCCCTGGGACAAAGCTCCTTCGGACATAACCCCTGGGACAAAGCTCCCTCGGACATAACCCCTGAGACAAAGCTTCCTCTGACATAACCCCTGAGACAAAGCTCCCTCGGACATAGCCCCTGAGACAAAGCTCCCTCGGACATAACCCCTGAGACAAAGCTCCCTAGGACATAACCCCTAAGACAAAGCTCCCTCGGACATAACCCCTGAGGCAAAGCTCCCTCGAACATAACCCCTGAGACAAAGCTCCCTAGGACATAACCCCTGAGACAAAGCTTCCTCTGACATAACCCCTGAGACAAAGCTCCCTCGGACATAACCCCTGAGACAAAGCTCCCTCGGACATAACCCCTGAGACAAAGCTCCCTCGGACATAACCCCTGAGACAAAGCTCCCTCGGACATAACCCCTGAGACAAAGCTCCCTCGGACATAATCCCTGGGACAAAGCTCCCTCGGACATAACCCCTGAGACAAAGCTTCCTCTGACATAACCCCTGAGACAAAGCTCCCTCGGACATAGCCCCTGAGACAAAGCTCCCACGGACATAACCCCTGAGACAAAGCTCCCTCGGACATAACCCCTAAGACAAAGCTCCCTCGGACATAACCCCTGAGACAAAGCTCCCTCGGACATAACCCCTGAGACAAAGCTCCCTAGGACATAACCCCTGAGACAAAGCTTCCTCTGACATAACCCCTGAGACAAAGCTCCCTCGGACATAACCCCTGAGACAAAGCTCCCTCGGACATAACCCCTGAGACAAAGCTTCCTCTGACATAACCCCTGAGACAAAGCTCCTTCGGACATAACCCCTGAGACAAAGCTCCCTCGGACATAACCCCTGAGACAAAGCTCCCTCGGACATAACCCCTGAGACAAAGCTCCCTCGGACATAACCCCTGAGACAAAGCTCCCT
The DNA here is from genome assembly GCA_033239005.1 of Lamellibrachia satsuma. Taxonomy (NCBI): domain Eukaryota; kingdom Metazoa; phylum Annelida; class Polychaeta; order Sabellida; family Siboglinidae; genus Lamellibrachia; species Lamellibrachia satsuma. Next base: position 5,220,447 of record BSQZ01000040.1, read on the forward strand.
CGGACATAACCCCTGGGACAAAGCTCCCTCGGACATAACCCCTGAGACAAAGCTCCCTCGGACATAACCCCTGAGACAAAGCTCCCTCGGACATAACCCCTGAGACAAAGCTCCATCGGACATAACCCCTGAGACAAAGCTCCCTCGGACATAACCCCTGAGACAAAGCTCCCTCGGGCATAACCCCTGGGACAAAGCTCCCTCGGACATAACCCCTGGGACAAAGCTCACTCGGACATAACCCTTGAGACAAAGATCCTTCGGACATAACCCCTGAGGCAATGCTCCCTCGGACATAACTCCTGAGACAAAGCTCCCTCGGACATAACCCCTGGGACAAAGCTCCTTCGGACATAACCCCTGGGACAAAGCTCCCTCGGACATAACCCCTGAGACAAAGCTTCCTCTGACATAACCCCTGAGACAAAGCTCCCTCGGACATAACCTTTGAGACAAAGATCCTTCGTACATAACCCCTGAGGCAAAGCTCCCTCGGACATAACCCCTGAGAAAAAGCTCCCTCGGACATAACCCCTGGGACAAAGATCCTTCGGACATAACCCCTGGGACAAAGCTCCCTCGGACATAACCCCTGAGACAAAGCTTCCTCTGACATAACCCCTGAGACAAAGCTCCCTCGGACATAGCCCCTGAGACAAAGCTCCCACGGACATAACCCCTGAGACAAAGCTCCCTAGGACATAACCCCTAAGACAAAGCTCCCTCGGACATAACCCCTGAGGCAAAGCTCCCTCGAACATAACCCCTGAGACAAAGCTCCCTAGGACATAACCCCTGAGACAAAGCTTCCTCTGACATAACCCCTGAGACAAAGCTCCCTCGGACATAACCCCTGAGACAAAGCTCCCTCGGACATAACCCCTGAGACAAAGCTCCCTCGGACATAACCCCTGAGACAAAGCTCCTTCGGACATAACCCCTGAGACAAAGCTCCCTCGGACATAACCCCTGAGACAAAGCTCCCTCGGACATAACCCCTGAGACAAAGCTCCCTCGGACATAACCCCTCAGACAAAGCTCCCTCGGACATAACCCCTGGGACAAAGCTCCCTCGGACATAACCCTTGAGACAAAGCTCCCTCGGACATAACCCCTGAGACAAAGCTCCCTCGGACATAACCCCAGATCACACTACAAAATTGCATTGGTGGTCATGTTTAAAAAATTCTGATTAAGACAAAATGTGACCATCAAAAATTAAGAATTTTTTTCACAGCAACTGCCATCATCTTATTGGCATGCCGACAATTTTTTTTTTCAAAATCACATACCTCCAGCTTTTTTAAAACGCTCCGATATTTGATGCCCGTCAATTTTTACAAACAACAGCCATGTATTAATGCGCTCACGTGGCTCTAAAAAATGGAATATTTCACAGCCAATAGCTCCTATAGAAACTTGTGAATATGCCTGCACAATTGCACTTATGTCATATGATTTACATTGCTTAAATTCACATATCACAATTTAATATGCTCTACATTCGTACGAAACAATAAACAGGAAGGTCAACTATGGTCTTTCCTCAAATAAGGATTTTTTTAATATTAAATGTTATATCAAGCTGCGGCACAATGTATATTGAGACACATTATGGAACACTCCTGCTTGTCATGTCATTATTAATTGTTTGACAGCCAAGTCTAACTATATTTCCAGAGCATTGCGAACCAATGAAGCCTGCTTTCTGTCCCTGTCAATATACCAATGAGTTTATTTTCAAACTAATATTCATATAATTGATTGATTAAAAAATTGGTAATAATTAATATGGAATAACTTTGTAAGAAAATGTAAATGTTTTCACATTTAACAGGATTTCGGGTAAATTCCAATGTGTCAGGCTTGCCAAATTGCATTGTCTATGTTGCCAAATTGTATTGACTATGTTGTCAAATTGCATTGTCTATGTTGTCAAATTGCCTTGTCTATGTGTGACTGCTTTCACACTTCTAGTTTATAAGATACAAAGCGTATTTGCTTTTACTCCTTCAACTTGAAAAGAATATAATGTTGAGTAACTTGTGGAATGTTACTCCTGTTCCTGAAAAAGTGTGTAAATATTTCAACCCGCTCAATGTGAAATCCGTATCTTTTTTACTGAAAGTGTAAATCGTATTCAGGGACTCAGTTCGGTCAGTTCTCAAGGATGGTAAATTGGCAATGCACTGGGTGGATCCAGTGGGTAGTACAACTATTGATGGATTATAGTTAACCTGCGGCCTGCGGGTCACTAGCGCGCATAACGTTTACTGACGGGTTGTGCTCTATTTATATCTGCGCAGCTAGCCCAAGTTAAGACGCGGATTGCTATTTCGGGCCCGCGTAGGACGAGCGGCGCGTTGCGGTGACTGACCAATCCCATGGGCGCTTCACTGACATGGATGGCGCCTCATGCAAAGCTCCATTCGGACATACCCCCGCGGACAACCCCCCCCCCTCCGGACATAACCTCCTCTGATGAAAACACCTTCAGGGCAAAAACCCTCTCTTTAATAAAATATAAAAATGTGCAAATGCAGTGGATAAATGTGTAACCTGTCGCGGACGCACCAACTTTAGAGAAGCAAAGCTCTGAAAATTTACCAACTGGCACGATACTCGGTCGATGTTTGTCGACAACGGATCCGAACAGATGCAGAAGTGTCACGTTTTTTGTATAGCCTCCAAATCTGTTCTACGTCACTTTAAAGCGTCAAAGGCCTTGTTACAAGTGTCATAGGTTGGACGGGTGTGTCCATGCCCAATAACTCTATCAAATTATATACACCAGGAAGTTCATTATTAGAATTATCATTCAACCGTCCATCAGCCAAATATTTCAGTTCAGCGCTGAAAGCATTGTTGTCACTGTGCTTTGAACAGTGTACTTGGAACCTTTAAACGAGTGTATGTAGATTGGTATTGCAGAAACATATGAAACGAGCTTATATAATCAGCAACTGGGTTATTAAGCAGGAATTCTTCATTACACCTAGTTATAATTACATCCAGTGTGTGGTCAGATCTTTAAGTTGTTCCGCTTACACGCTATGTTAAATTATACGTACCCAGCAAGTCACACCATCTAATGACGTTATCATCACTAAAACACTATTGACAGTCACGTGCATATTAATATAACAGCGCTCGTTTTCATTTCACCTCAAAGGAAGTAACAATTGTGAAACGACGTTTTCCAAAAATGGTGATCAGTATGTGACATGGACATCCAATTTTGTATTTTGAAATAATAACTTTTAGTTTTCATATTCAAAGGAGCCATATGTTCACCAGATGTCAACACCTCAAACATGATGCCATGCAGCCTACTTGTAACTATGGTACCAATTCCGCCACAAATCCTACTAGATGATCTGTGATTGTCCTTTAGATTATAGGCAGAGGGTAACTGCACCACGATATGCTAGCCAGGTTTTAATATCAATGCCGGTGGTGACCACATAACTCCCTAATGCCAACTGATTTATTACGAGTAGAATACGGGTTAACAAGCAACGGGTCCCACGCCTGTCACAATGACTCTCAATTCACACGGTCACAGGGGATCTACAAACATACGTGTTATGCTCTTTCTGAAATGTTGTTAAATAAATAAATAACACACTAGTGTTAATAGGCATTGGGTTGATTAGGGGAAGTGTAACATTTAAGGAAAACAGCTAATTATACCTATGGATAAAGCAATAGTAAGCCTCATTTATAATACTGTATACAAGCTTGGAGATCATATGGTTAGAAGGATATATACATACGCTAGAATGAATACAGAGGAGATCAATTAAACTGAATCCAGAACTGAGATAAATTAGTTGTGAAGAACGCCTAAAAGAATGTGGCTTAATAAAGCTAGATACATGGAGGTTAAGAGGAGATAACATTGACGTTGTTAAGACATTGAATGGGTACGAAAATATTGGTAGAACAATATTTTTCATTTAACAAATATAGTAGAACTAGAGGACATGAGGTAACATTAGTAAAGGATTGGATATCAAAAGGTACTTATTTTCATAGAGGAATCAATGAATGGAACAAATTATCTACATATTGTGTAAATGCTAGCAGCGTAAATATGTTTAAAAAACAAAATTGACAAATATTTCAGAAGGGCGGGTTACACATAAATGAACAATTTTGTTGGCCTCTCGATAAGTCAATTGCTTCCTTGTCCACTTGCCATCTGGGCCATTGCTTTGAATGTCAGTCTTGTTCAGTCTTGTTAATTGGACATTCAAGTTATATATAGCAACGCAATTTTCTATAAAAGTAACACTTTCTTTTAATATGTAGATTAGACGTCTAACTCTTCAAATTGTCTGAAAGTTGTCACATCATTTGTCAATTTGCTATTGTCATGTGGTGCAAGTGTTGCAATTTTTCACGGAGTACTTACATTACGGCCAGAATATTTTATTAAACAGTTTATTTAACTTAATTTACAAAAAAAAATTACCAGGATGAGACGATTCGCCTAAATTTACGTAGCACGTCTTTACAGTAGAAACGCCGGTGACATTGTAGATGCAGTTGCATGGGGGTATATTAGGATAAGTCAAAGGAATATAAAAAGTGTACTGATCGATTTATTTTAGTTCTTGGTCACGGAGATAAGTGCCAGCAGCCTCAGGTCATCACCAGTGTGGCTGTGAAGTCCATATATGGTATCCGGTATTCCGCTTGCGGTTCGCCCAATGTGCACACATCAAAAACCATACACTACGCAGGCCCGATCTCGGAGTGTTGAAAGGGGGTTCGTTCGAGCGTACACAAACAGGATTTCGGGGGTGATTTGAAAAATGTTGCAGTAAAATTAAATTATCTCACAAGGGGTTCGAAGTCCGGAACTCCCCCCAGGACGGGCATGCTGTGTTATTGACAAAAAAAAACATATAATTATCATGATTCATCTAGACGTACGTCGCGAAATGTCATGCAAATTTCATTAGTTAATTTGTGGGAACAGCTGTTTATTTTGCAGTCCGTTTTTATGTCATTCACGTGTCTAGTGCCACACGAGTTAAACGCAGGGTGGCACTTTAATCACTGCAATCGAGAATCGTCATACGCTGTGGTGGGTGTTAATTTTGCTACCTGATACATTCACTGGCGATTACTCAGCAGACTTTGGTCTATGGCGAGGAGCTGGCTGCCAGCTTAGTCAAGGCCAGCCGCGTGGATTTCAGCTAAGAGGGGCGCCGGGCAATCAGCGCCACTTCAACGGCTACTCTAACGACGACGGCTGTTGCACAATGCTGCCTGTTGTCGTGGTCACGCTAATTCCAGGTGCACTGAACCGTGACCTTTGCACGACACGCATCCATTGTTCGACCAGTCATTCTTCGTTCGTGGAGTTACCCATAACAACAGCCTCCAGACGTGCCTGTTCTGGAAATGATTGACGCAAACAGTGACGCATTGGGGTCTGCATAAAGGGTTCCCTTTCGCTGAACGTCAAACCAGAACAACCGTAGTAAGGAAGCAGCGCGGGCAAGTGAAAACATCAGAGACCAGAGTCAAACGCATTCGCTTTTGGGAGCAACAGGGTATATTAAAACACGTTCGTTTTGACGCCGGCCACACGTTTTGACGTGATATTTCAACGTAAGTTCTTATCTACGTATGCACAAACGTGAATGGAAAAGTCGTGTAAATAGAACATGTTTGATTGATTTGTATTATGTAGTCGGTGTATGTACGGTTGGTGTGAGGAAAGAAGGTTTCTGATAGATATATTTGCATTCGTTTTAATTGCCAATGTACACTGTAAATTACAGGGATTATATTGCCTTGGATTCTCAATGAACTGGTTTCAGGGGTATAACGTATTACGTTGAATGGTTATGCCATATTTGGTTGGTTGTCGCGGAAGTTTAAGAGTGCGATTGTTCAACAGGCATTTTCGGGGTTTCATTCATTGGAACGGGATCGGTGGGGTCAGCGCGATGGTCAATCCGATAGTGGCCGTAATAAAAAAATTGTACATGGACCGCGTAATATCATGGAGTATTTGGGATATGCTTAAAATAATTTAAAAGATGTATAAACTATTGATGTACCAAAAGACAACCTTATGTTCTGCGTTTCATCTAAGTGCACCGCACAAAGACAACATATTTATAAATATTCCTTTAAATCTTGTGCGTGCGGTGTCCTTATTATGTAGGTAATTACTAATTAATTAATTAATTGTGTCATACGAATACATTTTGTTATGCAGTGAACTTTTTGTTTACAACATTTAGATTTGGTTATAGGTTAAATAGATTGATTTTATTCGACAGGATCTTTCCCGACGGTCGCAATGCGTCTACTCCGTGCTACGCCGTTGGTGGCGCTGCTGATGTTGCTGTGTGCAATGGAGATCCGTGGTCATGGCCGACTGAGGGTTCCACCTTCGCGAAGCAGTATGTGGCGCGAGGGTTTCAACAATCCCATCAATTATAACGACAACGAACTCTCCTGCGGTGGAGCAGGGGTAAATTTCAGAGGATGTTCAATAAAAAAATTATTATCTATAAAATAAATGTTGTATATATATATATATATATATATATATATATATATATATTATTTGTTATGATTAATACAATTTATTATGTATAATATATATTATATATCGCGTGATTGGTGTGTGTTGTTTTTACTTATTAGCCTATATCAGATCATTGGAGTTCAAATGAAACTCAGTTTATCGAGGTATGATTCATTAGCAGTGAACAATTATTGTACAATTAACTATTCTAACAACTGCGATAACTAAGCTAGGTTGAGCATATCATATAGAATTTAAAATTAAACACCCCCATATTTGATGCGACAAAAATAGAGGATGTATGACACCAATCTAATTCGACTCATTTCACGTGCAACTCGATGTATCGTTATTGCAGTATCAAAACGGACAGAACGGTGGCAAGTGCGGCATCTGTGGCGACCCCTGGGGGAAGCCGAATCCCGAGAACGAGGCTGGTGGGAAATACGCCAATGGGATCATCACACGCACCTATACGGAGGGTCAGGTAAGATACGATTGCTTTATTTGGAATCGTCAATGCTATTGGACAGTTTGTGGCATGTCGTGCACATGCTATGCATTTACACAAAATAGCTGTACTAACATATCATGACATATATGCGAACTTACTAAAAACTATCCGCGAAAGAAATCGTGTTTAAATTTTTATATAATATAACGCGATTACGTGCGCACATCAATAACATTACATTTTAGCAGCTGTTGTAATTTTGTAAAGGTAACACACTGTGATGTATGTTCGCACACTTACAAATTATATAACGCTTTATTTCCTCACACAGGAGATCGGAATAGCCGTCGAAGTGACAACCCAACACGGCGGTTGGTTCGAGTTCCGAATCTGTCCGAACAATGACGTCACGACTCCGGCGACGCACGAGTGTCTCAACAGGAATCTGCTGGCCCTGGCGGACGGCACTGGCTACAGGACGTACATGCACGTCCGTGACCCGAACGGGTTCTACAACACGACCCTGCGTTTGCCGAGGGGACTTTCTTGTACGCAGTGTGTGCTTCAGTGGAAATGGCATACGGGTGAGTCCGTGATACGTCACAAAACAGAGTTCTGTGTATCCGTTATACGTTACAAAAAGCTTACTGGTGATATCGTGAAATGAAACGCTGCTGAGTAAGTGATACGTTATAGTGTTACTGGTGAGTCCGCGATACTTTGGGGCATTACGGGTGAGGCGGTGATACGTTAGGATATTACGGGTGAATCCCTGATACGTTACATTATCACGGATGAGTCCCTGATGCGTTACAATATTACGGGTAATCCCTGATACGTTACAATATTACTGGTGAGTCCCTGATACGTTACAATATTACGGGTGAGCCCGTGATACATTATAGTATTACAGGTGAGTCTCTGATACGGTACAATATTATATGTGAATCCATGATACGTTATAGTATTACGAGTGAGCCCTGATACATTACAGTATTACGGGTGAGTCACATTATTATGATACGTCACATTATTATGAGTGAGTCCCAGGTACGTTACATTATTACGTGTGAGTCCCTGATACGGTACAGTATTACGGGTGAATCCCTGATTATAGTGATACGTTACATTATTACGAGCGAGTCCCTGATACGGTGGAGTACTACAGGTGAGTCCTTGATACGTTTACGAATGAGTCCCTGATACGGTACAGTATTACGTGTGAGTCCCTGATACGGTACAGTATTACAGTTGAGTCAGTGTGTCAGTGTATATAGCTGGACCACATTTGCTATTTTTTTTTGTATTTTGACCGATGTTTGTTTGTCCGATGGTTTCAGCAAAACTAAATAGTGGGGAAGGACCATTGATAAAGACGACCGCACCCCGGCTAATTGGACATACTAACTAAACTAAACTACAACTGAAGTATTGCGTTAACAAGTTACAATCACAATTATTACACATAATAGTTTCTTGAACGATCGCAGTATTTGTATAAATTAAACGTTAGCATAAGTGTCATGCACGTGTTGTGCTTATTTTCCTTTTCTACTAATACAAATAGCAAGGGTTACGCTGGCCATCACAATATATCCACGATTATTGTAAGATATACGCTGTTAATCAAACTTTACCCCAACTGTGGTTTTATCTTGACAGGCAACAGCTGGGGAACGAACGACGATGGTCGATCGTGTGTCGGCTGCGGGGCACAGGAGGAGTTTTACGGCTGCGCAGACGTCGCCATCGTGCCACTTCCGGTACGGCAAGATGACGACATGACTCCCACCGCTGCCACACAGGACCTGCCATCGCAGAGGCCCGACGTCGAGCAGCTGGCGACTACCCAACCTCCCGTGGATGAGAAGACCTCGGCAAGACCAGCGACGGTCGTGCCACCGAGAACATCGCCGGAAGTTGTAACGACTACCCAACCTCCCGTGGAAGAGAAGACCTCGGCAAGACCATCAACCGTCGTGCCACAGACAGCGACCCCGGACATTATAACTCCCCCTACCGAGCCAGAGGAGCCGATCACCGGTGAATGCGTCGCTGCAGCCGGCTACGAAGGCAACCCTCACATGGACAGGTCAGTCTTGTGTTACTCACATAGCCTATGTCTATGAATCAAATGATAACGATCCTAAACGCGACTTCAGTCAGCCATTTTACTGTGAAAGTGTACATAGGATTTTATTGCATTATTTGGTTACTGATTAGATTGAAAACACGTACCGCACGGGCTGGATTAACAACAATATATTCAAACCCCTTATGGTATATTTAAATATGTTATATGATGCCCAAGACGAGAATTTAGTATTTAGGTTGTATCATTATATTAGAGTTGATGTTGTATTCCTTCAGATGGTTGATCCCTCTTTCCAAAATTACAATATTAAAAAAGTACTAACACGTTCTACCAAAAGAACTCACAACTGTGAAGGAACAGCATCTATACTGCAGTTATTAATTAGAAGCGGCTTCGTTCGTCGGATAATGATAGTCTGTATGCTAATACACCATGTTGCACCAGGAAACATCCCGGTACTGTCTACAGTGGTAAACGTAGAATGTTCCGCCAGCAGCTGTTAAACAATCCTTTCACCGTATTCGCGGATCCGGATCGCCATATAATTTGTACGGATATTAGCTGGACGGTATAGAAATGTGAGTTATAGGTAAATACGTATGCAGGAATATCTATTAGTAACATATGTGTTAATATTCATACTAAATGCAATGTGTTTGATGCCTTGTGCTTTGTTTGACAGATGGTGCCAACTGAACTGTCCGCTCGGCAACTGCCCGACCTTTCTGTGTCGTTGTGGACCTCAGTCCGGACCTCGCAAGGTGTGCAAGACGACCAACGTTGGTCCGTGGAAGAACTCCAACCTCGACACATGGTGCGCTCGCAATTGCGCTGCCGGTTACTGTCCGGCCACCCACTGTATGTGCGCGATTGTGGAGAGATAGACAGTTCGTTAAACGTACCGATGGGTCGGACATATTCAAACTGCTATCGAGTACTTGCGACGTTCGTGCGATCGCACTGTGCTGCTGACGGTCACGTTTACGCTGAGCGTGGTTGACGTTCAGCAAAATGAAACCTTGAATTAGTGCGTTTAACACAGGACGTTCTACAAAGTGAAAGCTTTCAGTTTATGCCGCGCCACGCCAACATTGTGTTGCTCAGAGTGCGTCACAGTGTTACACTATATAAGTGTGTGTGTGTGTGTGTGTGTGTGTGCGTGCGTGTGTATGTATGTATATATATATATATATATATATATATATATATATATATATATATATATATATATATATATATATATATATATATATATATATATATAAATATATATATATATGTCATACATACTTATGACAATCCTTTAATTGTATGTCAGTTTACATTTAATAAAGAACATTATTACGCAATTACAAATTACTTTTCTGATTGTGTTTTATATATTTCTTAACACAACAACAACGTATTTAATCATAAATAACCAAGCAAAAAATCATCTAGCTAAGGCAGTGTGGTATTCTGTCAAGCACCTGCGTACGTATGAACACATGGGCACGTGCGCACCAACACATCCATGCTCGTATCCAAGCAAACGCATTGAAACAAGATATCTGATGGCTCGCGGTGCACTTGGGTTAAACATAACAAACACATTGAAACAAGATATCTGATGGCTCGCGGTGCACTTGGGTTAAACATAACAAACACATTGAAACAAGATATCTGATGGCTCGCGGTGCACTTGGGTTAAACATAACAAACACGACAGCTCCTAACTCTTTATTGAACACGGGTCTTTGACGCATTATCACATGGAATAAATAAATGCCAATGTTTTAGCTCCAAGTAGTGGTATCACTGCAGTTAAGGCATTATTTAGAAGGAATATTTCCATATAGGGACCCGGGCAACGAAATAGTTTGGTTATGTTCTGACTAACTATTTGAATGTTTGTTAGTAATAGTGCACTGATATTGTGTTTATCAGTGTCAACATACACGTTTCAATAGTCATGTCATACATACTTATGACAATCCTTTAATTGTATGTCAGTTTACATTTAATAAAGAGCATTATTATGCAATTACAAATTACTTTTCTGATTGTGTTTTATATATTTCTTAACACAACAACAACGTATTTAATCATAAATAACTAGGCAACAAATCATCTATCTAAGGCAGTGTGGTATTCTGTAAAGCACTTGCGTACGTCCGAACACACGCGCACGTGCGCACCAACACATCCATACGCATATCCAAGCAAACACATTGAAACAAGATATCTGATGGCTCGCGGTGCACTTGGGTTAAACATAACAAACACATTGAAACAAGATATCTGATGGCTCGCGGTGCACTTGGGTTAAACATAACAAACACGACAGCTCCTTAGTGACTCTTTAGTGAACACGGGTCTTTGACGCATTCACATATGGAATAAATAAATGCCAATGTTTTAGCTCCAAGTAGTGGTATCACTGCAGTTAAGGCATTATTTCGAAGGAATATTTCCATATAGGGACCCGGGCAACGAAATAGTTTGGTTATGTTCTGACTAACTATATGAATGTTTGTTAGTAATAGTGCACTGATATTGTGTTTATCAGTGTCAACATACACGTTTCAATAGTTCACTGTTTAAATGCAATAAGTAGTGGTGGAATTGTGTGAATACTTGCAAAGTGGATGAATGCTTCACACAGATCCAAATGGTTTTTCGGTGAAGAACTATGCCTGGGGTGATGGTTAAGTTCCATAGATGTTTCCTTAGGCTCAAAATAACCGCTAAAAAAACAGTCATCATGTATAACTTTACTTGGCTAGTTGCCAACACTCGGTCCATGCTGCTAAATAGAAGGTGTGTGGAAGATATGGTTAAATGTGTATACTTACAACAACAACACGCGAGAATCGAACAACCCCCGACTCACGGAAGAGACGAATTGTTATTCCCACTCGTGTCGGCAATATGTAATTAACAAGTCGGATTACCCATGCAGGCGTGTTTTCCCAAATAACACAGGCCATGTTTAGACGCATTGTATCTCTTGCTTCCTTCCTGGTCTGAAACGGTGTTTTTTATCCACCAAGAGCGGCTCACTTGCCTGTCATTGTTGGCGGCGTCGTGCTGTGTTCGTGTATTGTGTTGCATACTGGCGTCTTTGCAGTCCATTACACTGCACACTGACGCTTCACACCAAAATAGCTGCGTCACTACCTGTCGGTTTGTTTAACTGTCTCCCCGCTAGCGTGTGTGTGTGTCTGTGTACGATAGTGCAAACATGTTTGTGTGTTTTCTTGAATGTTTGTCGTCAAGCCAGTTTGTATGTCAGTCTATATGTCTGTATTTTTGTGTATCTGTTTGTATGTCTGCCCATCTGTCCGTATGCCGGTTCGCCCGTCTGTCTGCTTACCTGTCTGCATGCCTTCATTCCTACGTTCGCGAAGCAAACATATATCATATTCAAATTGAATAGTGTCTACCACTGGCACTGTATTTTTGTATTGACGTTGCAAATCATGTTTTTGTTCAGAAACCTCGTTTTAATTATTTCATATTTTAGGATGTTTCACCCAACTTGAGAAAATGTCGTTCGTAACTATTTAGGTAATACCACATGATTGAAGTTTTCACCAGGGAAGTACTACTGTGAGCGTAACATTGTGGTCGGTAATTGAATGGTACTGTATTGGTCTTTAGGCGATGTACTGATATTTGAATGATACTGTATTGGTCTTTAGGCGATGTAATGATATTTGGATAATGAAGCGGAAAGATAAAACGTCTGCCTGACTAAATTGTATAATTAACCCCGATATGACACGTTATGTTGTTAGTTGTGTTACGAAGCGGAAAGACAAGAATGCATTAGCCCCGATAACACATGTTGTTACGTGGATTCGATCGCCCTCGCGTTCTGTGATATTGATATGAATAGGGGAGAGGGGAGATGGGAGATATGATCGGAGAGTGGAGAGAGGACAGAGGAGATATAAGAGAGGATATATGAGAGGGGATACGAAAGAGGAGATAGGACATAGGAAAGCATAGAGCGGAGAGCGGGAAGAGGGGGAGGGTGAGGTTAAAGGGAAGAGGGCAGAGGGCGTAGGGCAGAGGGGAGAGGTGTGAGGGGAGAGCGGGGAGGGAACAGGTGATAGGGAAGAGGGAAGGTGGAAGAGGGGAGAGAGGAGAGGAGAGAGAGGAGAGAGGATATATATGAGATGCGAGAGAGAGAGGAAATATGAGATATGAGAGGAGATATGATAGAGGAGACAGGAGAGAGAAGAGCAGAGAGAGGAGCGAGGGGTGAGTGGAGAGTAGAGAGGGTAGATAGAAGAGGAGAGGGGGTAAGGGATAGGGAAGAGGGGAGAGTGCAGAGGGAAGAGTGAAGAGGGGACAGGGGAGAGAGGAGAGGAGAGCTGATAGAAGAGAGAGGAGATATGAAATATGAGAGAGGAGATATGAAAGTGGATGAAAAGGGATATAAGAAGAGAGAGGAGGGTGGAGAGCGGAGAGCTGAGAGAGGGGTGAGGGTAGAGGGGAGAGAGGAGATGGGAGCGGGAGAGGGGAGATGAGAGAGGGGAGAGGAGAGGGGAACGAGGAGCGAGGAGAGAGGAGACGGGAGAGGTGAGAGGGGAGAGGGGAGAGGGAAGGGAGGAAAGGTAAGAGGGGAGAGGGGAAAGGGGTGGGGAGAGGAAAGCGAAGAAGGGAGAAGGGAGAGGAAAGAGGGTAGAGGTCAGAAGGGAGAGGGAAGATGGGAGAGGGGACAGGAAGAGGGAAGAGGTTAGAGAAGAGAGGGGAGAGAGGAGAAGGGAGAGGGGAGAGGGGTGATGACAGAGGGGAGAGGAGAGAGGGAAGAGGGAGGGGAGAGGTGAGAAGAGAGATAGGAGAGGGAAGAAGGAAGTTGGGAGAGGGGAGAAAGGAGAGGTAAGAATGGAGAGGGAAGATGGTAGAAGGGAAAAAGGGAGAGAGAGAGAGCAGGGAGTGGGGAAAGAAGAGATATGAGATGTGAGAGAGGAGACAGGAGAAAGGAAGGCGTAGAGCAAAGAGCGGAGAGCGGGGAGTTGGGAGAGGAGTGAGGGGCGATGGAGAGGAGAGAGGGTAGGTGGCAGAGGTGTGAGGGGAGAGGGAAGAGGGGAGAGGGAATATTTAAGAGGGCACAGGAGAGATAGGAGGGGAGAGCTGAGAGATTAGAACGGGGATATGAGAGAGTAGATATGAGATATGAGAGAGGGAATATGAGAGGGGATTTAAGAGAGGAGATAGGAGCGTAGAGAACGGAGAGCGGGGAGAGAGGAGAGAGGAGAGGGGTGAGGGTGGAGGGGAGAATGGAGAGGGGAGAGGGAAGAGGAGAGAAGGGAGGGGAGAGGTTAATGGGGAGTCGGAGAGGGAGAGGGGAGAGGGAAGAAGGAAGAAGTGAGAGGGAAGAGGGAATACGGGAGGCTGGAGACGGGATACGGCAGACGGGAGAGGGTAGAAGGGACACGGCGGGAGACTAGAGGGACGGGTGTTAGACGGGGGAGGTGAGGGCGATGTGATGTATGTATAGTATCAAATCAGTAAGTAAATGCATATTATGTGTAGGGGAGAGTGGAAAGGGGATAGAGGAGGGGGAGAGGGGAGAGGGTAGACGGGAGACAGGAGGAGGAGAAGGGAGACAGGGGAGATGAGAATCCAGCAATAAGTAAATACAAATTATGTGTAGGGGAGAGTGGAAAGGGGAGAGATGAGAGGCACGCGCACGCACGCACGCACGCACGCACGCACGCACGCACGCACGCACGCACGAACGCACGCACACACACACACACATATATATATATATATATATATATATATATATATATATATATATATATATATATATATATATATATATATATATATATATATATATATATATATATATATATATATATATATATATATATATATATATATATATATATATATATGAATAATAGAAGTGGGTGCGATATTTTATATTCTCACCAAATGTGCTAAGCTATTATAATATGTGAATTGAATCCGAAAGATGGCGCCAGCAGACGGCTAGTTATCTAACATTATGGCTCGGCCCATGAAATTAAGATGTTGTGTGTTCAACAACGTTTTCCTAGTAAACCACTGGCGTGATAATTCTAAATGTAGTCACTAAGTCTTATGTGTGTATAGGACGAAAGCCGTGACTTTTGTTTCGCTTTAAACATATTACCTGTTTTATGTTTTATCTAATTATATACATTTATATCAATGTCTATTGAAAGTGGACATTTTAGTAAATGGAAGTATTTCTGGTGGAAATTAAATTAGATAAACTCTTTCCTATAGATGAAATGAAGGAATTACACACTCATCAAACCTTGTTTTGTACAATGCAATTACAAAGCGCGACAGCTGGCGGAAAGAGAACCACAGCTGTGTAAAGGAGAATCACAGCTGTGTTAGACAAAACAGCTTAAGTCGGGGACAATCGTTGAATATTATATATACCCGGCAATGAACACTACTCACTCTCCATAGCTGATGTAATAAGGGATGATGTCAAAAGATCGATGTATGGCAGTACACATGACCGATATTAATTAACTTCAAACCCACCCCGCTACGTGAAACTTCAATGTTTTGAGAGCATCCCTAAGGCATCGTCTACTGTAAGCAGCTGTTGACAAAACTATTGACTTGGTTGCGTCAACGGTTCCGCTTCAGTAATTTCGCCGTGGGAGGGAATTTAGCGGACGTACTCCATACTATTCGCATGAAATGTCATGTTTTCACTGACATCTAAACCATTTAACCTCACCGATCCACACAAGCAACGCTGTGTAGTGTCGTCAAACAAATATACGTCGTCACAGTATACACATGATGTGCATGATGCATTGTTTATTCTTGAATATACATGTAGCGGTATTAGTCATGATAGCATCGTGACAACAGAAGAGCGATGTGCATGATGCATTGTTTATTCTTGAGTATACATGTAGCGGTATTAGTCATGATAGCATCGTGACAACAGAAGAGCGCTCACTTTATTGAACATGATAGCCTAACCAATTAGCTGGCATCCTGTTACAAGGGTAACTTGGACAGTTTTGTCAGCGTTTTTTATTTAACCGTGATTTTGAATGTTCACCGTGAAAACTACGACCGGAAGTTGATTTTACTGGATGGTGTTGCTGATTTCATAAGATAACTGTTGTGCAGTATTCAGTTGTACATTTGACACATCCTCAATTATTGTTGTTGTTGTTGTTGTTGTTGTTTGTGCTTACGCGTTGTGAGTATGATTTTCGTTGTTGTCGTCGTAGTAGTTGTTGAAGTTGTCGTTCTGGTGTTGCTGATAGTAGTAGCTGTTGTTGTTGAAGTTGTCGACTTGGATTTGTTGGTAGTAGTTACGCTGTAATAGTTAATAATTACTAACAACGGTAATCTGGGGCACAGTGGCTATACTGTCGGGCTCTCTCATTCGAAGGAACCGCGGTTCGAGTCCACTGCTGCCGATTGGAAGTTCATTTACCCCCCACGTAGCCTACGTTTTTCGGATGAGACACTTAAACCGTACGTTTCGTCCACCCAGAGCCTATGCCGTGGTAGGTAAAATATCCCATACGTAACACGTGTAATATGTCGACAAAAAACACAAAAGCCTAAGAATGGGCTGATTGGAGTAAGCACGTTAGGTATTGAGAAACTGCAGCAGCTACATCATCAAAACACACAGCAGCAGCATCAGCAGCAGCAGCAGCAGCAGCAGCAGCAGGAGCAGCAGCAGCAACAACGCTATGTAAACCGCTGAAACGAGGACAATGGAAACACGTGGTATAATATCGACAGTCTAATGAAGACTGGAACACGTGGCAGTGCTGGCTTACTTCGTCCTTTCAATCAATCATTTATCTGTGAGTAGTGCCCTGCCTGACGTCTTGACAAATGGATGCTACTCTTTCCCACGCTGCTTTCCTTGCGTTCTGCGTTGGATTATGCTCGGAAAGAAACGGTTTCGTTAAAGATCAGAGCACGGATCGGATACCGTTCCCGCCCGGAGTACCTCCTAGAAAGCCCTATAGTGACATCCCGATTGGACACCTGAGGCCGCTTGGTAAGGAATAAAGGGAGCTTTTCCCTGAATGATCGCTACTGTTACCTAACCGCAACAATTGCGTCTGGACACATTTCACTTGGATTTCGTGGTTTTTCTTCCGACAATGTACACAAATGGCTTGTTCAACATAACAACTACATGGTGTTGTGCTTTTGTTTAGCGGCGATGACGTGGTTTGTTCGAGATAATAACCAGATTGAGATGGACGACAGATGTTCGTAAATTTTAACAATATGAAATTATGAATGTTTTGTCGTTTACAACTTTACATCTACAACCGTTTCTATATGAAGCCAACCAAAACGGTACCTTCTTCGAATATAATGTACCCTGTATGTTTTTCCTCCGGCCAGATTATTTACCCTACCGCGACGAATATATTACATCTTGCAATATCTTGCATGAAAACATATTCCTTAAAATATATTAACTAAATGTGGAGGGGCTTTTGAATGGATAATATTATGTTTTTTTTCCAGACATATATGATCAATGTTAATTTAGAATGGAAAAGGTCATCTCCACAGACGAATTAATTTACCAGGTTCGGTCGCACGAACAGATTGTAGTCCCTTTGTTAATTTGAACTAGTTCTATTGTGATACTCGTCTTGCCAGTCGCCTTAGCGTATGATTCATTTATTAGTTGTGTCACATATAAAACAAGATGAAATTTAGTATTTCGCAGGAGTGGTCTCTTGAGAAAATAGACTCTGGCTCTGGTAATAGCGTCAACTAATATATTTTTTAATATTTATATACAACTGTAGGGCAAACACATGTATGTATCTCGTGTAACAATCACGTAAAATTTTGAGTTGTATTACGCCTACTAGGACCACGCATCAGTTAATGGTAAGTGTCTGTAATATTTTGGTTCACGAAGTCAAAGTTTCCTCTCCCGGGAAACCTGAAATATCACTAACGAACATATGGTTAACATTCGGTCGTCGTCGGTAATTGGTGTGAATGCGCACAGACGGTGGCATATTTGTAATTTTTCCCAGCTTGTACTACAGCTTTGTTTTATCAGACCAAATGTGAGACTGTTTTCACGTCACTGCGATTACTCCACTGGTAAATTTTATTGAGGTTATTTGCAAACATATGTGAGAAAGAAAGGTACTTTTATAGCACACATATAGACAATATACCAAGGGAATCGTTTCATCTAGTCTTACCTTTTTTGGCCGTAACAATTCAGTTGTCAACAAACCACAATGTTTTAAATAATTGTGTCTATTCGTAGCATACATTTTCAGTTTGTCGTAATCCACGCACGTTCCAGGATACCAGCGGCCCCCGGACGGAACTGTTGCTGAAGCAAAGAAAATGGCAATGCCCCGAGACTTTTACCTGATGTATATCAAACATTTCAAGCCAATTGTTTTTCGACAATCTCTTGACGATGTTCCTGCCATGACCACGTGGGCGAAAGACAGCTATCTCAAAACAACGTGAGCGATAATACATATTGTTTGCAGGTTAAATGCAGTGTTTGTATGTGGCCTCCACTGTCATGTTGATACGGGTTTGGGAAATGCATCTGAAAGTTTCGTACATGTTGAGTTATCGATGTCGCCACGCCAACATGTACAATATGCAAATAAAATAGAATACAATTCAGCAGTTATATTAAATTAAAACAAAACAAATATGTTGCTGGATAGTAATATTGTACGGGTAAACAATCACATATATCTAGGCTTTGGGAGATAAGGTGCAAGGACAACCAGATCACGGCGTCCAATCCGTCACCTTAGAAAAAACATTCATTTATACAATCAGTAATACACATATAAATATATCTGCTTTCATAATTTTTAGTAAAAATCGATCATGTTACATAAGTCGATGTCAACTGTATTTGTTATTTAATATTGATCGACTATCATCACTCTTATCGTGGCCTCCAATTATGTCATAAACAAAACCACTGCTATTATATTTTCGTCGTCGATTTCGACAGGGAGTACACACGCACGCACGCACGCACTCACGCACACACGCACGCACACCAATATGTCGACATTACTCTGCACCTAAGCATCTCGCACCTTTCAGATACGGTGACCTGGACATAGACGTCGTGGTCAAGAAGGAACGTGCGAAGAGCGTGCCTATGAAGATGACGCTCAATCAGTTCTTGCGTGACTACCAGTACGAGGACTGGTATCTCTCTACAGTCACGCCTCGGGAGATGCTGCTTGAACTAGCGGTAAAACTAACATTTTCGCTTGACTCGTTTTTAGAACAATTCGAGAAAACCTGTGTAGAGGCTACTATGACATGCTAGCTCGTTCTACACATCTGTTGGTTAGTTTTGACGAAATCGTTGCACATACTATTCAACTATTTATTGACCGGTTCCGGTCCAAATTCGGCGACATGAATGGGAAAGGTGGTCCGGCACCATAAACTATAATACGTTCACAGGTCACCTGATCTCACGTTCAGAAACAATAAATTTTCGATGATTCTAACAAAAGTACGCTTCTTCTATTAGCCAACTCCGCATATTGCTTAAACTCTCTGGGTACTGCATATTCAACAAACCTGATTCGGGATGGGCTAACTGAATTTGGGATGAAGTTTTAAGTTAGTGACTTTGTAAACGATAGTGGTCAGGCACATAAAAAAGTATTCCACAGAACAAGACGTCAAAGGATAGTAATAAGAACGACAAGAAAACTAGCTGTTTATTCAAGAACGTTGAAGGACATAACTGAAGTCACAAAGACGTGGTAGGTCGGCATGCAAAAATATCGTTCAAATCACTGTATATATTCATCAAGGTAATTACGTGAATGCACTCTTTCGCATCTTCGCCTTTTCGTTATACTTTGCATATTCAGCTTCCCAACTGCCTTAAGTGTGGGATGAAGAGGTTCCTGGAGGAGGCAGAAATATGGATGAGCAGTGGCGGGACGGCCTCTCTGTTGCATTCCCACGCTGACCACAACCTTCATTGCGTGCTGGCCGGCCGCAAGGACTTCATTCTCATTCAACCCAAGTACAAAGACAAACTCGCCTTCCACGCTGACGTAAGTACATGAGATCAACTAACATTTACTGTGGGGTATGTTGAGCTACATTGTAGCGTGCACAGACAAACTAGTCGCATGCGTTGATAATTTTCACACCAGCATATATTAATCACAAACACCAAACGTTATGAACAACATAAAAAAACATATTTTAATTCACATTTTCTGACCGTTGTGACAAATGGCACCTATTTACGTCAATCGTGTTCTAATGTCCAATAACTTGGTGGTACCAAATAACTGTCGCTGCTGTAGTTTCCTGGGAAACATGGGTGGCTCAACCAACCCAGTGGTTCAATTAGCACTGCCTTCCCCTATTGCCACTTGTCTCATACAAGGGGCATATTCATGGCCACCGCCCAACTTAAATTGACATCATGGCCTGTCTTTCCATACACATATGTACACGTACGTACCATAATACTGCTATGTAATATAATCACTAAATAAGATACAAGTGAATACCTGATTTCAACAACAGCCCAACTCCGCTATTTTAGCGGTATTGAGTTGAATACGTCATGGTAACCAGCTTTCAAGTAGCTATCATCTGCCATTAAAAAAACTACCCAATTACATTGCCAACGCCGATGTGAAGTCGCTCTCAAAGTATCTCAGTCAGCCCACCATTAATTACATCAAAAACATTCCCGAACAACTTGGAGGAGCTGATGAGGAGGAGGAGGAGCAGGAGCAGGAGCACGGTGATTAGTGACTTTCTCATCACCCTCACCAGACTTGCGACTCGCTTATCTGACCTGTCGATATCGACACTGTAGTTCTGTGCGTCTTGACACCAAGTACTTCTGTTGTTTTTGTGCTTCGGTTTCACCAGATACATTTATTTGAATATCAAATTCGTGTTCTGAAGTAATACAAATTTGTTCACTCGTAATGGGATATTTCACTATCGCCTGCTAGAAAAAAAATCTATTATAATGATGCCTTGTATGTGTGTATGAACCCAAGTCCTTCCGACGCAGTGAATTAAGCGTTACTGAGGAGTAGTGAATAATTTTACAATGTTCCAAGCCTCAACTCAGTGTGACGTGATATTGTTGCGCACTTCCGATTCACTAACGATATATTGCTGTGAGTATCTTGATGTGAAGATCTAGGGTACACAAGGTAACATTAGTGAAGGATAAGTGTAGATTGGATATCAGAAAGTACTAATTTTCACAGAGGACAATAAATGAATGGAACAAATTGAATAAGTTTAAAAACAAACTTGATTTTTTTTAACTCTAGATAAGCCAATGGCTTCTTTGTCCACATGCCTGAGCATTTGCCTTAGATGGTAATATAAATATTGCTACATCTTTGTCACCATATCTTTCCGGCTTTTTAGAATGCATATCCGGAAGCTGGATCGTCGGAGATCGACATGGATCGCATCAACATGTTCAAGTACAAGTCCGTGTCCGACGTTCCCTGGAGTTGGAGCACGCTGTGGTCGGGCGACTGTATCTATATCCCAGCAGGTAATTGGTGTGATTAAAAAAATGTGGCAACTTTTGTAATGTGCGTTCTCCAATTGGCAACACCAGTTCCTATCTTGTTAAATTCAGTTTGGTTTTGCCTATGTAAGTGGCAGTTGCAAAATAACTATCGCCACCTAGCGGATTATGAAAAATACCCCATGTTAAGTTTAAGAGTGCGGTTTGTACGTTCGTTAGCAGGCAAATATAGTGCATTTCCACTTAAAGTGATACAAACATATGTTATCCATAGCATTACTGTTGCGTCGACCAAAGGAATTCACAAAGAAGATTGCTAAACGGTGGATATATGCAAAATCAAGTCGTTAGCACGGCAAACAAGCTATTGCAAAAACTACTAGCGCCACCTTGCGGATTACGATAAACCACTTTCTGTGGCAACACGCTTGGCTTTGGCTCACGCCAGTTAACTTTTAAATGACCGTTCATTCGTTCGTTTCGATTTTTTTGACGACAATATTTAGGTATCTCAATTGCATACAAGCTAGTTAGTTCATTATGCTATAACAACAAGAGAGGCGCGGTAGTGCAATGGTTGACACACCGGCTTTGCACTCAGAATAAAGATCCGGATCAGGCGCGGTATGTTTTCACAGGTACCAAGTAAAATTGAACGAAAACGGTAGATCTACTGCTTTTCATGATGTGAGTGCGGTAGATGAACTTCATGAAGATATGACCCCGTGGGCGTCGCACCGCAGTTAGGAGGGGTGTGGAGGAGGGGGATTCCCTTTTGGCGGAAGAATGGGTAAATTTGACGGTATATTTAGGATGCTTTTTTTGGTGATTTTCAATTCCTGTACGCGATGTGTGCAGGTGCTTCTAAATAGGCGCAATCGTGTGACTGTTTCATTTCTGGGCGCAGGACATCTTTTGCAGGTGAGGTCCCATGGAAGAAGCATATCCTTTACAATTCACTGGTTCCCGACACCGAAGGTGTCTTTTCGAAAGTGTGATACCAAGAAACTGGCGTCGTTTTTGCCTCTGTCTGAGAGCAAATTCATGTGGACATACATCGGTGGGACGAAGGTTAGCGAAACCATTGCTTTCTTTAGTTGGGAATGGATCACTCAAACAATGCTGAAGAGAACAGCGTATTAAACGCAGTTTGGCGGCCGTCACAAATGGGCAGTATCATTGATTTATCGAACATCGTCAATCAGTCAATAAATATTTATTTTTAAATAAATGCAAACGCACAATTGCGCGAATGGCATAACACGCAATCGCGCACGCACGTATGCACGCACGTACGCACGTATACACATACACACCTCTGGTGCACGTACCCAACGTAATGTGACTGTTCTTGTTTCAGCAACTCTCAGTACCAAACATGACGCCAAGAAGAATGAAACGCCACCTGTTGTTGCTGATGAGAACCGACCAGTTCCTCAGCTTTGACCGGTTCCAGTCATTCTACGACGAAGTCATGAGGGAGGTGTGTACAAGGTTTTTTCACATGTGTGTGTGTGTGCGTATGTGTGTGTGTGTGTTCGCGCGCGTGCGTGCGTGCGTGCGTGCGTGTGTGTGTGTGTCATAATTAGTATAATTAGTATTCACCAGAAAAATCATAAGTTAATTAGCTCAGTGTGTATATGAAACACAGGAACACATCTGCGAGTGTAAAATTCCGTTCTAAAATTATATTAAATGGTGTAAGTAAATGTAAGTAAAACAGTTACATTTGTGTTTACAGAAACAGTTGTTCTTGATCTTGTGAACACGCATGGGCAAAGACCCGATATTATATTATATATATATATATATATATATATATATATATATATATATATATATATATATATATATATATATATATATATATATATATATATATATATATATATATATATATATATATATATATATATATATATATATATATATATATATATATATATATATATATATATATATATATATATATATATATATATATATATATATATATAATATGACTACTGATTATGTTATATATATATATCATATACTCATATATGTATAACGGCATTTCAGGTTAAAGGTCACAGCGACGCACGTTTTCAATGGGACGTCCTCACAGGCGGAGGAAAGGCGGTAATCAGTCGAAAAGACATTACGAACGCTACGAGAGAAGTGCTGTTGAATTTAGCGTATATATTTAATACAGCGACACATCAGCAGAAGACTAAGCACGACGAACTGTGACACCGAATGAAACCGTGCTGCCGCCTATCAAATTAATAAACTTACGAGAGTGTTGACTCGTACAGCTATTGGCATTATTATTATGCAGTTATTTCGTGCTAGCCACAATTGAACAAACTGCTCGAAATGTTCTATTGCCATGCACGGTACAGCCCGGTTAGTTCTGTTTTGAAGATTTTTATCGGAAAGTCGGCGGTGGTCGATCTCGCTTAATATGTTGACCGAATGAACAACGCTCACCGTTTACATTTAATCTCGGACGCGTGCACGTGCATCCCGTGAGCACACGCAGGCCCTGAACTAGCCGGGTTGTACCGTACGTAGCACGTGCGCCCTGCACGAGATTTTTGACTTTATTGAGACACCACTTGTAGGTGCGTCATGCTACATTGAAAAACGTTCAACTATTTCACTGTGTCGTGAAAACAAACTCTTTGTCAAGATATTAGCATTTATTTTGTTGTTCAGTACATATTTTATGGTACACAACTTTGTCATATTCTAAATATATAGTAAGCGTGACGGATTCGTCAGTTAATCAGTTCAGTTGATCCTGTGCTGGAGGATACGAGATGTGAGCAGAAGCGTGCCACTGCTACCTTGACCTTTTCAACCACACCGGAAGCGGCGTTACACTGTCTATGACGTCTTGCTGCCGGGAACGTTATAAATAATTACATCCCGTCGACGTCCATGTTTGTTTCTGAAGCAATGTTATTCTTGCCTACGTCATGATGGTGAAGACAAGGATGAAGACATTGCCGTAACAGAGCATAGTACGGTTTATTATATTAATGTTATAGCTTATATTTTATATAGAGGTTACACATATTTATTTATTCATGTCAAGTACCATGATAACGTACCCTTATTCACACGTGTACTCTCTCGACAATCCTCTCGAGCCAGGGACATTGTTAGTAATACTTGTGGCATATATACTACACAATTTGCGGAAGTGCCCGAAATTATCTATAGTTCGTCCCACTTACTGTCCTAGTCGACGTGTTTCTGGGAACCAGACAGCTATAACGCGCCCCCTCCAGTCCAGGGGTACTGATGTTGTAAGAAGTCCCTAGTGGCAAAGATGCTTAAGACCAACAAAGTAATATACTAAACTATTCTCTAGCGGCGTGATTAAATTAAAGTTTGATTATAATTAGATATATGTTTTTTAGTATGTGTAATCATCCAGAGTTTCATTGAAATCTGAAATCTTAATTAAATGTCACTATACATAATCGCGTTCTGCATGGACGGACATGAGTAACTGTAACACTAATTGCATAACTAAATAATTAAGATAGGTTGGATACATTTGAATGAATTATGGAGATCTTTATTTATTTATTTTTGTCAATATGTATATATTATCATTTTCTTCAAACAACAACGCATATGGGCTAAAACGTGAGGTATGATGACAACACAACTGAGTTAAAATTAATACAAGTGCCAATGACAACGATAAATGTTGACAGGCAAACCGTCAGACGGAATGATGGCGCCCAGCTGCCGACTGAGCGCCTGCGTGGTGTTCATGTTGGTGCTCAACGGCCACCCCGCCGGCGCAGACGTGTTCGATCAGTTCAACGCCATAAAGGCGAAGACCAAGGAACTTCACGCACTGCTCGACACGATGGTCACCCAACAGAAAACAATTCAGGGTCTGCTGGTCGGCCGCGGGTCAGTCGCCTGTAACTTCGACGTCGATCCACCTCGCAGTTGCCTCGAGTATCTGGCGGCCGGCTACACCGAGGACACACTGTACACAGTGTGGACGGGCGAGACGCCCAACCTCGCTCCGGCGACGGTCTTCTGCAACATGACGCTCGGCGGTTACATCCCTTTCGTGAGACGAGATCGCGGGCCAAGAGTCATTACGGTAGACTTCAATCGTACCTGGACGGAATACGAGGAGGGCTTCGGCAACGGGCTGCACGACGAACGTAGCGAGTTCTGGCTCGGGCTGCGCACGCTACACCGGCTCACGGCCGGCCCGGTAACGTGGCAGCTGCGGGTCGACATCGTACCGTCGTCAAGCGCTGGTGGCTATAGAGTCTACGAGATGCTCCGAATCGCCGGCCCCGAAGACAAATACCGACTGACGGTGGCAAACTTCTCGAAAGGCACAATCGTAAACGCACTGGCGCCTACGGATAACGATTTCAACGCTAACGGTAGTCAATTTTCGACGTGGGATAGCGATAATGATGCTCATAGCAGTTCGTGTGTTTCAAAAGACAACAAACGCGGAGGTTGGTGGTACAACTCGTGTTCTGTGAGCGATCCAACAAGCGTCTATCTCGAACAGGGTGTCAGCGCTGAGTCAGATATTAATGTTATCAAATGGCTAACATACAGAGACATAAAGAAGGTGACATTTAGCATACGCCCGGTTTACTGACATACCGTGATCAAGCAAAGAAGTGTTGACTAAAACAGAAAGAGGACCGTTAACTTGGCAACAGTAACCTGGTTCCGCTGAGCTAGATCAAACGGGAATTAGTTGTTGAGACGCCAATAGATGCTCGAATTTATTGTTCTCTGTGCGTTGATCCGATAGATTGACAAACATTGAAACTATGTGCTAAATGGAGTGTCGATTAAGGGTAGAAGAAGGAACACCTGCTTAGAACATGGAATGCGACTATATAGCTAGTACATGCTGGAGACACGATGTGGTTGTTCGCCAATTTTGTTGTTACTGATTGTTCATCTTTTTTTGACAGAAACACCACAACGATTTCAAGACACTAACATCCCAAATAAAACTTCCACGCTCAAACTATCACTTCAATATTGCGCACCCGTCATTGTCATATATACATATTCATATTGCCTTTTCAACATTGCGTCGCCTATATTATCGCAACCGAAAACCATATGCTTGCTATGAAAATGTGGTGGTGTTGCAAAGACCAAACAAGTGACACAGCGTACACTAACTAACTACGATTCCCAAGGTACAATTCGCAATGAGTATTGTTACTGGCGGTCAATACAAATAGAGTGAGTTGCTAGCTGAAATCCAAACAAATCATACATTGGGTTCTGATAAATCGACATAACATAAACATTTTCACTTCATAAAATAGTTGTCCAGCCACTAAGCTATTGTGAATGAGACAGTGCTGGTGCATTATGTATAAAACTTATACTTATAAAGAACTCCCGACGCTCACTAATCCAACTGTCAGCAATGAGCAAATAGTACTGCGCAGACCGCGCTCATGAGCCGGTTGTAGGCCAGTGATGTAGGTGAAGAGTAACCTCGATTATCCAGGCTCCGTGCTGTGGCGCCACCGTTTGTCGCACACATCATCGCCTGGATGCAATGTGTACTTTTTTGTGACGGAAAGTTATGTATGCACCAAAATTCTGGGGGATACACGATTAGTTAATTACTATGTCATCCGCTCATTTTGGTAATTCATGCAATACGAGTGAGCCTTTATCAGCTTATAAGATGCAATTCGATTTAAACTTTGATTATATTGACACAACTGTCAGACTGAAATGTTAAATGAGGCAAAACATATGTTTAGTGTAGAATCTCGATAATGACGCTGATTGGCTGCTGGCGCTTCACGGGAACGCCTACCCGAAATGGAGAGGTGACAGTGGGTAACAACGAGACCACGCCTCTGAGGCCAGACACTCTTCTGTACGAGTTCACGAAGAGGAATAAAGTCGCATAAGCGAGACTAGGAGAAGAGGAGAAAGATACTCTGGTTACAAACCGCACCAACAGGTTAGTCTGGGCAGCGCTGCTGAGTGGCTTCGATGTCTCAATATCTATGATGTTTCAACAGCACGTGGTTTTGACGAAGTGCGTGTGGAGACGATAATTGCAGTGGGAAAATAATTCATTTGTCAATGAGGCTGTGGCATATACGTACAGACAGAGGCACGGCAATGTACCGGGGAAGTGGCGGACAGGGCTAACTGTACCAATTTGGAAGTGAACCGGAAACGTGAATGATCCAGCGAAATGCCGAGGCATCTAGGCATCAGCTACTAAAGAGGATTATGGCTTGGGGTATACGAAAACGTGAAGCAGGAATTAGGCGGGGAACAGGGATTCAGATACGAAAAATCTAATACTTAACCCACAGGATCACTTATTAACAGCTACAAGTTACCATAACAGAGTAATTTATATTTCAAATATTTTAATGAATCACTCACCAAGTTATTCTCACAGAGGACATACATCAATGAAAAAACAGTATGTAAATGTTACCAACGTGAATATGTTTAAAAGCAAAAATGTCAATTAAGAGGAAAATGTCGTGAGACGACCTGCAGAATACATAACCAATTCAGTGCCACTTTACATGTGAGCTGTCGTGGCTTAGCGGTAGAGCTCTCTTTTTGCGTGTGAAAGGGCACGGGTGCAATCAGCGATATGTTATTATTTTAGCAATTATATTTAGTTCAATATTCGCCTTTGCTTAATTTCGCTGATTGGCATGTGTGGTACTATTTATTTATGAGTGCGGATTAGTAGTGAATAAACAACTAAACTGGTTATGACGTTAAACAGCAGACAAAAGTACTTAAAAATGTAACATTGACAATTGACTTAAGGTAAACATGACATCAAAAGGAACCCAGGACGTTTGATTTAGTATATCTTTATAGTATCAAAAGATATTATAATTGTCATACGGACAAATGAGTATTTTTTTGTATCTCGTATAATACAGAGAAAACTGTTTTCGTTTAATAAATATACGCTTTAAATACAATAATGTATATATTTGTACAGATATTTTAATAATTTGCTCAGAGTTTGCAAGCACGTTAATTGGGGTCATAGTTTGTAATACTTGTGGCAGATAGATCTACATTATACAGTTATTTATTATTAATAGCAATCGAATTAATCAATTAAGTCAACACTGGCTAATTAGCGCACGCAGTCAACGGACCGACATATTTCAATAAAAGGCCACATGTTACATGATTATGAAGATATTTGTGTAATTTGGTAAGGGTTTACAAACACATTAATTAGGGTCATGAATATACATTACACAGTCATTTAATAACTTATAATTTATGTAATTGATAAGTCAATGTTGGCTAATTAGCGCGAAAATTCAACAGACCAACACATCTCAATAACAGGCTATAACTTCCATGATTTGTTTTTTTGTGTGCAGGCTTTCAACACAGATCCTTAACATGACGGAATCCCTGCAAGTATTATATTAAAATAGAGGAGACAATTTTGTCCATAAATTCTTCCGTGCTGTCAGAGCCTATTTCCTAAGGCTGTTCCAGCATCCACATTCATTGACTGCCTAAAAGAAGATGTGGACAGTTTTTAATCTCGCAAGAATAAGCGTTTTTCGTATTCTATTATATTAGGGTATATTTTATTTTGAATAAAATTATTAGTAACTTATTTTTGTTATCCATCACACACACGTACACGCAGGCGCGGACGCACGCTCGACCGCACGCAAGCACGCCCGCACGCATTAATGATGTACCCATAGGCCAATCGCCTAAGCGAATTAATCCAACAAGTCATGCCATGAATATTTATTTAGGATCACAATATTAAAAAATGGTGTTCCATTGCTACAAAGTGTGCATATAATAATTATGCATAATACAAGATACAACGTTTGAAGTGCCTATCGAATTTTATAGCAGATTCAAAGTCTATAGTATGCAAAGCTTTCTTTAAACGTATTTTATATGTTGAGTTTAAAATGAGTTCAGAAAATCTGTTCCAGGTGGAAACAACTCGATTACAATTTGTTTTTTAAGTTTAAATCCGTGAACCTGTGTCGGAATAGTAGTATTTAAAACAGGGTTACTGCAAGATGTGAGGTTATTTTCAGTTACATTGACGTGTCCATGATATTATGTCATTATAAATACGGCGGCAAAACTCTAGTTTCAGAAAGTCAAGACTTTGTAGGTAACCATAATTGTTATCGAGTTGGCAACAATAATATACCAGGCGCGTAGAGAACCGTTGCAAATTCTCTAGCTGGTCAGTCATGCCCAAGTAGTGTGTAGGTGTTACATACTGTGGAGCAGTAGTCCAGCACAGGGCGGTCACATGATCTATATAGCTTAATGAGAGCATTAATATGAAAATAGCGAAACATAAGATTGGTTGTGCTGTAAGCTTTGCAACAAATATACAAACTGTATTGTCTAAACAAACAATGATCCTCATTTAACACACCAAGATCTCGGTATACATTAACATAATAAGCTGCACCCGTGTTAAGAGGTAAGAAGTCGGGATATTGATTATAATCGTCACTACACATTTCAATCGTCACTACACATTTACGCTCAGCCACTAGAAGCTGCCCCGCCACCGCCCCACATCATGAATTCAATAAAGCGCTCTTTCATAACGCGCCGTTCGAAAACACTCGAAAACAAAATGGATGTTCTAATGTCACCAGCTAACAAGCATACATTAGTATTAGTAGTCAGGTAGATCGTTCACATGCGAAATAAATAGCAGAGGACCGGTGCATGAACTTTGCGGAACACCAAACGAGATATCAGTATAACCAGAACACAAAAACGTTTCACCTATTTTGACTCATTGTTTGCGATTGTTTAAGAAATTGGTGAACCATTGCCACGTTGTCGCACATTCCATACTTGGGTAATCTGTATAATAATTTAGGATGAACTACCGTATCAAACGTTTTAGAGAACCCAGAAACTGTTGCAGTTCAGTAGCTGCAGCTCTGTAGGTCGGCATTTGACAAAACCGTAATGAGCCTCTGTAATTAGATGATTTTAGTCCAGATGGTAATTTATGTTGTCAACCAATATTTGCTCAAACAAACGGCACATGGCTGGTAGCATACTAATAATCACATGCCTGAGATGCGTCTCCTTTCTAATAAACAGGAGTGATATCAACATACTTCCAAACATGTATCGCTGTCAAATGACATTTAAAAAATAAAGTACAAAGGAGTAGTTCATGATAATATAGCACTTCTGTTATTCACGTGGGCACGTGGTACATTTCCCACCAATCACGATGACAGAGAAATATAGGTTAGTTACGACCTTGACCTTGACTTTCGTGAATCAGTTCGTTGGTTTAGCAAACATATATTACATATATTTGACAACGCAACATCTCAAGAAACTTGTGGGCAGGTTTCCTTCGGTGGACGTTGATATCTAACTTGATTTTCTTTATAAACCGGAGTCAGTCCGCTGAAGAAGGTCGTGCGATACGGTCGACATATCCCCATGGAACACTAGCAAGCAAGTGTCAACTATCATATTCCAAGAAACCATATTGTCAACTCATTCAAGGGCATTGTTGTTGTCGCCTCCTCTTTATCCCTGAAATCTCCACCAACCATCTCCACTCCCCCATCCCTCGCTCCCTCCTCTCCCCGCCGACTCCCGCAAGTGCTCGCCGGTATTTACACGATGTCCACTTGAATGTTCCCGCGTACCACTCTCAGTACATATACTCAGTACATTATATATATATATATATATATATATATATATATAATGTACTATATATATATATATATATATATATATATATATATATATATATATATATTCCTCAATAAAACTGGTCGGTGCAAGAATGCGGTTATTTCCCGGTGCAAGAAATATCTGGAGTTTGCCAACATAAAATAAGCCATTTCTTCCCTTCTCGATTTAGCTGATGAATTTGCGTACGTAGTATTTCACAAATGGCTCGACATCAGCCGCTGTTATGTTCATGCACTGCTTCTCAAACATCAGTCCGCAGTATCGGTGACCAAGCACTGTCATCATGTTTCGGTAGCACCAATTTGGATACCCCCTACCATCGTAACAAATTCCCTCAACGAGAATTGTACCCGGTTGCGAGAAGATGAGGTTCGATTCGCCCGCACCATGCGGGGCCACTACGATGTAGGCGCGATTGAATAACTGGCGCGTCTCGTGAAACCCAGGCACAGGATTGTCGCCATATACGACAGTTTTCAGGCCGACCGAGTCTGCGTGTCTCCGTAGCATGGCGAGTATATCGTCGTGGTGGTCGAACCATCGTTTCTTAGACCGGCGGATCAGGATGATTGTGTCACGAGGCGGTGCAGGCTCAGACATCCCCGCCCGGAATTGCATCGACAAGAACTGTGCATTGAAGATGGGCGCGTGGCCACAGCCAGAGCCGGCCGGCATGTACACGATGTCTGCTTGAATGTTCCCTCCTACCAACCGAGACGGCTCGATGCCCAGCGCCTCCAAGAATTTGACTGTGAAACTGGTTTCTTTCTTCACGAGGATCTTTATGCTCGGATGGCGCATCAGAAACGACAAGTAGGCCGCAATACGTGTGAGAGTTTCGATGACAAAGTGGAAGAACGTCGTGCCCCTGTGTTGTGCCAGTACGAACACTTCCCGATGTCGTTCGGGACTGTTTGTCGGCTGGAAATAATGGAACTGCTTGGTCTTCTGGCAGCCCATGGGAATGATCGCCAAGTCATCTTTGATCACCTCCCCGTCTAGCGTCACGAATGCGCCGGCGATGACGAGAATGTACGTGAAATTGTGCCGCAATTCGGAAGCCGTATTTGCTTTTGATTTCAGGGAGAAACGCGAGACTGTGACATCTTGCATAATTGCTTGCGAAAATGGAAACGGCTTTTCAACATCTTCGGGACGGCTGAAACATGTGCTCTTGTCATTCATACGATGTCGTTTGTAAACCCGGCAGTCACACATAATAGCATTGTAGTAGTTCGTCACCAATGGCAGTGCAAGAACATTATCGCTCTCCGAGAACCATATGCTGTGAATCTTCTCACGCAGATCTCTCAAAGTCGTCGTAAAATGTGTGTGGTTATTCGCATTCAGCGCAGTAAGATTCCCACGCGTCATGCGTATTGTTATGTTAGTTTTTATTAAGTTCCGGCGGGTGTCTTGCAATTCAGCTATATATGTCCGCGATAAAATTGCACTCACTTCTGCGACAGCTGCGAGAACAGCCGCCGGCTTTACTGTTGTCATTTCGTCGTTTTTGGCGACTACGACCTTTTTCTTGGAAACATTAAATAAATTACCAAAGACGTACTTCATCGAAACGTTGACGACGATTATTGTGAATATGAAGCAAAAGACAATCTTCTTGGATCTTGCGAATATCGCCATATTGCAGCAAATAGCGCTGGTCCAATCTGTCAACAAAGCAAAGAGAAAAACATAATAAGCAAACTGCATTACGATATTGCAAGCACCATACTGCAAATATATCTTGATGGGAAAGCAGCATAACACACTGTAATATTAGAGGCTTCATTGTCTTTGACATAACATTACATAATAACCAAGTCTGACTCGTTCTGTCGCATCCCGCTGAACTGCCAAAGCATTTGAACGTATTTGAACGTAGCACCTACGTATAACCAGTACTCGCTCTCATGCCTAACAATTCCCAGGAATAGGACTGAACCAAACTTACTAATAAATCTCAACAGAAGTCCTGGTTTTGGCTAGTCGGCAAACGAGTTTTATTGTAGATATACAATCATCGTTCCAACCTCTCATCTTTCATCATGCTTTCTACCTCCCTATATCTTAGTCCTCCGCTATTTTCCTCTGGCCGCACCACCAGAGCAACTCCGCCAAAGTTGTCATTCCGTATTTGTAACAGCTTGCATCCTTGACTGGGCCAACATCCACTGGTCGTCAGTCATCCTTGACTGAACCAGCATCCACTGCTGGTCAGTATAGGTATAGCTGGCTCGGTACTTCTTCGGACACACTCAGTGTCTGCCCAATAGGTTACACCAGCTGCCCTCTTCTTCTGAGAATTCCAGAGACCTATTTCATTTTCATTTTCTGGAGAGTAACAAACTCCTGTCCTGCGGACAAATCTAATGTTCTATGGCTGTCGAGTTTTAGTGCCGCTTAGTGGTAATGCTCCTACTTAATTAATGCTCACCTGTTGTCCCTGTTCATCGGTTCATGTTTGAATTCTAGTCGGTAATTCCAAAGTTTGTCTGGTATCATTATTTTCATGACATCTGAGAGGAACGATTTGCAGTACAAGTGTCTTACAAAAGACGCCTGGGTTTATACCGTACTGTGTGGAACTAATGTGTGGGAGATCCGTTAATGGCACACTGGGTGGACTTGATTATGACCTTGACCCCCAGGAGGATCCAGCCTTTCCAACAGTAGACAGTA
Organism: Lamellibrachia satsuma; assembly: GCA_033239005.1. Taxonomy (NCBI): domain Eukaryota; kingdom Metazoa; phylum Annelida; class Polychaeta; order Sabellida; family Siboglinidae; genus Lamellibrachia; species Lamellibrachia satsuma. The sequence goes on from BSQZ01000040.1 coordinate 5,254,540, forward strand.
AACTAAGTCGTTCCAGTAGATCAAATAGGGGAGTGACTGCATCTTTTTATAACGTATGCAGCAATCTAACTAACCAGGTGAATTTCGACTCATTCATGACATGAGCTTCCCCAGAACAAACGTTTTTAATTCCCACATACTTCCCGAATTTACCACTGTTACCTTTCAAATGCTAAATGATTGTGTTGAACAACTTGTGGTTTTGGGCAAGGGAGCGTTCCTCGCAAAACCTGACTTGCAAGATGAATTCCGCATAATCAGACTATAAGGTTTCAAGTTTCAGGGACTGAAATATTTTGACATGACTTTGTGTCTCCTCATGGGCTGTAGCAATTCATGCCGAACCTTTGAGCTTCTGTCACATGCCCTGCAATGGATTAGCAAGCATAAGTTTCAAGTGTCCATCATGAACCATATTCTTGATGATTTCATATGTTTTGGCAAAACACAGTATGAATGTAATTTCAACCTGTCTCGCTTTCTTGAGCTCATCCGTATGGTTAACCTACATATAAAGCAGTCTAAGACAGTGCTCCCTTCCACATCAGTCACATTCATGGCATTGAAGTTGACACATTGGATCAAATATATATGAACAATGAGACATCCCTTCGCCAGAAACTAATAGGCATGACCAAAAGAAGGAAAGCCACTTTGAAAGAAATACAATCTTTGATCGGCTCCCTTAATTTTGCATGCCGTGCCATAGCTCCAGGTCGCATTCCTGCGACTCCTCATTGGTCTGACCAGAGGCCGCAGGAGAGCTAGACATAGTGTTCGTTTGACGATAAAAGCTCGCAAGGACATTTCCGCATGGCTTAAATTTCTACAGACCTTTAATGACCATTATCAGATGTGCTGCATCTCACAACATATGCAATTGGGTTTGCATATGGTGGTGTCATGAGTGACTCGTGGTTACAAGGCAGTTTTTCCTCTTCCTGGCACTCAGAACACATCTCAATGAAATAACTCCTACCAATCGTACTGGCCGTCAGGCGCTGGGGGCCAGTATTGACTAACCAACGAATATTTTTTCTTTTCAGACAAAATACATTTTGTGGCGGTGATCAACAGGCAGACAGCCAGGGTTCCACAGCTAATTTGTTTTGTCTGCCAATTGATTGTTGGTTGTCTGTCGTGTAATATCTGCCGAGCACTTCCCGGGTAAGAACAATATTGTTGCTGATTTTATCTCGAGGTTGCAGGTCGAACGCGCACGCGTGATTCAGCCCAGCCTGGAGGACCAACCAACCCAGGTTCCCACTCATTGGCTTCCCTGGCACACAGCGCCCTGAAAACCATGCATAATATCTTTGCAACGAGCAGTGCCAGTCGGTACGAACACAAATGGGCAAGATTTGTAACTTTTGTGAAGCAACTAGATAGGAAGAGGCACTACTTGCCTGCTTCACCGAATACAGTCATATTGTTTTGCACAATACCTCAAAAAACGAAGGGAAGGCACCCAGTGCCTTTAAAACCTGCCTATCTTACATTGCAAAACGACAGAAGGCATGTCGCTATACAGACCCCACATCTGACTATTGGTCATAAAGATTATCAAGGGAGTTGCACGCTCACATCCTCAGTTTAATCAGCGCCACCACCTTTCCTCGCGGGAAAGGGGTGGCGATGTTCTTTGGCTTTCTAAGGGTAGGTGAGCTAGCCCGCTTAACCGTGTCCCAGTGCAGCATTAAACCCTCTAAGTTACGTCTGGTTTGCTAGTCATCAAACGCATTGCTGGTCGTACTTTCAACCTGGATGTTCTCCCCACAGGCATAAGGGCTTGTCCTTACCGTAGGATGTAAGACTATATCAAACTGAGGGGACACGATCAGGGCCTTCTTTTCCGCTGTGCGAATAAGTTGCCAGTTCAGAAAACTGCATTTATGAAGGATCTCAATGCAGTCGTTATGCACACAGACTTGGTGGGTAAGAAAATCTCGCCGCACAGTTCCCGAAAAAATGCAGCCACTTGGGCGGTAAAGTCAGGCTTCTCGTCTGAGCAATTAAAGCCATGGGGCGCTGGCACTCTGACTCCTACCGGAAGTATATCCGGGTAGAATCAATCTCCAGTAAGCTGTCCGAATAAAGATAACCAGTCACTGGTTACACCTACCCACTCTTTTTCATGTCTGCACCGGCGACGCTACACGGTCTGGAAATCGAGCGTGCCCAGTGTGTACGAACCAAAACAGGTGAGCACGAATCGGAACGACGCATATTGAGGCCGAACAACACAGTCAACAACGCGAAAGTCAGGCGTTGTACCCCTCGGTTTGAATGAGGGACGATCGTGAGGCGACTCACCCCTCTGTTGGTTGAGGCATGGTCGTGAGGCGACTCATCCCTCTGTTGGTTGAGGCATGGTCGTGAGACGACTCATCCCTCTGTTGGTTGAGGTATGGTCGTGAGGCGACTCATCCCTCTGTTGGTTGAGGTTTGGTCGTGAGGCGACTCATCGCTCTGTTGGTTGAGGCGTGGTCGTGAGGCGACTCACCTCTCTGTTGGTTGAGGCATGGTCGTGAGGCGACTCATCCCTGTGTTGGTTGAGGCATGGTCTTGAGGCGACTCATCCCTCTGTTGGTTGAGGCATGGTCGTGAGGCGACTCATCCCTCTGTTGGTTGAGGCGTGGTCGTGAGGCGACTCATCCCTCTGTTGGTTGAGGCGTGGTCGTGAGGCGACTCACCCCTCTGTTGGTTGAGGCGTGGTCGTGAGGCGACTCATCCCTCTGTTGGTTGAGGCATGGTCGTGAGGCGACTCATCCCTCTGTTGGTTGAGGCATGGTCGTGAGGCGACATATCCCTCTGTTGGTTGAGGCGTGGTCGTGAGGCGACTCACCCCTCTGTTGGTTGAGGCATGGTCGTGAGGCGACTCATCCCTCTGTTGGTTGAGGCGTGGTCGTGAGGCGACTCATTCCTCTGTTGGTTGAGGCATGGTCGTGAAGCGACTCGTCCCTCTGTTGGTTGAGGCGTGGTCGTGAGGCGACTCACCCCTCTGTTGGTTGAGGCATGGTCGTGAGGCGACTCGTCCCTCTGTTGGTTGAGGCATGGTCGTGAGGCGACTCATCCCTCTGTTGGTTGAGGCATTGTCGTGAGGCGACTCATCCCTCTGTTGGTTGAGGCATGGTCGTGAGGCGACTCACCCCTCTGTTGGTTGAGGCATGGTCGTGAGGCGACTCATCCCTCTGTTGTTTGAGGCATGGTCGTGAGGCGACTCATCCCTCTGTTGGTTGAGGCATGGTCGTGAGGCGACTCATCCCTCTGTTGGTTGAGGCGTGGTCGTGAGGCGACTCACCCCTCTGTTGGTTGAGGCATGGTCGTGAGGCGACCAATTCCTCTGTTGACGGAGGGGGGGCGGTCGTGGAACAACCTATCCCTCTGGTGGTGGCGAAGCAGAAGACAACATACATTCATATGATATTCGTATTGCCAAGAGCCGTTAGAGAGACAGCCAATCCCTCTGTTGGTGGGGGGGGGGGGCGGTCGTCCGATGACATGTTCCTAGTCAACTGAGATTCACTATGTGAGACATTGCTAATCAGTAGACAATCTCCCCTTTGTGTAGCGTGTGCGTTGTGTGTCTGACACACAGCAAACATTATCGCTTATCTAAGCGGTTAGCCCAGAACACCTTTATTAGGCAACATCCGAGGCCTATTTCAGTGCCCAATACTCTGGTTCAGCTTCATTTTACGCAGCACTTTAGCGGGGGTGGCGGGACCCACCAGGAAGCGGGTGGGGCCTGGGGGATTACTACCCACCTCCGCTTTTGTGTTTATTCAATTGTAAATAGTGTCGCTGGTACTATGCTTTTTTAATTTGTATTTGTGGATCTTTTTCCCTTGTGTTTCGTAATTATGCTGGAACCTTATTGAGCAGCAACAAGGGTTTTTGGTAACTTTAATCTTGTAAACCAATCTTGACTGTTAACTAACGTTATTTATACTAATTAGTGACATGTACCAGCTTGTGTCTGTACATTCAGTGTTATTGTGATGTACTTCCTGGCTGTGTACACTGCTGTAGGCGCAGTATGTTCAAGTCAGTGGGCTCAGTGGCAATCCTTGTCCTGTCATAGTCAATGAAAATAAATTGGGCAGATTGCCCATTTTCACCCTACATGGTAGTTGTGTTTCTCGAACTAACAGAGACAGGGTTGCACAGACACTCAAAATTAGCTTGATATATTTGTTGAAATCAGGGGCGGCCTCTGAATGACATGATGACATAAATAATAAATAAAAATCTAACTATTTACTGTATACTAATGTCTGAAGTATAACATAAATCATGTTTCGACATATTAAACAAATTAGTAGTTTCACCTAACTCTCAACATATCATATTGTCAGGAATTAATAAAACATGCATGACAAGGTATGACCTCTAGAAGACAGCGCTGGAAATAAAATATCACAGGGGTTTTAAATGGCGGAAGACGTAAATGGTTACTATAGTTTAATGTATACCTGAGAGGATATAAGTTCATTACCAGTTCCTGATGCTAAATTTCAGGATGGTAAATCTGACTGTTTAGGACTGTTAATTGTAACTCCAGAAATGGTAGCGAAGAAAATAAAGGCAATGAAGGAAAATAAATCACCGGGAGTGGATGGAATTCCTCCAAAACTACTAATAGAAGCAGTTGAACAAATCAGTATACCACTTGCAAGAGTGTACAACTTGTCAATAAAAGAGGGAGTTGTTCCTTTTGAATGGGAAGAAGTTAGCATCATAACATTATTTAAAAAGGATTCGAGAAATAAGTCAGATAATTACAGACCAGTGAGTTTAACGTCAGTGATTTGTAAATTATTAGAAAGGTTAATTAAAAACCATATGGTGTACTCCCTTGTTAGGCATAAATTATTAAAGTCATCTCAACATGGATTCCTAAAAGCGAGGTCATACTTAACAAATGTGTTATGTTTTTTGGAAGAAGTCAATAAGTGGATAGACGAGGGATCACCAGTAGATATTATCTACTTACCAAGCTACAACAATGAGGATACCTTTTACAGCTGTCCAGACAAGACCAGGTGATAATGAAGACGATACATATACATGTTTAATTAGCTTCAGTCAACCCTCCGCGTACCCTCTGGGAAACCTCCGTGGGAACCCTCGGCGTACCCCCCTGGGAAACGTGTACCCCCGGGGTACGCCTGCCCCTGGTTGGGAACCGCTGCTCTAAGCAGTGTGCATTATACATATAGTTTGTTACATACAGTGAACACTTTCTAATGTTATGACCCTTATATATATATATATATATATATATGTATATATATATATATATGTTTGTGTATATGTATATATATATAATATGTGTGTATATATATACATATATATATATATATACATATATATATATATATATATATATATATATATATATATATATATATATAGGTATCTCCTAATATTTTACACTCACTTACGAACTACCAAGTTATCCCGTCCGGAGGATGGCATTATTATTGCTGGTATATTTATTGCTATTAGCATTGCCCTTCCAACACTTCATTGTGTACGTCATTGTGTACGTCACGCTCTTGCCTCTTCCCCGAGCTACGTCAGACAACTCGGCTAGTTGTAAGTAAATCATTTGTCATGCGGTAACCGGAATATACATGCAACATTATGCTTAGGTTCTGTAATCTGAAACTTCTAAATTAGTTCATATGTTTCTAATTTAATATGTTGCAACCTGATTCATGCGCTACGCTATGCATCACGACAAGGAAAAAACATTATATATATCGAGTGTTCCTGCTATACTATGCGATGAGCAGACATATGACACAAGCTCTCGACCGAAGTGATTCAATTACGTAGAGTCCAACTCCACTGTCTTTCATTTGTAAAAGGAAATAATCTTTCTCTCCTTGGTATGAATATGTGAACATACCCTTTACTATTTAAATGTGTTCAGGTGTCAGAACTGTTGTTTACTCTAACAGGTTATCCCATGTGACCACCTTACAATGAACACAGCATGCATTGCCATTCACAACATGTAACAACAATCATAGACCAAAACTGAGCAAAACAAACAAACACACACATGTACGCACGCACGCACGCACGCACGCACGCAGTACCACACACACACACAAACACACTTACACACACACACATATACATATATATATATATATATATATATATATATATATATATATATATATATATATATATATATATATATATATATATATATATATAACTATATATATCGCGGGCATAATTAACGAATTGTACCATGTCGAAATGTGACCATATTTTTATTTCCGTTTTATTCTGAAACCAATCAGTTCAATCATATAAAAAAGTTGCAACGGATGCTTTGTTCCGCCGAGTTTCTCTGTCGCTGGGCCATAAAGCAATCACTGTTTTGTCTTCGCTCTCTGCAAAATGTAGGTGAGAAACCATTTTGGGTAATTTCATAATATGACACCATGAATAACTAATTGCTACTATAATGTTATTTTACAATTACAAAAACAATATAATATTAAATATCACATTTTAATAACTTTAATTTCTTCTATTTCTGTATATATATATATATATATATATATATACAAAACAATGATTGCTTTAGCATTTAGTTATAGAGCGTAAACGGACCGTCTGTTCCGGCTTGTAGGTCACTTTCTCTCTCCCTCCTCCCACCCTCCCCTCTTTATATATATATATCTATATATGTGTGTGTGTGTGTGCGTGCGTGCGTGTGTGTGTGTGTGTGTGTGTGCGTGCGTGCGTGCGTGCGCGTGCGTGCGTGCGTGTGTTGTGTGTGTGTGCGTGCGTGCGTGCGTGCGTGCGTGTGTGTGTGTGTGTGTGTGTGTGTGTGTGTGTGTGCGTGTGTGTGCATGATGCGAAGCATGACAGCAGTGTTGCTACAACTCCACTGGTTGCCGGTCAAGTATCGCACTGAATTCAAACTACTCGTCATTGTGTTTCGCACCATTCGTGACCGGACGCCGGCGTACATCGCCTGGCTCATCACGCCGTACGTTCCGCGCCACTCCCTACTCACCTTTCAGCGCCACAACCTCGAGCATTACGGCCGCCGTTCATTCTCTCGCGCTGGGCCAACTCTATGGAACTCTCTACTGGAAGACTTGCGTCTGACCGGCTGCATGGACACTTTTAAAGCGCGTCTTAAGACTCATTATTGCAAACTTGCTTTTAATGTTTAATTCTATATACCACTCATATCAGAGTATTTATTATTATCATTATTCTTCATTGTCTACTATTATACTAGTTTATTGTTTTAATTATTTATTAATTAATTTATTATTTTAATTATTTATTCTTTTTAACTATTTATTAATTATTAATTAATTATTTACTTATTAATTATTTCATTCATTCATTAAATTTATTATTTATTCAGTCATTATTCATTCATACAATGTCTCATTGTATGTATGCTTTTGTATGTACATTGATAGTTTTAGCTTATCTTTGCTTAGTACATTTTTTTAAAAGAAATGTAAGCCTTTTTTATACGTTTAATTTCATTACGCACATTTTAGTACATTTAGTCATTGTAAACACATTGAACAGAGTTGTACTCAGGACATGAGTGTAATGATAAAGTGCATTATTATTAGTATTATTATTAACAAATTTAAATCGCCATAAAATTATATATGGGACCCGCCCGTTCGCAGGCGCATGCAATCATAAACAATAATAAATGTATAATAGTATAGTTAAAAATATTTCACATAAATAGAGTATTCGATTAAGATTAATAAAACAGATAGATAGAGCAGAGTTTCGCAGTTGTATTTTCAGGTTGCTATTCACTCGATTGCATTAGCGGAAGCTGAGTGAACCCAAGAGATTCTTCCACTCAAGGTGAACGTACGGCAACGGTTGCCTGTGTGGTCAACGGTTGCCTGTGTGGTCAACGGTTGACGGTGTGGTCGACGGTTGACGGTGTGGTCAACGGCTGACGGTGTGGTCAACGGCTGACGGTGTGGTCAACGGTTGACGGTGTGGTCAACGGCTGACGGTGTGGTCAACGGTTGACGGTGTGGTCAACGGCTGACGGTGTGGTCAACGGCTGACGGTGTGGTCAACGGCTGACGGTGTGGTCAACGGTTGACGGTGTGGTCAACGGTTGACGGTGTGGTCAACGGTTGACGGTGTGGTCAACGGTTGACGGTGTGGTCAACGGCTGACGGTGTGGTCAACGGCTGACGGTGTGGTCAACGGTTGACGGTTGCTGTCTTTGATGCGCCATTTGTGCATCAATTGTCGGCATCGTCCGTGTGGACTTCTGTTGTGGCTGATCGTGGTCCACTGGCGTCTAGGACGGACACATCTGGTAAGTACCGTTGTAGGATCCGGGACAAGGTTCTTGTTTCTGGCGACTGTCGATCCCCCTCCCTTTCTAGCCGATGTCGGCTTCAAGGCGGGCTGCTGCGTCAGTATAGACCGCTCCATACGAGCAGGTCTTGATTGTGATTGACTTTCTTGAATGCGGTGGGGGGGGGATAAGTATCTGCCGCGACCCGGTCCCAGCTAGCTTATAGAAAACGTTGGTACGTGTTTGCCAGCATGATGCTTATGTAAAGCAATGTTCACAATTCCAGTTGTGTTAGGATGGATTCACCAGGCCGCATACTCCCGAAGAATTTGATACTACACAAACATATCTGAAAACCTCTTAGCTACGAAATAAATAAAATGCTAATTTCGAAGGACATAAAGTCTAGCTCAGCTAAGATAATGTATACACAAATCATAATCATAATGATAACGATAATCTAACATTGCAATAACGGAGATACTCACCATCAGCTGTCGTCGGAGTTGTAGTCATCCAGTGAACTGCTGCAATTATTCTCCTCTTCGCGCTTTCTTACTGTAACGAGACACCACCCGTACGCACTGCTAACGTCACGATATAAATAATCATACTTAATATACTGGTTTGTTGCAACGGTAAACAGGACGTTGATACATAGCACGGTATCCAAGCTGTATAACCGGCCAAAACTTAGTACACTTCACTTCCTGGCATAAGGGAGACCGACACACCATACTCAGTGGGGAAGCATACTCATCGGGTGTCATTTGTTCAATGTACAGTAACTAAGGCTGATGACGCGATATTGTAGAATGTATCATACCGCGTACACTGCCAGTAAGTTTGAGTATGCGTCGTGCCCCAACTGCTATGCATTGGACGCGCAATAAGCTTCAACCGAGTATATATTGGTAGGTTCTTGGTCAAACACGAATTTGGCCCATCTACAACCTAGATTTAACAAGATTTAACAAGATTTAACAAGATTTGCCATCCAAGCCAAAGGCCCAGATGGCAAGTGGACAAGGAAGCCATTGGCTTATCGAGAGTCCAACAATGTTCACCTACTTATAACCCGCCCTCCTGATATATGTGTCAACCTTGTTTTTAAACATATTCACTATCGGGTATCAGCGCCGTTCACACTCCTGACAATGTTATCACGAGTACTGGCTTAAAACAGGTCGGGCAGATCACATGAGCAGAGCGAGGCGTCATAGTTACAATGTGCGCATTCGTCAACGCAATTGGAAACAACATTCCGCCTATCTTCATTTTCCCACATGTCCATTTTCAAGAACACATACTCAGTGGTGCTTCTCCTGGATCAGTTCGAGCTACAATTAATTCCGCGTGGATGAATGCTGATAGTTTGTAGCTTACCTATTGCACTTCATTACACACACCAACTGCTCCAAGGACAACACTGCTACTGATCATGGAAAACTACGCTCACATCAAGTTAGAAGTGGTCGAAGTAGCCAGGGGAAGTGGCATCGTAATCCTCACACTACCGCCACACTGTAGTCACAAGTTGCAGCCACTGGACCGAGCTGTATTTGAGCCTTTCAGACGATTATATAACTCAGCATGCAAAGAATGAATGCAAAACAATCACGATTTACAACATTTCTGTTATCGCAGGGGTTATATATCCCAAAGCGTTCGTGCCAGGAAACGTTCAGTCGGGATTCCGAGTAAGTGTTTCGTTCTCTTCAACAATGATGTCTTTGGTGAAAATAAATTTCTTGCGTCTATGGTGACAGACCAACCTGCACCAGGTGTAAACCAACCGTCTCCTATCCAGCGACCAAAGCAGCAGACAACATCGCCTCCTGGCCTACAGCACCAAACAACACAGCCTCCTGGCTTACAGCAGCAGAAAATGCCGCCTCCTGGCCTACAGCAGCAGACAACACCGCCTCCTGGCCTACAACAACAGACAACACCGCCTCCTGGCCTACAGCAACAGACAACACCGCCTCCTGGCCTACAGCAGCAGAAAATACCGCCTCATGTCCTGCAGCAGCAGACAACACCACCTCCTGGCCTACAGCAGCAGCAAATACCGCCTCCTGGCCTACAGCAGCAGACAACACCGCCCCCTGGCCTACAGCAGCAGAAAATACCGCCTCATGTCCCTCAGCAGCAGGCAACATCGCCTCCTGGCCTTCAGCAGCAGAAAACACATTATCACGTCCCTCAACAGCAGACAACATCGCCTCCTGGCCTTCAGCAGCAGAAAACACAGTATCACGTCCCTCAGCAGCATGCAACATCGCCTCCTGGTCTTCAGCATCAGAAAACACATTATCACGTTCCTCAGCAGCAGACCACATCGCCTCCTGGCCTTCAGCAGCAGAAAATACAGTATCACGTCCCTCAGCAGCATGCAACATCGCCTCCTGGCCTTCAACATCAGAAAACACATTATCACGTCCCTCAGCAGCAGGCAACATCGCCTCATGACCTTCAGCATAAGAAACACATTATCACGTCCCTCAGCAGCAGACAACATCGCCTCATGACCTTCAGCATCAGAAAACACATTATCACGTCCCTCAGCAGCAGACAACATCGCCTCATGACCTTCAGCATCAGAAAACACAGTATCACGTCCCTCAGCAGCATGATAGGCCATCAGTATCGACAGATTTGTTGCAGTTCTCGATCTGTTAAAGGAGGAAAACGTGGTCGGTTACATGAGAAGCAACAATTTTCTGACTACGCCTAAACCACTGACGACTACAAAGGAAACAGCTTGTAAACAAATAGAAGTTCGGCTCAGATTCTTATACAGACGAAGTGGTGGCAGACCTACTGACGGTAGACATTGGTGGTAAAGAACATGATGTAACCACTCTTGCTGCCAATGGTTACATCATGGTGAAGTTTGCGTCTAAGGAGGTCATACGCCATTACGTTGTCATGATTTTTAAACCCACAAATTGATTTGCTGACCAACTTGAAGGCACTAGTAAGAAACGTGCTACTGTTAACCGTTTGACGACCCCTGACAAGGTTGACGTCGTCCATGTGCTGTTTGATGACATTGTTGCTACTTCTCGATTTTTCTTAATGATATGTCAAACAACTGTAGGGGTTATTGTGGTGCTTAACATAAAATTTTCCAATTTATGATATCCTATATACTGTTGGCACTGGATGGATTTGAAATAACTACGCGCTTAGTGCCCCGGTCTCCCCTACATGGACATTACAACACCTGGTAGACTTTTATGGAAAACACTGAGCCACGCAGCCATTACTGCGCAAATACTATTCGTTCATATATCAGCCACTGTCCAATTCAGGTGCTCATTCGTTCAGCTGAATGGATCGAGGTAATAAGGAAATAACAAAATTGCCCAAGCTTTCAAGGGCAGCAAGAGGATTCGAACCCCGGTCCTTACGACTGGGAGTCTGACGGGGTAGCCACTCACCCGGGTAAGACACAGTGCGACACGCAGCGGCGTAGTAAAAAATCACCACACATATTGTGAACACGATCGCAACGCAGACCAGTAGTATCAACAGTTCTTTATTTAACAACCACAATTCGCCCGTGGTATTTATCTCTGGAACACAAATACAATCAGTGCTACATGAACTAATGTGTTTAACTTGTTGTGTCGTTGTAACAAAATCCGATACACCAACTAACCAGTGGATAATACAACATTATATTTACCGACGCCCATGTTAAATAAGAGAGTTAGACACACTTTAAATCACGCAAAAACATGCGATCAAGTTACATTTGCTAGCTTAGCCCTTCCTGTTTTTCGAGTACGGGAAGGGAAATTGTCTACCAGTGTGCTCAGAGTCGTGGACTAGGAACATAATTGTGTTTATTTGTAAAATGAAATACCTCACTGTAGCACCTAAACATATTTTTGGAGAATAAAAAATCACAATAAATAAAATGTGTACGGACTAAACTAAGCTACAGGACCTGGGCCAACGGCCAAAACAGGCCATCGGCATGAAATATAGTTGAAAATTCGTTGTCATGGCAATCAACTACATAAGTTCAGTGGAATACCACCTAACACAAGATTGAACATATCTTTAATGAATGTTATGGTTGTGATCCTGGCAATAATATGTTCTCAATAAAATGTTTTAAGCAAGTGTAAGCAAAAACGCTTACAAATATACATACCTCAGCTGAATTTTATGGCTGCCCCTTTATCTGGTGGGATGTCCTTGGTCCAGAAGGGTGCTACGGGTTGTCCTGGGGAAGTCATGGACAATGTATTTAGGCAAGAAAGCGTTGAATTCGTAATACGTTCTACTAACCTAGTACATCACTTGCCGAAGCAAAATGTTCTTTCTTGTTCGTTAGGTCTGCCTAATTCTGGTCAGTAACTGAAACAAGGTACGGTATCTGGTACCAGAATTTTAGCGGCATCTCTACAGAACCCGTCCACCCACAAGTCGACAAACGACTAGACCATGGGCAGTATAAGTTTCCACCGGGTGGGAGACCCAACGGAAGAAACACGAATGTATAATGAAGGTGATGGTTTCAGGAATCAATAGCGTTTGTAAAAGTAGCTGTGATATGTGCGTTGTTGAATCATTGTAATGACAGTTGCATAGTAAGATCACGTCCAGTGCTACTAGCGTGTGGTGCACGACGGTGAAACGTCTAATGCAAGGATGAATTTCAGTGAGCTTCACGGGTATGCCGACAATGAATACTAAGCAGCGAAACGAACTGCCGTTGACAATCAGCCATGCTATCGTTTATAAAGAACTTAAGCTCACTATAACCACTAAACCAACAGTGAATGCAGTTTTACATATTGTGTCGATAATATGTAATGGTTAAACCACATAAACAACCATGAATACACTTTTTTATTAATATGACGTTTGAAAGTATATCCGCACTTTATTTTGACGTTCGGTAATGGTATTTTAATGCTGTAATAATTGTTAATGAATATTTTATTCATTATGTAATTGCTACATATTTTGTAATAGAGAACAGCACTGCAGTCGCGTCATGCAGACCTTTATATCATATCATGCTCTCGGCATTTTAGCTGCGCGGTGTAGTTTCTCGTCCAGGTGACGGTCTAATTCCAGTTGTATGAGGTGCTACAGAGCATCACCAAGAGAATGGTAGATGTTCTAATTAATCTATATGCGTTACTTTGGTTTATAGGAGAGGATGGACAACGCTGGCGAGCACTGAATGGGCACCTCTACGACCGTTCGGGTCAAGGGATGAAGGTGAACGGACATTGGTCTATATTTTAATTGCGTATACCAACCGTCTGTTGACATTGGTGACGCTGAACATGTATTGACACATTCACGTCAGCGTTAGGGGTGGTCGCGTGTCACAGATTTTGGTGGAGGTCCGCGCAAAGTGGCTCAAAAACTATGGGGGGCCGAACTTAAACTAAGCTCAACATATGAGTGTATGACGTTTCCACAAATGAGAAACAACACCAAGGTAATAAACAGGAATATGTTTATAATGAATCAAAACATATTTAAAATGGTACAAAGAAAATAAGGAAACTAACTCTAGAACAGGTTGGCAATACCTTAAAAAAACCTACGCTTACTTTAACGTTCACCGTTGAAGCTATTCCCCTTCAAGACCGTAACACAGACATCAGTGTAAAGAAATCCGTCAAAAGCAGAAAGGTGCATTGGACACTTGTAATACAATGATGCGAAAACAAATATAGTCACAAATGCGTACCCTATGACGCACAAAGTCAACGATACCCTTCGCGTTAATCTGCTGGATTGAGTAAGCCTCTAACTGATATGGCCGTCGGTCGCATTGTCATACCGCCTGTTGAATACACATGCGGTACGGGTCTCATTCGGCCGCCGTATTACCGAGGTCGTTGTCGGCTGGACGATAAGTAGGCCGGATGTCAATAAGTCGTGGAGACGGCGATGTTTCGTGACGACGGCTGACGCTCTGTTGTCGCACGCGAGGAAGACTGCTGAAATGGTCGGCTGGACGCACAGTAGGCCAACCGTCAATATGTCGTGGAGACGGCGAACGAGTCGTGACGACGGCTCACGCGGACGCACTAGATATAGCTGAACTGTTGCAAGCAGTCAGTAGGTAGCAGAAAACGAGATGCGGTCGATGCAGACGGTCAACGCATACAGTCAAACAATGCGCTGTAACTACTAGCGTGGCATTGTGTTGTCTGGGTTTTCACTCGCCGTTGTCAATGCTATGCTCAGTTCATGGTCTTTGTATCACCAACACCTTCTTCCAGTCAAAACATCAGCAAAAAGTATCGTGGAAGCATCCAAGGTCTCTTAAATGGCATCAACTAGACCTCGTCATCGCCAGACGCTCTGCTCTGAACAATGTCCTAGCAACACGTAGCTACCACAGTGCAGATTGTGATACAGACCATGCCATGGTGTGCAGTAAAGTGAGACTCTCTCCGCGTAAGCTGCATCTCTCCAAGCCCACTACACTCGCATTAATGTTGCTAGAACTGCAAACCCCAAACGAAGGGAGCAGTTTGTAGCCTCCCTTGAGCAGTCCCTTCAGGACTTTCCGGATCAGTACGCCACAGCAAGGTGGAACACCCTCAGTAATACCATCTACAATGCAGCGATAACTGCATTTGGCAAGAGAGAAAGACCAAACCAAGACTGGTACAATGCTAACCTACATGTTATGGTACCTGTCATTGAAACCAAACGAGAAGCCCTGCTTGCATACAAACACAATCCATGCGAGAAGACACTGTCAGCTCTCAGATCTGCACGGAGCATCGCTCAACGGACAGCAAGACGCAGTGCAAATGACTACGGGCTGAAACTGTGCGAGAGTATCCAAAACTCAGCCGACTGCGGAAACATACGCGGCATGTACGATGGCATCAAGAAAGCCGTTGGCCCCACTGTAAGGAAGATGGCTCCACTGAAATCCACATCAGGAGAGATGCTCACAGACCGGGATAAACAGATGGAGCGATGGGTTGAACATTATTCAGAACTGTACTCCCGAGAAACAGACGTTACTAATGCTGCTCTCAACGCCATCAGGGACTTGCCTATGATGGAGTAGCTGGACAACAAGCCCACAGTCGAGGACCTGAGCAAAGCTATTGACTCCCTCTCTTGCGGCAAGGCACCAGGATGTGACAGCATACCGCCAGAAGTGATCAAGTGTGCGAAGCCCGCCTTACTACACCACCTACATCAACTGCTCTGTCTCTGCTGGAATGAAGGAACAGTCCCTCAAGAAATGCGGAATGCTACAATAGACACCTTGTATAAAAACAAAGGCGACCGCAGTGACTGCAACAACTATAGGGGCATATCATTATTGAGCATTGTGGGGAAGGTCTTCGCTCGGGTCCTACTAATCAGACTTCAGAAACTTGCCTAACGTGTCTACCCAGAATCCCAGTGTGGGTTCAGAGCAGGAAGATCCACCATAGATATGATCTTCTCAGTACGCCAGCTCCAGGAAAAGTGCAGAGAACAGGGAATGCCCCTCTATGTGGCGTTCATTGACTTAACCAAGGCCTTCGATCTTGTCAGCAGGAAGGGACTCTTCCGCCTACTTGAGAAGATCGGCTGCCCTCCCAAGCTACGCAGCATGGTGGTCTCCTTCCATGAGAACATGAAGGGTACAGTTGTGTACGATGGTTCGACATCGGAGCCCTTCCATGTCTGCAGCGGTCTCAAGCAAGGCTGTGTCCTTGCTCCAACATTGTTTGGGATCTTCTTCTCCCTCCTTCTGTCATATGCCTTCGACTCTTCCTCAGACGGTATCTACCTGCACACCAGATCTGCTGGGAAGCTGTTCAACCTGGCACGTCTGCGTGCCAAAACAAAGGTGACAGAGGTACACGTCAGGGAGATGCTGTTTGCAGATGATGCAGCGCTCACTGCCCACTCAGAAGAGGCCCTTCAGAGGCTGGTCGATCGCCTTGCACATGCCTGCAGTGAGTTTGGACTCACAATCAGCCTGAAGAAGACGAACGTCATTGCACGGGATGCCAGCAAAGTCCCCTCCGTCAAGATCAATGACTACACCCTGGAGGTAGTAGAAGACTTCACCTACCTCGGGTCATGTGCGTCGCATGGAGGACGGCCGCTTGCCGAAAGACATCCTCTATGGACAACTCACCAGTGGCGCGAGGCCAGTGGGACGCCCAGCCCTCAGATTCAAGGATGCCTGCAATCGTGACATGAAGGCCTGTGTCATCAGCCCCAAAGACTGGGAAGCAGTGGCCGAAGACCGCACTGCTTGGCGTCAGAGGATGCGGCGAAAACAAAAAGCAGCACTACCACCAATGTCATTCTGTTTCGTCTGCTTTGGCTGCGGCAAGGACTGCCACTCAAGAATCGGCCTTCACAGCCACAGTGGACGCTGCCAAAATTTGACAAATTGACAACAGGGCGCATCAACATCGTCTCTACGAGACTACGCTCTGCCTATATACATGTCAATGCAAGCAAAGATGTAGAGGGGTTGCGACTTCGCGATTAACCGCGCACTCATCATACCGGGTATTGCCGGACATCATAGTTGGAACTCTAAAGCCGCATTTGTGTTCTGGCCCCTCTCCTGAATACACTTTATTTCGCGTCTTATACCCATCGCTTGGTGACTTTCCCACCACATCACAAGGTCGGCATTAGCCAATAAAAAAATAGTAAATATCTGCGGAGGGTCCCATTACGTTAATACCCTTTTTTCTATAATGTGCCACGCCAAAAGCTAAAACATCATGGGTGAATTTTTGCATAACCTGTTCACGCCCCACTCCTAAAAATAGACTTCCAATGTGGGCTCCCACACAACACTTGAATACAATTGCATAACTTGTTTATGCCATCCGTCTATATATCTATATACACTGTAAAATTTACCTCACCATATCTAGGAAAATAGGTCGTATCATATGAATTCGCAGAAATGCGTCATCGCGTAAGTTCTAAAAGTCCAAAAACCGCATAGCGTATTGTTGGCGGTTGGTGTGGTCGTCGCCACGTTACGTCGGACAAACGCATGCTTTTGACTGGTCATCTGCGCGCTATCTTATATCCCACACCACGTATTGAGGCGTGGGTGGTAGTCTGAACCAATGCTAAGCACTATACGTTTTCTGAACTTTGATAACTTATGCGACCGCCCCTTGTTTATCGTTGTAATACGTATGGTCATTAATTTGGCGCATCGTTTATCTACCTGTATACGGATCAGCGGTGAGACACCTAATACGAATGCGAATGATGACTTATCTACTTTTTTCTCACAAGAACAATGGCTATGAGAAAACAAACTGTCGGGGGACAGGCCTGGTTGCAGATTGATAACACGAGGTAAACAACAGCCTGCGAGTTGCACGGAAGATAGAATGACAGGAGAATGTGAACGGACCACAATGGCTATGGGTGATATACTAATATTATCATGAAAGTTACATTAACTAACCTTTTGGTGACATATTATGCACATTGTGTAGTCAACTGTGACATTGTCTTCGCGTCTTTCTTTGAACGATGTAGTGGTTCGATTACTTCCACCGTCCGGTTTCCAATCTGGCTAGTCATCTTGCCTCAGTTATTTACAAAACAAACTCGGCGCCACAGAGTATCCATTGCAAATATTTAGTTATATATATATATATATATATATATATATATATATATATATATATATATATATATATATATATATATATATATATATATATATATATCGTGTATAATTAACGAATTGTATCATGTCGAAATTTTACCATGCTTTTCCATCTTCTTCTAAAACTAATCAGTTCAATCGTCGAACTTATCGGGTGCAGTTTGAATTATTGTTGCATCAGTGTCGTCCGAAGATTGCATTTGCACTGATATAATCAGCGTTCAGAGCGATTTCAATCAAATGTTCACTAGACGATGCAACTTCTTTTGGAGCATCCATTGCAAATATTTTATGCACGATTAAACTGATTAGTTTTAGACGAAGATGGAAAAGCATTTCGACATGATACAATTCGTTAATTATACCGCGATATATATATATATATATATATATATATATATATATATATATATATATATATATATATATATATATATATATATATATATATATATATATCATATATATATACACATATATACATATATACGCTTATAACCAACTACTTTGTGGGTAGCTAACGAGTTCGTTATATCCGTGAATTCGTTATATGCGTATACGCGTACATAAATTTTTTTGGGCTGGCCTTTTGCCAGCTAGTTGTTATATAGCAAACAGATTTTTGCAAACAAATCTGACCAAAAAATCATGTAGCTGTTTAGCTGTTAGATAAAGATTGAGCCTTTTATCACGAGAGAAAACGATCCATTAGTATAGACTACACAATCATAGTACAAGTCAGACTATGCCTCAACTTAAAACAGAAAAAAACAGGTAATATTAATATAATGGTAATCCCTGCTACATTTTCATATCATTCCAAACAACATTTGGGCGTAGTTAACTCCCTAGATGTGCTTTTCAACCACTGTTGATGAAATATTGAGAAATTAGTCATGCAAGGCATGTCGCCACATAATATTGGATTGCATCAACCAGAATTTGTATAACCACACAGGTTAACCGATATATTTGGAGGGACGGTGGGAATAAAAATGTCTCTCAAAGTTGGTGATCGATTGGCGCAATGAAGCAAAGTGGCTTGAAACACCTGCTCCAGCCTTCTTCCTGCAATTTTTTTCCGCGGATACCGCTGACCAGTGGGATGATCTGCACACATCACATGACTAATTAAGTAGTCCTGGCTTGTCTAATTATGCGCTGCAGCAATATGCCGTTTGAGCAGGTTGTTTTATTGCACTTTAATAGGTGCTTCTGCTTCAGCGACTCAAAAGCAGTTTTCAGCCTGAAGACCAAACATTTATTATTTGTAAACATATATCTGGATGTTTTGAGGTATACATAAATATTGTTTTGTCCTTTCTTTGTTCCACATGTAAAAATACGTGATGAAATCACGTTGGAAATAGCTGTCAAAGTGGGCAGAAGCACCCGTCTGCGTGGGCCGAAACGACGCGACCGGACCATTCGTCGGCGTGGCCCGAACTCGCAATAGGCCGAACCATCCGGGACCCGTCGCATTATACGTATGCGTCCACTCAGTGTGCCATTAAAGGATTTTTGATTCGTTATCGCAATGAGGGCAAACCACTGTCACGGTCTGCGATTCTTCCACACAGTAATTTCACACAGCACGATGTAAATTTTATTTTTAAGACAGTTGTGTTGCAAAAACATCCTTTCAGATGTTATGATGGAATTACCGACCGAAATTCATTTTCTGCCGACATGTTGTGAAGTAATGAATTCTTCAGTAAAAAGTTATAAAGTTAATTGTTGAAATATATTGTTTTAGTCATATATAAACACGGCAAATACATGCAAACATGAACCGATAAACAGGTACACTTGGTGAGCATTAATTAAGTAGGAGTACTGCCAGGAAGAGAAACCAAAATGCGACAGCCATAGAACATTAGTCTTGCCCGCGGGACAGTGGTTTGTTATTGCCCAGAAAATAAATGAGTATGAAATAATTATGTGGAACTCTCAGAAGGAAAGGGCAGCTGGTGTAGTCTATTGGGCAGACACTGTGTGTGTCCGAGGAAGTATCGAGCCAGCTTGGGCTGGGAAGTCGGTGTCTGTTAACAATGATTGTGGACGTACCTAGACTGACCAGCCAGCAGTGGATGCTGGCTCAGTTAAGGATGACTGACGACCAGTGGATGCTGGCTCAGTTAAGGATGACTGACGACCAGTGGATGCTTGCTCAGTGAAAGATGACTGAAGACAAGTGGATGCTGGCTCAGTGAAAGATGACTGACGACCAGTGGATGCTGGCTCAGTTAAGGATGACTGACGACAAGTGGATGCTGGCTCAGTTAAGGATGACTGACGACCAGTGGATGCTTGCTCAGTGAAAGATGACTGACGACAAGTGGATGCTGGCTCAGTGAAAGATGACTGACGACAAGTGGATGCTGGCTCAGTGAAAGATGACTGACGACCAGGGATGCTGGCTCAGTGAAAGATGACTGACGACAAGTGGATGCTGGATAAATCAAGGATGACTGACGACCAGTGGATGCTGGCTCAGTGAAAGATGACTGACGACCAGTGGATGCTTGCTCAGTGAAAGATGACTGACGACAAGTGGATGCTGGCTCAGTGAAAGATGACTGACTACCAGTGGATGCTGGCTCAGTGAAAGATGACTGATGACAAGTGGATGCTAGATAAATCAAGGATGACTGACGACCAGTGGATGCTGGCTCAGTCAAGGATGCAAGCTGTTACAAATAAGGAATGACAACTTGGGGGAGTTGCTCTGGTGGTACGGCCAGAGGAAAATAGCGTAGGCGGAGAACTAAGAGATACGGAGATAGGAAGCATGCGGAAAGAGGTGAGGTAGAACAGAATGGGAGGAGGAAGACACGCATTGTTCTTGAAGTTGGAACGATAATTGTACATGTCGACAATAAAATGTGTCTCCCGACTGGCCGAAACCTGGATTTCTGCTGAGATTGATAAGTAAGTTTGGTTTAGTCCTATTCCTGGGAATTGTTACGCATGAGAGAGAGTGTTGATTGTACGTAGGTCTACGTTCGAATGTTTTGGCAGTTGAGAGGGATGGGACAGAACGAGTTAGACTTGCTTATAATGTAATGTTACGCCTAAGACAATGAGGCCTCTAATAATACAGTATGTTATGCTGCTTTTCCCATGAAGTTATATATCGTCTGTCTGGAGTCATAACTGCGTAAGTCCATTTTTTATCAAACATTATCATTGAAAAATAATCCTCTAACACATACCGATACAGGAGCAAATCAACCAAAGTTCTTAAAGTATATGTGGTGCCACCTAGCGAATAGATGCAAATTGACCTTTATGTTGACGCGACGTTTTTGAAAATAAAAATCACACAAGTCCATTATTCACGCGCTTCGCCTAAACGTACATGTGCTGGGTCATCAGAGTTTGGCTTCGGTGTTACGAGATTACGCCCTCTATCAGAAATGTGAGTTTACAAGTGAAATGTAACGTGCCAATTTAATATCTAATTTGTAACAGATATGATGACAACAACAACCAAGAAACAAGAACATTCCATTGAAATGATGGCAAACACTGATAATGATATTGGTGATAACTCAGAGGGGTAACAATTGGACAAGAGTGAAGTCACTTCATTGGAAGAGAGTACAGCCTATAAAAAAGAACTTGCTCCAAAAGAAGTTGCATCGTCTAGTGAACATTTGATTGAAATCGCTCTGAACGCTGATGATATCAGTGCAAATGCAATCTTCGGACGACACTGATGCAACAATAATTCAAACTGCACCCGATAAGTTCGACGACTGGCGAACATTTGGAGGATCGATCTTCGGACGAACCAAATCGAAGTGGGATTTGCCATCACAAAGGAAAAGGAAATTAAAGAAAAATGCAGCTGAATGACTTTGAGAAAGAGGCACGGCATACGATGGCTTAAGAAAACAACTAGACAGTAGGATATACAAACAAGATGTTAAACGGTCCGCTCGGAAACTCGGCCCTAGATGTTCATCCAACTTTTTCAAGTAAAAAAAAATGCAATAAATGTCCACCTTAGTGGATGTTACGCCCAAAGGACGTCAGCGTAAAAGAGAACACATCAAAGCACGCCGCCAGAGAGGGGCCACATTTATCTACCATTTAAAAGTGAATGGAACAAAAAACAAGTGTGTTATAATATGTTTGAAATGTTTGGCTTGAACAGTAATACAGTGGTTCATTGGGTGGCCGGAGCTGCAAATGGTGCTCATCAAAGCGAAGGTGAAAATAGACACTCGCAGAAAAAAAGCGGAAAACGAGGAAAACAGGAGTCACGTCAAAGACTTTCTTGGTACTCTTCCCAACATGCCATCACATTACGCTGTCTGGAGCTGATCATTCAAAACAAGAACGCATTGTACAAGTGGAGTAATGAGAACAACAAGAAGGTTGCTTCCAAGTGGTTGCTGCAGTGTGTTTTCGAAGAAATGAACCTGTCTTTTTTCATCCAAAAGAGGATCAGTGGAAGGTGGCTTGCAATCTACCAACTTTGCAAGGTGCCTTGTGTACTACCTAGAGAACGAATTGAACAACAATGATGTCAACACCATAGTTATCTTCAGCGATGGATGCGGATACCAGAATAGAAACACAACCATGTCAAACGCATTAACGTTTTATTACAAAATGGCAGGAAAGACCGTTGTTCAAAAGTATCTCACTAAAGGACACACTCAGATGGAGGTGGACTCTGTGCACAGCCTACTAGAACACAGATTAAAGAAGAGACAGTTGTACAGCCCAGCTGGTTATGTTACCGTAATGCAAGAAGCAAGACCAAGTAACCCCTACTGTTTCAAATATCTGAATCACAGCTTCTTCAAGGAATATTCCTCTGTTACATACCGCACAAGTATCCGACCAGGTAACAAAGCAGGGGATCCTCAGGTCCACGACCTTGTTGCGTTGAAGTACAATCCAAATGGCAGTGTTCAGTACGGCATTTGATGAAGAGTGGGCCGAGCTCCCTCAGAGGGAGAAGGCTGTTACAGTGTTGCAAATCCACACTCCACTTAAGATATGCAATCAGAAATATGAACACCTCCAGCAGCTCAAGAGAGTGGTACCATCAGACTTCCAGGGCTTTTAGGGCAACTTACCTCACATGTACAGAATCAGCATGCTGACCATGCGGTAGATCTGTGAAGTGGGTAGCCGCAATGCAACCATACTTCCACATGTTGAATGCTTTGTCGGAGGACTTGTCTTACCAGTTACATGGGCGTTAAATTTACCAATATGTGATGTGTTTCATATTTTATATTACAATGCAAAGCTTGTTAATTATGGACATGTTCTGGCCAAATGCTAAAACAATAATGGATGTACACCAGATTAGACATTTCTCTATCATGTTTTACCATTTCTCTCATAATCAAGTATAGTAAGATGGCGTTTTGATTTCTATTTAATATTTAAAAAGTTTCGTAAGTTCAATTATATTGCTGTGCAAAACAGTTTAAGTAATTTTTTGCCAAATGCCTACACTAATGAACACACACACAATATGTAATATTGCAGTGTATGTTTTACTGTTTACCTCATAATCTACAGTAATATACTTTATGTGAAATTATCAAAGTCCAATTGCATTATCGTGCAAAAATAAATAAGTCCATTGTTCGGCCAAAAGTTACACATGTACACATTGCTTTATCATTTCTGACTGCTTTCCTCATAATCAAGTATATTAAGACTGTGTTTTGTCTAACACAGGTCATTTAATAAACGTTTTATTGATTTACGGCAAACGGTTTTGGGCTTACACATATTTGACTATAGACAGACGATATGCAGTATGGTGCTTGCAATATCGTAATGCAATTTGCTTATTATTTTCTCTGTTTGCTTTGTTGACACATTGGACCAATGCTATTTGATGTAACAAGGCAACATTCACAATATCCAAGAAGATGGTATTTTGCATCGTACTCACAATAATCGTCGTCAACATATCGATGAAGTACTGCTTTAGTAATTTATTAAAATTTTCCAAGAAAAAGGTTCTAGTCGCTAAAAATGACGAAATGACAACAATAAAGCCGGCGACTGTACACGCAGCTGTCGCAGAAGTTAGTGCAATTTTAACGCGGATATATATAGCTGAATTGGAAGACACTCGCTGGAACTGTCTCAAAACTAGACTAACAGTACGGATGACGTGCGGGAATCTTACTGAGCTGTATGCGAACAACCATACACATTTTAAGTCGACATTGACAGATCTGCTCTTCGACATTCACAGCATAAGGTTTCACGACTTCATACTCGCCATGCTGCGAAGACACGCCGAATCAGTTGGCCTGAAAACTGTCGTATATGGTGACAATCCTGTGCCTGGGTTTCACGAGTTGTGCCAGTTATTCAGTCGGGCCTACATCGTAGTGGCGCCGCATGGTGCGGACGAATCGAACCTCATTTTCTCGCAACCAGGTACAATTCTCGTTGAGGGAATTTGTTACGATAGTAGGGGGTTTCCAAATTGGTGCTACCGAATCATGGCGAGAGTGCTTGGTCGCCGAAACTGCGGACTGAAGTTCGAGAAGCAGTGCATAAACATAACAGCGGCTGATGTCGAGCAATTTGTGAAATATTACGTACGCAAATTCATCAGCTAAATCGTGAAGGGAAGAAATGGCTTACTCTATGTTGGCAAACAGCATATATTTCTTGCACCTGGAAATAACCGCATTTTTGCACCGACCAGTATTATTGAGGAATATATAATGTACTGAGAGTGGAACGCGGGAACATTCAAACGGACATCGTGTTTATACTGGCTGACACTTACGGAAGTCGGCGGGGAGAGGAGGAGCAGCGATGGATGGGGGAGTGGGGACGGTCGGCGGGGACGGCTGTCAGCGAGGGATGGGGGAGTGGGGACGGTCGGCGGGGACGGCTGTCAGCGAGGGATGGGGGAGTGGGGACGGTCGGCGGGGACGGCTGTCAGCGAGGGACGGGGGAGTGGGGACGATCGGCGGGGACGGCTGTCAGCGAGGGATGGGGAGTGGGGACGGTCGGCGGGGACGGCTGTGAACCGGAATCAGTTACGAAGAAGGGAAAAAATCGACGACCGGTGTCGGTGCCAGCCTCACACCGGACTTCGGGGATAAAGAGCAGACGACAACAACGATGTCCTTGAATTAGTTGACAATATGGTTTCTTGGAATATGATAGTTGACATCATTACGTCTCAAGACACTTGCTTACTAGTGTTCCTGCGGGATATGTCGACCGTATCGCACGACTTTCTTCGGCATACTGACTTCGGTTTATAACGAAAATGAAGTTAGAGATCAACGTCCACCGAAAGAACCCTTCCATGAACAAAGACGTCGACCAGGAGCTCCCACCAGTCATTTAACAAGATTTAACAAGATTGCCATCCAAAACAACAAGTTCCAGATGGCAAAGTGGACACGGAAGTAATTGACTTATCGAGAGTCCAACACTTTTCTCATCTATGTGTAGCCCGCCCTTATCAGATATCTGTCAATTATATTTTTAAACATATGCACACTACTAGCATTAACACAATCATTTGGCAGTTTGTACCATTCATTTATCACCCTCTGTGAAAAATAGTATTTTCTCATGTCCAAACTACACTGCTCCTTAACAAATGATGCTTTGTGTCGTCTGGTTCTGTTGCATTCTTTAAGTTTAAAGACCATATTCCTATCAACATCCTCATAACCGTTCATTATTTTAAACACTTCTATTTGGTCTCCTCTTAGTCTCCTGGTCTCTATTGTTGTCAAACCACATTATAATAATCGACTTTCGTAACTAAGGTCTCTCAATTATGGAATCATTTTAGTTGCTCTTCGTTGTATTCTTTCTAGCTTGTCTATGTCTTTTTTACGATACGGCCTCCATGCTGGAATACAATATTCCAAATGTGGTTTAACTATTGCTTTGTACATGGGTACAATTAGCTGTTTCTCCTTATACGTGATGTTTCTCCTAAATAGCCATATAACTTGATTTCCTTTCGAAGCAGCAATCGCACATTGCTCTGAAACTTTCATTTCAGCACTAAATGTTACTCCTTTCTTTTGTGGTTCTACATAGTACAGCATTCCCCATTTTATATTCTTATGCCATGTTTCCAATTCCTATGTGTAATTGTGTGTACATTTACACTTCCCAAAATTTAATAACATTTGCCATTTTTGTGATCATTTAACTAATTTATTTAGATCATCCTGAAAACTCTGTTTCTCAGTAACATTAGTAACCTTTCTGAATACTTTTGTGTCATCTGCAAATTCCAGTACTTTGCTAAATATGTCATCTTCCAAATCATTTATATATATTAAAAACCGCATAGGGCCTAATACTGATCCCTTTGGTACCCCACTCAGGACATATTTCCAGTTTGAAATCTGACCATCTACTATTACTTTCTATCTTTTGTGTGTAAGCCACTCTTATATCCAGTTGATTACATCATTACCTGTACTATGGGCTTTTCGTTTAAGTAACAATCTTTGATGTGGCATTTTATCGAAAGCTTTCTGAAAATCGAAGTAGACATCATCCACTGGTGACCCTTCATCTACCCACTTTATAAATTCTTCCAACAAAAACACAAAACAGTTCTTTGTCTCTTGTTTCGTTGGATATTGCATTGCCAAATATATGTAATATATGATGCTAAGTCAACGAACCGATTCACGAAGTTCAAGGTCATATTTAACCTATATTTCTATATCACCGTGATTGTTGGGAAATGTACCACGTGTCCAGGTGAATAACAGAAGTGCTGTATTATCATGCCAATCGGCCCTATTATCGCCCTTGAATATCGCTAGGTATCTTCCCTCATCGATTCGCTTAACCGACTCTCGCCGGGAAGAGACAGGTCGCACACACATAATTTTAGGGTTACCGTCAGATGCAATGGTTCACCAGTTTCGTTGGCAATCGCAAACAACGAGTCAAACAAAGTTACATATTTGTTTCGCGGTTATACTGATATCTCGTCTCGTGTTCCGAAAAGTCATGTACCTGTCCGTTGCTATGTATTTCGAAAGTAAACAATCTACCTGACTACTAATACTACTGTATGCTTGTTCGCTGATGACATTAGAATATCCAGTGTGTTCTCCTTTGTTGCCGAACGGACCGTTATGAAAGAGCGCCTTATTGAATTCATGATGTGGGGCGGTGGCAGTGGTAGCTTCTAGTAGCTGAGCGTAAATGTGTAGTGACGATTGAAATCAATTCACCGACTACTTACCACTTGCAACTAATGTTAATATATACCGAGATCTTGGTGTGTTATTTGATGATCATTATTTGTTTAAACAGCACATTTCGTATATTTGTTGCAAAGTTTACAGCGCAATCATTCTTATTTTTCGCTGTTTTCATATTGATGCTCACATTAAGGCATATAGATCATGTGACCACCCTATACTGGAATACTACTCCACATTATGAATCTCCTAATATTACTTGGGCACGACTGACAAGTTAGAGAATGTGCAACGCCGGGTATATTATTGTCGCCAACTCGATAACAAGATACCTGCAAAGCCTTGACTTTCTGGAACTAGAGTCATGAACACCGCCGTATTTATAATTACATGGCCCTGGTATATACACGTCCATGTAACTGAAAATAACCTCACATCTTGCAATAACCGTGTTTGAAATACCACTTTTTCGTATAAATATATGCACACATTGTAGCCATGGGACACCATTTCTTAACATTGTGATTCCACACAAACATTCATGGCATGACTGGTTGGGTTAATTCGTTTAGGCGATAGGGCCTATGGGTACATCATTAATGTGTGTGTGTGTGTGTGTGTGTGTGTGTGTGTGTGTGTGTGTGTGTGTGTGTGTGTGTGTGTGTGTGTGTGTGTGTGTGTGTGTGTGTGTGTGTGTGTGTGTGTGTGTGTGTGTGTGTGTGTGTGTGTGTGTGTGTGTGTGTGTGTGTGTGTGTGTGTGTGTGGGCGCGCGCGCGCGCTGTACGTGTTTTGGATAACAAATAAATTACTTAAGTTTTATAAAAAATAAAATTTACCCTGATATAATAGAGTACAAAAAAGTTTAGTCTTGCAAGATTCAAACCTGCTACCAAAGCGTTTCCGTTTACAATTGCTGTTTATTTATTATGTGATTGTGGAAATATAATTGATGGCTTACGTTGGTTAGAATGCTTCGAAGTTTACTATTATTTGTCGAGTTAGCTAGAAAGTCAGTTTTGTTTTAAATCGTTTACCCAGATTCCAGGTAACCAATCATATTCGTCACATCGGATAGTGCACTTTGTTTCCAGTCTCTTGTCTATGAAATAAATAGTTCCGGATTAACCATGGTACAAGTGATTTGCTGGAACCAGGCCACCACAAAAATGGCCCGACACAAAATCAATCATAATTCATCTGGTTATACTCTTAGAGTCTTTGGTCGCTTCCCTTGAATCGGGCTTCATGAGGTATCACCAGATTATGAGGCGACGTAGCGGACAAAAGGATGATAACACGGCGAAACCTGTCGAGTCCGCGTAACCGCTGATCGAGTCTGGTTACCACTCAAAGTACACGCTGTATGCTGTGTAGCGAAGTAATATCACAATAAGCATAATATAATGTACTACCGCCACTGAGCTCGGATTGCCACTAAGCTCGGTTTTTCCGAGGATATTGGCGCCAAAGAAGCCATTTTTTTTATAATAACCCTGATAATTGTCGCTAATAGTTACCATGACATTGTAATTTATATTTCATATGTATTCATGAATCAATCTGAAAATTATATTCACAGAGGACAAAACATGAATTGGAAAAAAATGTAAATGTTACCAACGTGTGTAAATACAATTAAGACGCCATGCTGAATACAGTGCAACTTTAAATGTGAGCTGTCGTGGCTTAGCGGAAGAGCGTTTGTTTTGTGTGTGAAAGGGCACGTGGCAATATGTGGTAATAATTATTTCTGTGTGGCTTAGTAGCAACTAAACAACTAAATTGGTTATGACGCTAGTTAGTAAATATGATGTGCAGCTGGTCAACCTTTTTACCCTTTTCTCGCCGATATTGTCGCTTTCCATTGAAGGCATATGCATGTTCTTAAAATTTAAATACATATTTATGAAATATTTACGTACACGTGAATTTTAATTGCCAACAACTGGATTGATTCATAACATTCATTAAGACTTAAGTACTTAATTTTTATTCAGACTGCTTAAGTACTTCATTTTTTTCAGACTGAAGTACGCATACTTAGGTCCATGTAGGTTCCCAAGAGATGATCCAAGAGATGATCCAAGATATGATCTATATAACAAGGATGAAACATAAAAGACATATGCTTTACCAGCTATATATGGCTTACACCAGGTCATATCGTAGTATGTGTACACAGATGGATCCGTTGTCTCCTTATATCTTTATTGTAGTTAGACAATGTGTACTGCTGTAGCTGGCTCGAACCGTATGTTTCCAAACGTCTTTATTCCTCATTGCCATTTCCAATTCTACGGCTCCAGTTCCATATCTTCTTTTAGGCAGTCAATTAATGTAAATGCTGGAAAAGTCTTAGAAGGTCGGCATTGGCACTAAAGATGTTAGAATTTACGGACACAATTGTCGTCTGCTTTGTCTTAAGTACTTATATTACTATTTAGCAGATATTCCATCAGGTCTAAAGTCTGTGTTGACAATCTATGGCTCCGCACAAACGAAAAAAATATTTTCATAATCATGAAAATTGAAGCCTGTTATTGAGATGTGTTGGTCTGTTGAGTTTGCGCGCTAATTAACCAATATTCACTTATTAATTGCATCATTTAAGTTATTAATTGACTGTGTAATGTGTATTTATAGACCCTAATTAATGAATTGTAAACCCTGGCTTTTTATTGAAATGTGTCGGTCCTTTGACTGCGTGCGCTATATAGCCAGAGTTGACTTATCAGTTGATTAATTGCTGTTAAAATGTATTAAAAATGCTGTTAAAATGTATAAAAATATATATACAAATATAAACATTGAATCTCAAACCCACATTTATTAAGCGAAAACGCTTACCTCTGTATACGAGATGCAAAGTTACTCATTTGTCCGTATGAACATTGAAATATCTTTGGATCTAATAAAGATATACTAACACAATCAAACGATCTGGGTTCCTTTTGATGTCACATTTAGATAAAGCCAATTGTCAATATTCTATCATAACATTAAATTTTTAAGTGCCTTTATTTGCTGTGTAACGTCATAACCAATTTGGTTGTTTAGTCGCTACTAATCAGCATTAATAAATAATTAGTACCACACTTTTCCAATCAGCGAAATTAAGCAAATGCGAATATTGCGCTAAATATAATTGATAAAATAATAATAAATATTAAGCATGAAAATCGGACATATTGCTGATTACACCTGTACCCTTTCACACACAAAACGACGCTAAGACACGGCAGCTCACGTGTAAAGTGGCACTGGATTGGTTATGTATTATGCAGGCCGTCTCGTGACATTGTAGTCTCAATTGTCAATTTTGTTTTTAAATATATTCACGTTGGTAGCATTTACATAATGCTTGATAATGTTCAATTCGTAATTCTCGGTTGTGAAACAGGCCACTATTCTTGTAGGGTATCTGTCTTTATATCTCCCGGCAGCCAATCAGGCCGCTCACAAGCAGTGCTACCGATTGGTAGCCACTACAACACCTTGTTAGGCATAAATATTTACTAAAGACCTTCGACTGATCCCACACGTCTAAATTAGCAGTTTTCGAGGCATGCATTCTAGCTATAATCCGTAGCAATTGTGTAGTATATAAAGCAACATCAGATGTTCAAATAATAATTTCAGGAACAACTAATTGGGAAATTACATTTTTGACTATTCAAGGTTGTCTGACACAGTTGATGCTACTGATAAGCAAACATTGTGATTAGAATTCGAATTGTATATTTATAAGTTCTTATGATTGCATAAACGTTAATTATTTAGTGTGCCATTATTTAAAATAATATTAAAAATTACATTTAAACATTTGTATTATATGCTTCTACCTCTGCTGTGACTGAATCTGGTGGGCTGTAGTTATACAGACCACCTAACCAATATTAGAGTCCACAGTACATTACAGCACACAAGACAGTGAATAGAAAATAATAAAATGTATCGTTTCAATGCTGTCATTATGTAACATGTACTGCAAGAGGTAATAATGTCACTACCATTGATTGGTACACAATAAATTATAATAAATGTACTTTCACTATGTCAAAAGTCTAATCATTTACAAGTGAGAGTATTGTAATACAGATGTTGAGGGTTATATAACTTGTACTACAAGAGGTAATAATATCACTCCCATTGATTGGTTCACAATAAATTATACTAACTGTAACTTCCACACTGTTACATGTCCAGTCACTTACAAGTGACAGTATTGTAATACAGATGTAACTTCCACACTGTTTCATGTCCAGTCACTTACAAGTGACAGTATTGTAATACAGATGTAACTTCCACACTGTTTCATGTCCAGTCACTTACAAGTGACAGTATTGTAATACATATGTAACTTCCACACTGTTTTATGTCCAGTCACTTAAAAGTAACAGTATTGTAATACATATGTAACTTCCACACTGTTTCATGTCCAGTCACTTACAAGTGACAGTATTGTAATACAGATGTAACTTCCACACTATTTCATGTCCAGTCACTTACAAGTAACAGTATTGTAATACATATGTAACTTCCACACTGTTACATGTCCAGTCACTTACAAGTGACAGTATTGTAATACAGATGTAACTTCCACACTATTTCATGTCCAGTCACTTACAAGTGACAGTATTGTAATACACATGTAACTTCCACACTGTTTTATGTCCAGTCACTTACAAATGACAGTATTGTAATACAGATGCTGTTTACTTTACTAATGAATCAAGGCGTGTGTGTTTGTGTGGGCGCGCGCGTGCACACGCAACACACTCAATATATCAGGACTGCCCATTCATAAAATACATATATACAATTTATTACAAAGCTGTTGATTCATTTATGCAACATGTTAAACCACATAATACTGTGTAAGGAAGGATTTGAAGATTGTAATTGTCGATGCATTATCATTTATCTTTGTATTATATTCACAGACACAGCTGATGCAAACATATTGTATTGACCAATACCGAGCAGGTCGAAAACGAAAAGCGAGATGCGTGGTATTGACTACGGAAGTAACCCCAAATACCGTAAGGTTTATTCAACTATGTTTGAGAATATGCATTCACAGACTGACGTGGACGACGGAAGACAAACATACGTACAGGTGGTCGCTGACATGATCAGTTTTAACTATGAAAAATACATCTCTCCGCAACAGTTACTTATCACCGAAACAATACCTCCAAATTGGGAAAACAGCCCTGCGATTTCTTTTGATAAAAGTATGCTGCATAGTAGCCTCTGGTATGATACGCCGTAGCGGATACAAGGATGATGAAAAGGCGAAATCTGTCGAAACCGCTGGTCGAATCTGCGCGACCACTGGTCGAGTCTTCGCAATCGCTGGACGAGTGTGCGCGATCGCTATTCGAGTCTGCGCGAACGCTGGTCGAGTCTGCGCGAACGCTGAAAATAGCATTGTAGAATGTACAGCAATGCCACGATAGGCATAATGTAATATCCATATAAAAGTGGCTACAAGTTACAATAACACAGTAATTTATATTTCATATATTTTCACGAATCACTCACAAAGTAATTCTCAAAGAAGACAATATATCAATAAAACAAATTTTGTAAATGTTACCAACGTGACTGTGTTTAAAAACAAAATTGACAATTGAGAAGACAATGTCATGAGACGGGCTGCATAATACATAACCAATTCAGTACCATATTACACGTGAGCTGTCGTGGCTTAGCGGTAGAGCGCTCTTTTTGCGTTTGAAAGGGCACAGGTTCAATCAGCGATATGTCCGACCATGTTTAATGTTTATTATTATTTTATCAATTATATTTAGTGTACTATTCACCTTTGCTTAATTTCGGTGATTGGCAATGTGTGGTACTATTTATTTATGAGTGCGAACTAGTAGCGACTAAACAACTTAACTGGCTATGATGGTCAACATCAAATAAAGTCACTTAAAATGCAATGTTATAATAGAATATTAAAAACTGACTTAATCTAAATCTAACATCAAAAGGAAACCATAACGTTTGATTGTGCTAGTATATATTTATTAGATCCAAATATATTACAATTTTAATACGGACAAATGAGTATTTTTTTATATCGTATACAGAGGTGTTTTCGCTTAATAAATGTGCGCTTAAAATGCAATAATGTGTATATTTGTATATATATTTTAATAATGTGTTAAAGGTTTGCAAGCACGTTAATTGGTGTCATAGATCTACTTTACCCTGTCATTTAAATGCATCCCAATTAATCAACTAATAAGTCAACACTGGCTAATTAGCGCAGTCAGTCAACGGACAGACGCATTTCAATAAAAGGCCATATGTTCCATGATTATTAAGATATTTGTGTAATTTGGTCAAGGTTTACAAACACATTAATTAGGGTCATTAATATACATTACACAGTCATTTAATAACTTAATTGATGCAAATAATAAGTGAATATTGGTTAATTAGTGAGCAAAGTCAACAGACTAGCACATCTTAATAACAGGCTATTACTTACATGCTTATGAAAATATTTCTTTCATTTGTACAGAGCCTTAGTCTTTCAACACAGATCTGAAACGTGATGGAATCTCCAAATAGTAATATTACATTAAAACAAAGCAGTCAATTATGTCCATAAATTATAATGTCCTTGCTGTTAGAGCCTATTTCCTAAGACTGTTCAAGCATTTACATTCATGACTGCCTAAAAGAAGATGTCTAACTGGAGCCGTAGATTTGCAAATGGCAATGAAGGATATAGGCGTCTGGAAACAAATGGATGGAGCTAGCTACATACAGAACATATTGTCTAACTACAATATATATAAGGAGACAATGGAATCTTATGTGTACACTTACTGGTGTAGATCATATATAGCTGGGAAAATCTATCGTGTTTCATCCTTGTTATATAGATCTTCTCTTGGGAGTCTATATGGATTTAAATGTGTGTACTTCAGTCTGAAATAAAAAAATTACTTTAGTACTTAAGTCTTAGTGAATCTTATGAATCAACCCAGTTGTTGACAATTTAATTTCACAGGTAAGTAAATATTTCATAAATATGTATGAAAATGTTAAGCTAATATCGACGACAAAATGGTAAAAGGTTGACTGGCTGCACATCATATTTGCTAACTAGCGTCATAACCAATTTAGTTGTTTAGCAGCTACTAAGCCACACTTAGAATAATTAGTACCATACATTGCCACGTGCCCTTTCACACGCTAAGCAAACGCTCTACCGCTAAGCCACAATAGCTCACATTTGAAGTTGCACTGAATTCGCTATGTATTTAGCATGGCGTCTTAATTATATTTTGTTAAACATATGTTGGTAACATTTACATAATGTTTTTTTCAATTTATTTATGGTCCTCTGTGAGAATAATTTTGAGAATGATTCATGAAAATATATGAAATATAAATTACAATGTTCTGTTATGTATCCAATATTCTCGGAATAACCGGGCTTAGTTGCAATCCGAACTCAGTGGCGGTAGTATATTATGTTATGCTTATTGTGATATTACTTCGCTAAACATCCTACAGTGCTATTTTCTGGTTACCAGAATCGATCGATCCCGCAGATTCGACCAGCGGTCACGCAGACTCGATCAGCGGTCACGCAGACTCGACCAGCGGTCACGCAGACTCGATCAGCGGTCACGCAGACTAGACCAGCGGTCACGCAGACTCGATCAGCGGTCACGCGGACTCGACTAGCGGTCACGCAGACCCGACATTTTTCGCCGTTTCGCCACCCTTTTGTCCGCTGTGGCGCCTGGTGATACCTCATGGAGCCCAATTCAAGGGAAGCGACCAAAAACACTCAGCTGCTAACCAGCTGAATTATTGTTGATTTTGTGGCGGGCCCTTTTTGTGGTGCTCTAGTTCCAGTAAAACACTTGTACCAATGTTAATTAGGCACTATTTGTCGCACACACGAGA
Organism: Lamellibrachia satsuma; assembly: GCA_033239005.1. Taxonomy (NCBI): domain Eukaryota; kingdom Metazoa; phylum Annelida; class Polychaeta; order Sabellida; family Siboglinidae; genus Lamellibrachia; species Lamellibrachia satsuma. The sequence goes on from BSQZ01000040.1 coordinate 5,289,677, forward strand.
GTCTGGAACCAAAGTGCACTTTCCGTTGTGACGTATATGGTTGGAATCTGGGTAATCGATTAAAAAAACTTGATTTCTAGGTAACTCATAAAATAATAGTCAACTTCGAATACTTCTAACCAACGTAAGCCATCGATTATACTGCCACAATCACAACATTAAATAAAAAAGGAATTGCAAATGCTAACACTTTGGTACCTGGGTTGAATATCGTATTCTATTATATCAGGGTAAATTTAGTTTGAATAAAGCTGTAACTTATTTTCGTTATCCAAAACACATACACGCGCACGCACGCACGCACGCGCGGACGCACGAACGCTAGACCGCACGCACTCATGCATGCACACAAGCGCGCGCGCGCACGCACACACACACACACACACACACACACACACACGCAAAACATTAATGATGTACCCATAGGCCCTAACGCCTAAGCGAATTAACCAGACCAGTTGTGCCATGAATATTTATTTAGGATCACAATGTTAAGTTAAATGGTGTCCCATGGATACAATATGTGCATATAATTATACATAACAAATAATATGGCAAAGAACATAATACAAGATATAACGTTTGAAGTGCCTATCGAATTTTATAGCAAATTCTATAGTGTGCATAACTTTCTGGAAACGTATTTTATATGTTGAGTTTACAATGAGTTGAGGTAAACTGTTCCAGGTGGACACAACTCGATTACAAAAATGTTTTTGCAATATCTAGTCTAAATGTTGTTTTTAAGCTTAATTACATGAAACTTAGTCGAAAAAGTAGTATTTAAAACAGGGTTATTGCAAGATATTATGTTATTTTCTGTTATATTGACGTGTCCATGATAACATATACCATGGCTATGTCGTTATAAATACGGCGGAGTTAAAGGCTCTAGTTTAAGAAAGTCAAGTCTTTGTAGGTAACCATAATTGTTATCGAGTTGGCAACACTAATATACCCGGCGTTGCACATTCTCTAACTGGTCAGTCGTGCCCAAGTAATATTAGGAGATTCATAATGTGGAGTAGTATTCCAGTATAGGGCGGTCACATGATCTATATGCCTTAATGTAAACATCAATATGAAAAAAGTGAAATATAAGATTGATTGTGCTGTAAGCCTTGCAACAAATATACGAAATGTGCTGTTTAAACAAACGAGGATCATCAACTAACACACCAATATCTCGGTATATATTAACATTAAGAAGCTGCACCCCTTTCAAATTGTTAGTAGTCGGTGAATTGATTTCAATCGTCACTACACATTAATGCTCTGCCATTAGAAGTTGGCACCGCCACCGCCCCACATCATGAATTCAATAAAGCGCTCTTTGATAACGGTCCGTTCGGAAACACCGGAGAACACATTGGATATTCTAATGTCATCAGCGAACAAGCATATAGTAGTATTAGTAGTCAGGTAGATCGTTTACATGCAAAATACATAGCAGAGGACAGGTGCACGAGCCTTGCGGTACACCAGACGAAATATCAGTATAACCAGACAAAAAAACGTGTCACCTATTTTGATTCGTTGTTTGCGATTGCGTAAGAAACTAGTGAACCACTGCAATATTGCTGCACATTCCATACTTGGGTAATTTGTATAGTAATTTAGGATGAGGCACCGTATCAAACGCTTTAGAGAAGTCAATATACACTGAATCAACGAACCGTTTTGAGTATATAACCTTAACCCTGCCGCAAAGTGTTACAATTCAGTAGCTGCACCTATATATATTGCCTTTTGGAAGCATCAAGCAACTGTAATTATATGAAGTATTTGGAACAGATGGTAATTGTTGTTGTCGCCTCCTCTTTATCACGGAAGTCCGGGGTGAGGCTGGCACCGATAACGGTCGTTTTTGTTTTCCCTTCTTCTTCTTCACTGATCCCGTTTCACTGCCGTCTCCACCAACAGTCTCCACTCCCCCATCCCTCGTCCCGCCTCTCCCCACCGACTCAAGCAAGGGCCCACCGGTATAAACACGATGTCCGCTTGAATGTTCCCGCGTACCACTCTCAGTACATTTACTCAGTACATTGTATATATTACTCAATAAAACTGGTCGGTGCAAGAATATATATATATATATATATATATATATATATATATATATATATATATATATATATATATATATATATATATATATATATATATATATATATATATATATATATATATATATATATATATTCCTCAATATAAACTGGTCGGTGCAAGAATGCGGTTATTTCCCGGTGCAAGAAATATCTGGAGTTTGGCAACGTAAAATAAGCCATTTCTTCCCTTCACGATTTAACTGATGAATTTGCGTACGTAGTATTTCACATATGGCTCTACATCAGCCGCTGTTATGTTCATGCACTGCTTCTCAAACATCAGTCCGCAGTATCGGTGACCAAGCATTGACGCCATGATTCGGTAGCACCAAATTGGACGCCCCCTACTATCGTAACAAATTCCCTCAACGAGAATTGTACCCGGTTGCGAGAAGATGAGGTTCGATTCGCCCGCACCATGCGGCGCCACTACGATGTAGGCGCGACTGAATAGCTGGCGCGTCTCGTGAAGCCCAGGCACAGGATTGTCGCCATATACGACAGTTTTCAGGCCGAACGAGTTTGCGTGTCTCCGTAGCATGGCGAGTATATCGTCGTGGTGGTCGAACCATCGTTTCTTAGAGCGGCGGATCAGGATGATTGTGTCACGAGGCGGTGCAGGCTCAGACATCCCCGCCCGGAATTGCATCGACAATAACTGTGCATTGAAGATGGGCGCGTGGCCACAGCCAGTGCCGGCCGGCATGTACACGATGTCTGCTAGAATGTTCCCTCCTATCAACCGAGACGGTTCGATGCCCAGCGCCGCCAAGAACTTGACCGTGAAATTGGTTTCTTTCTTCACGAGGATCTTTATGCTCGGGTGGCGCATCAGAAACGACAAGTAGGCCGCAATGCGTGTGAGAGTTTCGATGACAAAGTGGAAGAACGTCGTACCTTTGTGTTGCGCCAGTACGAACACTTCCCGATGTCGTTCGGGAGTGTTTTTCGGTTGGAAATAATGTAAGTGCTTGGTCATCTGGCAGCCCATGGGAATGATCGCCATGTCATCTTGGATCACCTCACCGTCTAGCGTCACGAATGCGCCGGCGATGACGAGAATGTACGTGAAATTGTGCCGCAATTCCGTATTTGCTTTTGATTTCACGGAGAAACGCGAGACCGTCATATCTTGCATGATTGCTTGCGAAAATGGAAACGGCTTTTCAACATCTTCGGGACGGCTGAAACATGTGCTGTTGTCATGCGGACAATATCGCTTGTAAACCCGGCAGTCAGACATAATAGCATTGTAGTACTTCGTCACCAATGGCGGTGCAAGAACATTATCATTCTCCGAGAACCATATGCTGTGAATCTTCAAGCGCAGATCTCTCAACTTCGACGTAAAATGTGCGTGGTTGTTCGCATACAGCGCAGTAAGATTCCCACGCTTCATTTGTATTGTTATGTTAGTTTTTAGTAAGTTCCGGCGGGTGTCTTCCAATTCAGCTATATATGTCCGCGATAAAATTGCACTTACTTCTGCGATAGCTGCGAGTACCGTCGCCGGCTTTATTGTTGTCATTTCGTCGTTTTTAACGATTTGGACATTTTTCGTGGAAAATATAAACAAATGACTAAAGTCGTACTTCATCGAAATGTCGACGACGATTATTGTGAGTATGACACAAAATACCATCTTCCTGTATTTTTTGAATATCGCCATGTTGCAGCAAATAGCGCTGGTCCAATCTGTTAACAAAGGAAAAAAATAATAAGCAAATTGTATTACAATATTGCAAGCACCATACTGAAAACATAATTAATGGGAAAAGCAGCATAACATACTGTATTATTAGAGGCCTCGTTGTCTTAGGCGTATCATTGCATAATAAGCAAGTCTAACTAGTTCTGTCCCATCCTTCTCAACTGCCAAACATTCGAACGTAGACCTACGTACAATCAACACTTGCTCTTATGCGTAACAATTCCCAGGAATAGGACTGAACCAAACTTACTTATCAATCTCAACTTGGGAGCCGAGTGCGTAAGTCTTCCCTACTGGTACACAGCCTCTCCATAGACAAGACTCTAGCACAACTACATTGACTGCGTATGCTGAAAACCTTGCGGCCCCAGGCCTCTACTACTAACGTCCTTCAACAGTTTTGACGCTCTTCCAGGGTGATTTTCGTAATCGGCATTGACTGGAATTTGTTACATGTGGGGACGTACGGGACATTGTACGTCGAAACTCTTAACATGAGACATGTGTACAATCGCATTACCTTACTCGGTGAATGTATTCTGTTCGAACGAACATTGCTTCACATTTCTATGTCTCGGAGGTAATTCATCGATTCATATGGCGACTCACTTCGTGAATAATTAATCGCCTCCATCTCAGCCCATTGTCGAAAGTGAGAAATTATGCTGTCACCGACACATGGCAACAACTGCTACTATATATCAAGATATTTGTTCTCCACCATAATTCAAAAGGCGATTGTCACGAGTTCACAACTACGATTGGCGCGCCGCAAGGCGATAGTCTCAGTCCGGTGTTGTTCACAGTTTATTTGGAAGCGGCACTCCAAGATAGCCGCAGTAGACACTACTTAATGATCTCTCCTGGTTTATCTGGAAGCGGAACTTCGATCACGCCTTACGACGCGCCCACCAACCGACGCCAGCCTACCGCTGGACGTCGGGCTGGACAACGTCGCCTTCCGACGCGCCCACCAACCGACGCCAGCCTACCGCTGGACGTCGAGCTGGACAACTTCGCTTTCCGACGCGCCCACCAACCGACGCCAGCCTACCGCTGGACGTCGAGCTGGACAACGTCGCCTTCCGACGCGCCCACCAACCGACGCCAGCCTACCGCTGGACGTCGGGCTGGACAAGGTTGCCTTCCGACGCGCCCCACAACCGACGCCAGCCTATAGCTGGACTTCGAGCTGGACAACGACGCCTTCCGCAACTTGTGGACAGGGTTGTTAAGGCGATCACAGATTTGTCTACAGCTGCGTTTACGGCTATGCGCGTCGGTCGTCCTGCTCGCTTTGACAAACAACGTGGGAACATGGGGTCTGACGAAATCAGAGCTATAACGTCAGGACGCGTACCAACGCCGTCACCTACACCTGATCTTCGGCATCCATTGGCCACACATATGTTAAAGAATATATTCAGGCTTATGAAATAAAATTAGAAAGCGAAGCAGATTACGATGAAACTGTTTGGTGCAAAATAGTTTCAGGAAATTCGAAATTAACTATTGGATTAGTTTACCGAAGTCCAAACATAAACGAAGCGGATAACACAAAAATACAAAATGCTATAAAGGAAGTTAGTAAAGGGGAATGTATCATAATGAGAGATTTTAACCATGGACACATACAATGGAAATCTTTAGAGAGTACAAGGGGTGATGACCAACAATTTTTATTTTTAATTCAGGAGAGCTTCCTTACTCAGCACGTGCTAGAACCTAGATTGGAATAACATGCTGATGAACAAGACCGCAATTGAATGTTGGAATATTCTAAAATATGAAATTAGGAGTATCATCGATAAATTTGTTCCCTTGAAAAAACAAGGAAAACGGCCTAGAAAGAAACACTTGTCAAAAGAAGCTTTTAGAAAAATAGTGTTTAAGCAAACTATGTGGAGGGTTTATAGGCGTACCAGAAAAGATGAAGACTATGCAAATTACAAAGAGGCACTTAACCTAGCTACAACTGAAATTAGAAAATCTAAAAGAACCTTTGAAAAAAATTGGCAGGTAATATAAAAAATTACAGCAAGAGTTTCTATGCTTATGTAAGGAGTAAACAGAACGTTCGAGATAAGGTAGGACCACTGGAAAACAACAGGGGAAACATAATTTCAGAGGGATTTAAATGGCAGAGGTCCTGAATGAGTATTTCAGCTCAGTATTTACCACAGAAGATATCAGCTCATTCCAGTTCCATTTACTAAATTTGAGGGAAATAAATCAGAACATTTAGGGCAGTTATTTGTAACTCCTGTAATGATAGCAAACACAATTAAGAAGATGAAAGATAATAAATCACCTGGAGTTGATGGGATACCACCAAAACTGCTTAAGGAAATTGTTGAGCAAATTAGTACACCACTTGCAAAATTATTTAACTTGTCACTAGAAGAAGGTATAGTTCCATCAGAATGGAAAGAAGCAAACATTATGCCACTATTTAATTAAGAAGGGATCGAGGAACAAGCCAGAACATTACAGACCAGTGAGTTTAACATCAGTTATATGTAAATTACTCGAAACGTTAATTAGAGACCACATTATGGAATTCCTTGTAAAACATAATTTAATAAATACATCTCAACATGGGTTCCTAAAAGCAAGGTCATGTCTAACCAATCTCTTGTGTTTTTTTGAAGAAATTACAAAGTGGGTAGATGACGGGTCACCAGTGGATGTTGTCTACTTAGTTTTTCAGAAAGCTTTCGATAAAGTGCCACACCAAAGAAACTTGATAAAACTTATAGGTAATGATGTAATCAACTGGATATAAAAGTGGCTTACACACAGAAGACAGAGAGTAATAGTAGACGGTGAGATTTCAAACTGGAAATCGGTTTTGAGTGGGGTACCACAGGGATCAGTATTAGGCCCTATACTGTTTTTAATATATATACATAAATGATCTAGAAGATGACATATCTAGCAAAGTACTCAAATTTGCAGATGACACAAAAGTATTCAGAAAGGTTACAAATGATACAGATAAACAAAGTTTACAGGATGATCTAGATAAATTAGTTTAATGGTCAGAAAAATAGCAAATGTTATTCAATTTTGGGAAGTGCAAATGTAAACACATGGGGCATGGAAACATGGACGAAGAATATAAAATGGGGAATGCTGTACTAGGTAGAACCACACAAGAAAAGGCCTTAGGAGTAACATTAGTGCTGACATGAAAGTTTCAGAGCAATGTGGGATTGCTGCTTCAAAAGGAAATCAAATTCTAGGGCTACTTAGGAGAACTATCATGTATAAGGAAAAACAGCTAATTGTACCCCTGTACAAAGCAATAGTTAAACCACATTTGGAATATTGTATTCAAGCATGGATGCTGTATCGTAAAAAGGACATAGACAAGCTAGAAAGAATACAACGAAGAGCAACCAAAATGATTCCAGAATTGAGAGACCTTAGTTATGAAAGTCGCTTATTACCATGTGGTTTGACAACACTAGAGACCAGGAGACTAAGAGGAGACCAAATAGAAGTATTTAAAATAGTGAACGGTTATGAGGATGTTGATAGGAATATGTTTTTCAAACTTAAAGAAGGCAGTAGAAGCTGTGTAGGTTGGACATGAGAAAGTTCTCTTTCTCACAGATAGTGATAAATAAATGGAACAAACTACCAAATGATTGTGTTAATGCTAGTAGTGTGAATATGTTTAAAAATAGAATTGACAGATATTTGATAAGGGTGGGCTATACATAGATGAGAAAATTGTTGGACTCTCGATAAGCAGATGGCTTCCTTGTCCACTTTGCCATCTGGAACTTGTTGTTTGGGATGGCAATCTTGTTAAATCACACCGTACATCGAACGAGGCACTAGAACCGTTGCCGATAACATCCCATCAGTGAAGCCATCCTGACTGCCCGGTGGAGTCTGTTCGGGCACGTGCCCCGTATACGTCCGCGTCCGACGGTGTTGAACGCGGATCTGCGACGTATCGGTCGTAAACTACATTGCCCGCCGACGTCTATTCTCAGCGCGCACTCGACCGTGGTCAGAGGCGAGAGTTGGGGCAGGAACTTACGACTTGAGAGTGTAGCATACGAATCGGCGGAAATGACGTTTTAATTATTTATTACCTTATATATTATTTTTAGTAACACTTTAATTGACATTTTCTGTAATTGTTTTAAACTCTATTTTATGATATGGACATTTTAATTATTTATTTTATATATTTATCTATTTATTAGTTAACTTTTGAAAACTGTCATGGTACATTTTGTGGCGAAACACACTTGAGTAATATCACGTCGGCTACGCTAAAATGCATTTAATAACAATAACACCACAATTAAATGCTAACACAAGGATAAACAATATCCGTAAACAACAAGTTTTCCAATGATACCAAACATGATAACATTTCGTTTATCCATTAATTCGATATAACAAACACTTTTCCGAAATCTAGATTTGTCATTGGTCGCTATTCGGCGCCACTAGCGCGACTCTCAATCACTAAGTTCCATCGCCAGGTGGCTTAAGTAAACAAGCTGATTCTATACAACTCACACGATGTCCGATTTGTGACATAACCCGGCCTTATAAGAATTCGCCTGTAAAACATTATCCTTATCTAATGTAAATATATATGTGAAATGAACACAACGCAACTATACTGATGCTAATGTATTCACATCGTTGTTTAATTACTGTTTACTGCTTACTTACTGATCCCGTAACCCGCCTGGGTCGTAGGGTTTCTGCTCCAATGAACGCTGCACATTCGGCTCCTGTCTTGCTAGTGCCTGGGTTTCTGCATAGGTCTTTCCTGTCCATTCCTCCATGTTGTATGTCTGTTCCCTGAAGGATTTCAGTTTCAGTTTCGTCAATGCTGCTGATGTTTGTACAGACCTTGCAAGGATTTCGGTCTTGGATCCCTCGTCACTGATGATGGCCCCGATGTATTTAAACTGTTTCACTCTTTCCAGTTCTTGACCATTGGCAGTTATGCGTGATCTAATTGCATTACTGTTGTTTGTAATTGTCTTGCTTTTTTTTCTACGCTAATTGCCATTCCATACATGACTGATGTTTCGTCCAGTCGGTTCACCAGGTTGACGAGTCCGTCTTCCTCTCCAGCCAACCCGTCGATGCCATAAGTGAACTGAAGGTTGTTCGTGGTGCGTCCTCTAATGATAACTCTGCCGGTGTGGTCTTCCAGTGCACCTGTCATTATTCGTTCCAGGAATATGTTGAACAGTGTAAGTGACAATATGCATGTTGCCTTGTTCAAGTACTGCACTGATGGCTTTCGCGTACAGATGTTCGATGATTTGAACAAGCTTTCCTCCAAAGTTATATTACTAGCATTCTGCCAATAACCTTTGCTAGAGTCAAGTTTACTAAAGACATTGTCTTTGGACGGCGTGGCAAATATTGCTTCAGGATTCGGCATAAGCACATATTCCAAAGTGGTAGCTCGGTTTAACTGATGGAAATCTGCCATTGGACAATTTGTTCCAACAGTTTTCTTAACCAATAAAAGGGTAGAACAATACGGAAAGTTCGATGGTTTGATTACTCCTAGTTTGAACATTTTATCTACCTCCTTAACTACGTCCAATATTTCAAACCAACCAGCTGATTAGTTTGAGAAGAATCTAGTTAAGGTGAAATAGATACTTGCTGAATGGTCAGTCCCGGTTTTCCTAACAGTGACTCTATCTCTAAGGAAGAATCATCAGGAGGACCCAATATAGCCGCAGTAGACACTATTGAATGATCTCTCCCGGTTTCCCTAACAGTGGTTCTATTTCTAAGGAAGAATCATCAGGAGGACCCAATATAGCCGCAGTAGACACTACTGAATGATCTCTCCCGGTTTCCCTAACAGTGGTTCTATCTCTAAGGAAGAATCATCAGGAGGATCCAAGATATCCGCAGTAGACATTACTTCCTCTGTCGACCTGGAAACATATTTCTTTAACATGTTCAGATGGAAGATCTTAGTGTTGTTTCCAACCCGGATTCCGTAATCGGTTAACCCGACCTTCTCTATTACATCATAAGGTCTTTTTCATTGCATAAACAACGTGTTGTAATCAGTGGGCAGCATTACGAGTACGTGGCCACCTATGCTGAGAGTTCCCGTACGCGCCTTCTTGTCGAAATTACCTTTGTAAGGCAATTGCGAAATTTCCAGATTATCTCTAGCTGCTTTACACATATCCTCTATCATATTTCTTTACACATATCCTCTATCATATTTCTTTACACATATCCTATATCCTGTTTCTTTACACATATCCTCTACCCTGTTTCTTTACACGTATACTCTATCCTGTTTCTTTACACATATCCTCTACCCTGTTTCTTTACACGTATCCTCTATCCTGTTTCTTTACACATATCCTCTATCCTGTTTCTTTACACTTATCCTCTACCCTGTTTCTTTACACGTATCCTCTATCCTGTTTCTTTACACGTATCCTCTACCCTGTTTCTTTACACGTATCCTCTATCCTGTTTCTTTACACATATCCTCTATCCTGTTTCTTTACACGTATTCTCTATCCTGTTTCTTTACACATATCCTCTATCCTGTTTCTTTACACGTATCCTCTATCCTGTTTCTTTACACATATCCTCTATCCTGTTTCTTTACACGTATCCTCTATCCTGTTTCTTTACACATATCCTCTATCCTGTTTCTTTACACATATCCTCTAGCCTGTTTCTTTACACGTATCCTCTATCCTGTTTCTCATCTCGAAAACACTGATATGTTTGTCGGGTGTCACTATCCGTGGTTTCACTAGACCACAATAGCTTCAGAATGACCAAATGTCTCCTACCAGTCCTGCCATACAAAAGTTCAAAGGGAGAAAATTTCGTATTCTCTTGTGGAGTTTCTCTATAGGCGAAGAGAAGAGGTTCTAAATAAAGACCCCAATCGCGAGGTCGCTCCTCACACATCCTGACCAGCATCTTCTTCAGAGTGTCGTTGAACGTTTTTTGCTAGCCTACTGGCCATTGAGTAAGGAGTAGAACACACCTGGTGGATAGACATTAGTCTGGCTACTTCACTAGAAACAAACTGAGGGACATTGTCAATGAGTACCTCAGTTGGGAACCTACCCTAGTAAACATGGATAGAAGAACTTCAGCGAATACCTCGGTAGTAGTGGATGACAAAGGAATCGCTTCCGGATACCTGGTAGCGTAGTCAACTGATGTAAGAATCCAACGATTACGTTTATTGGTAAGAGGCGATAGTGGCCTATCAAGTGGGCTTATCAAGGGAACCTATCAAGTCATTGGCGACCGTACGAAAAGGGACATCGATCATACGATTCAAATGGAGCCACCTTAGCGCTTCCTCAGTTTACCTTTCTCTGGTATATGTCACAAGATTGGCAAAACCTGGTGATATCGCCGAAAATACCTGGCCAATACAAATTCCTGCCGATTCTATCGGAAGTGCTTCTAACACCTAAGCGACCTGCCGGAATAGTCTCATGGCTTGGTTGCAGAATTTCTTCCTGAAAACTCGGGGAACCACTAGCTGTGTCCACTCTTCATTGGTTTCCTCTCTCTGGAATCGTCGACATAACATACTTCATGAAATACTGGTTCTTTAACGAATCACTTCTTGGGGTTTGTCTTGCCTTATCAAATAAAGCTTTCCGGGTTGGATCTTCCCATCTTCCTCTTGTTTCGATGTTTCAGCTGTGCTTACAACTGCGCAGGTTACTTTATTCTCTTTGATAGGACCCTGGTCGTCATTGGTCACATATTTACAAAGATGACTCTCGTCGCTGCCTAACTCACTTTCTCTGCATAAATCATGGTGTACCCCTGGAACATTTCCGGTAGTTACATCGCAAATAGGATGTTGCATGACACATCTACGTCCCCAGAGAAGATAGGTGAAACTATCTTACATCTGGCTATTGGCGCGGTAATAGCGAGGGGTTTATCTTTACTAATATTCGCTTCTTTCCCGTGAGCTGATCGTCCCTAACAAGATCACGTCTCACAACAAACAGTTCCGCTACACCCTACGCCCCTGAAGGTACTAATGGGTGGTTCCAAGACACATCCTTGCATAATCGGCAGATTAGAAGGAATGTGATGACACACGTTGACAACGACAGAGAAACTATATCCACATTTCAGAGCAGCGTGGTTGCCACACTGATGACTTGGATTATCTACAGCTAGACAGGAATTCCCCGCAATGTTATTGGGGTTCAATGGTCTTGAATTCGCATATGGTCTTGGTTCATACGTGCGACAATTTATACAGATAACACCTCACTGGTTCACGCATCGGATGTGAGAAAGTTTGAGATGGCTTTGGATCTCGATCCTTATTCTGCACTGCCTGCACTTAAGCCATCTTCAATGGATCTGTAATCCCAACGGCAGAACGAGATACTGTGAATACCTCTGCAAGTTCCTTAAGTGAACTAATATCCTTGGGAGTACGCTCTCGGATGAAAAGTGCCTAACAACGGGGACAAGAAAGAAAAAAATTATCTCGCAAGATAAGTTCTCTCAACCTATCAAAAGTATTATCGATCCCAGACAAAGTTATCAATTGGTCCAACACATTCTCCAATCGAGTTAAATATAACGAAGCTGTCTCGCTAAGACCCTTGCAGTTGAAAAATGTCTTCCTGAAATGTTCCTCGGTCAGGAAAAACTTCAATAACATTAACAGAACCTGCTTATGTTTAGCGTAATCATTCATCTCATCTCTAGTTAACCGACAATACTTTTCAATTGCGCGGCCAATTAATAAACTACTCAAGTGCATAGCCATCTAGGTTCCATTCCGCAGTCTCAGCTTAACGCTCGAATCGCAAAAGATAAGCATCTATTTTATTTTCGGCTACACGGAAGTTTCATATTATGTTCTGTGCTCGCTGGAGGAATCAGAATTATGGGTAGAATTGATCGAATCGGTATGTACCTTCCCTGTTTCCATTTACAGCGCCGCTATTTCTTTTTTATGTTGCACCTCGTCCAGTCGCAACCTCCTTCCCGCCTCTCTCTCTCTCTCTCTCTCTCTCTCTCCCCCCCCCCTCTCTCTCTCTCTCTCTCTCGTTAGAGACAAAATATAACTATAAAAACTGAAAACGAAGGATCACACCATACATCTTGATATAACAATGACGCCTATGTCAAGAATCACGACTCCCGAATGTATATAAACACTTACCGATGTCGTAGGTAACACTTAACTCTCACACGTCTCGGGACCATACACTCGGTCGTCTACGGACCGCCCTGTGGCTGACAAGGAACTACATCGGCCGACAAGGGACCGTATAATGGTCGACAAGGGACAACCTCTCTATTCTCGGTGCACAACTTCGGCCGACTTCCGACTGCAAATTTGGCCCATCTAGGGTCCATCTTGTCGCTATAATTGAGGCAAACAACCAGGCCGACACGGGATCGTATAGTGGCCGACCATAGGACTACCAACGGACTACCAACACCTGCTGGACAACTGGAAAGAGCATAACTACGATCGTCACCATCTGTCAACCGTCAGTAGTCAAACATAACGATGAATAAATAACGTATTCTACCTCGTTTTAATAACTCAAAGTGTTTCAACGTTGCAACAAACAATGCAATGTTATGCTAGTTTTAATGTAGTTGGATTACCTCGCTCGCCCTAGTTTAATAGTTCAGACAAAGATGGTCGTTGAATTATTCATAGTTGACAAATACAACACACAATTTTACCGCTCCACACAAACCCCCGAATAGAACCCCCAAATGTTACCAGTTTATGTTTTGGCTGAGATAATGCGGTAAGCCACTGAATATGCTCGTTATGGTTAAGTGTGTTTTTATCCGTACAACTAGAAATAAACCAACAACAGGGGTATATATAACATATTTCCAGTTAAATAAAAAATTCTAGTATAGTAACTAATCACAAATCAAACATGCTGAATAGAATTACAGTCTACCAACGTCCAATATTAATCATCAATATCAAATCACAGTTTACATAATAATTGAAAGTGTCTTACGAAGTTACTGGCTTCGCTTCTAGCATTGACAGCTCCAGTGAGAGTGGTACCAAGCTAGTCAAAGTGAATGCAACCAAGTGTAGCCAGGCGAGCGTAGAGACTGGAGTGTTGATAGTGGAATCACAAGTAGGATTCAGCGCGTCTTTTTGCCTCAATCCTCGTCCAGTCCGGACAACGAATATTTATTAAAGAAGCAATCGGTGTATCAAGGTTCAACGGTCCATTGTCGACGACGAAATAATCGTCTAATGTATCAAGAATAAATAATAATGCACCGACTTGCACGTCGCTGAATGTGTTCTGTTCGAGCGAACATAGTTTCACATTTCCATGTATCGGTGACAACTTATCGAGTCATATGGCTATTCACTTCGTAAATAATCAAGCGTCTCTGCTGTCTGATTTATCTCAGTTGTTTGACAAAAACATCCGGCGTCACCTGCTTTGTATTTCTTCTACCACCAAAAACAGGTGTCGTCTCATAATAAATCAACCAATTATTTTAGTGTATATACATAACTCACGTAGACGACGGAAAGGCTTGGTTGCCTGTACAACTTGCAAGTTGATATGTGAAGAGTTACGTTGTAGTTGCACAAAAACCCAGTATCACACATTCAAATCAAATAATATCCTACACAAAATCTATACCACACGAATCTAGACAATACACACATAATGATGGTGTACACCAAAGTGCATCTCGAACAAGATTTATAACAGTAAAAACCACTCTACAAATTTTCCGTATCTCAACCCATTGTCGAAAGTGAGAACGTAAACATATTTATTTCACCGTTATGCTCTCACCGACGCAAATCAACAACTGCTACCTTAGCTCAAGCTATTTGTTCTCCACCATAATTAAATGCTAACACAATGATAAACAATATCAGTAAACGAAGAGTTTTCCAATGACACAACAACATTTCGTTTATCTGTTACTTCGTTGTAAGAAATAATTTTCCGAAATCTAGATTTGCCGTTGGTCGGTTTCAGCGCCACTAGCACGACTCTCAATCACTAAGTACCATCGCTAGTTGGCTTAAGTAAACAAGCAGATTTTATTCAACTCACACGATCTCCAATGTATGAAAGACAGAGGCTCTCGCCCGAAGTGATTCAATTAAGCAGAGTCCAATTCCGCTCTCTTTCATATGTAAAAGGCAATATTTTTTCTCTCATGGACATGAATATGGAACATACCCGTTTCTATTTAAATGTGTTCAGGTGTAAATTGTTCTTGATGCGATAACTGCTTTTAATGGCATCATATTGATTGCATAAGCAGTTATGAAGAGCTCAACCATACAGGAGTACTCTGTATTTGCTATGCCTGTGGTCTACCTAGCTACTTTTTAGGACACTTGCTCACTGATAATACAATTGAACAGTCGAAGAGTTTCCACAGCCTAGTATCACTGAATGATGAAAATGAGCAGCCAGGAACTCCTAAAGCTGCTTCATAACCACTGCCAATGTATAAAGGTAAACATATACACAAAACCAACAAAGTTAGACTAATATCACTGAGAATCTTGAATCCTGAATAATGGTTAGACAATATCATCTTAAATAGTGAAATCATTCTTGCTAACTTCACTGCATTCTGCAAAGACCGTGACTCAAACAAAGAAGGCCGAGGAGTATTCATTACAATTAGTAACGATCTAATTGGTACTAGTCAGATCGAGTTTGACACGGATTGTGAGATAATTTGGATTATGCTCCAACTTGCTGACGGTAAATCAAGTATCGTAGGGTCATAGAATGATACGGAATTCATTGAGAATCTACTAGACTCTCTGTCCAAGGTAAACATTCAGAAGGACAAAACTCTGTTTGGAAAGAAATTTCAACCTGGGAACATACAGTGGGAATCTCACCCTGTCAATAATAAGCAAATTAACTTAGATCATAGTTTAAAGAAAGCATCAACAAAGCTATGAATAAAACATCCCATCTAAAATTAGTTCCAGTAAAAAAACATACCCATAGATAAAACACAGAGTCAAACACAGATAAAGGCAAAAACAACGTGCCTTCAACCCATGCCAAAACGACAGGCAAACATGAAGACTGGGGAAAATGTAGGAAACTGAGAAAACCGGTCCAAACGGAAATTACAGAATCGTACTGGAACTATTTTAAGTCTACATCGCTGTCAAAATGCTAAACTATCTTAAAACATATATTCGACGCACGAGATACAGTGATTGCCATACATGTTCAAATTCCCAACCAGCCAGCAGAGTCTGCAAGTTGTATGCAATGTTAATAAAATTATTGTTTGTCGGTAAACCTAGTATTTGATACACGTACATATTGGCCGGGAAAGGAGCAGAAAACCAATGCATCACCAGCACGGATTGGCTAAATAACGATGGTTTCCAGTCTACTTAATTCGACCACTAACCTGTGCTGCTGATATATGTTGCAACAATCTTACGGCTCGAGCACAGATCTCCAGCTAGGACCTTCAACCTGCGTTGCAAGAATCAAGTAACACAAGAAACCACCGAAGCTGATAACGAGAGATCGACAGGGAGAAATTCACGCCCATTGATTGTTGGCGACAGACAGTGACACTTATGCGGTGACAGCCATTAGTTGCGTTAGTTGAACGCGTGAAAAATAACACGCACGTGATTTATAGTTACTACCATCTTATTATGTTTGTGTTGTTATGCTTTGCATCACGGGCGTCACACTTTCAGGGGATCATCTACGACCCCACTGTCGGGTCGTCTCAGTTTTATTCACCCTGCTGTTACCCTTTCTACGAACAATCTAATTACCCTTTCTAGTTATTACATACAACTGTCCGCAACGCTAAGCGAACAATTACGTACACTTGTTGACAACGTCATGCGTATTTTCTTCGAGTGGCCAAAGTTACATCGTGCAAGGCACGGCGTCACTGCACGTTACAATAACGACCAGTATTACGTCGCAATTTCAAGAGTCCATCAACTTTGACTGGCAGCGCTACGTACCAAGCCATATACGGGTATTTTATGCGATCGTGTTGCATATCCTGCCATATTACAGTCACTTACGAACTACCTAGTTATCCCGTCCGGAGGGTGGCATTATTGCTGGTATATTTAGATATTCGAAGTTGTCATTGCTATTGGCATTGCCTTTCCGTCACTTCACTTAATTTGGCACGCGGCAACCAGAAGGTAAATGCAACATTATATGCTTAGGCACGGCTGTAATCTGAAACTACTCTTTTATTTAATATGTTGTTACGTGATTCATGCGCTAAGGTAAACATCACGAAGGTGTCGCGTATTCCTGCTGTAATAGGCGATGAGTAGACCTATGACACAAGCTCTCGACCGAGGTGATACAATTAAGCAGAGCCCAACTTTTATTTGTAAAAGGCAATATACTTTCTATCCTGGACAGAGTTGGGCCCAAGTAATTTTTCTGCAAGTCCAATTCATTATCAAGTAATCAGCCCTCAAGTCCTAGTGAAGTCCCAAGTCATCATCCCTCAAGTTCAAGTCAAATTTCAAGTCATACGACTTTCTCCTCATTGTGCTAGATAGTAATTCTGGCAGTCACACTTACAGTCTTGTGGCGTGCATCAACCACTTCCATAAATAATGGAATGTAGTAATCAATAATCAAGTCTTTGACGATTGAGTTAGTGATGTCTTTCTGCCGTCAGTGACTGGTTGGGCAGGTTGATGTCCTGGGGGGGGGCTAATCAGTACCCTACACAAAAAGCTATCAGAGAATATATAGTCCATCAGTACCCCGATTACATGATGCGTTTTCTGTGCAGTCCTTGTTCGAAGCAAAAACAAAACCTCATAAGGTTGCATATGTGTAACTGGGATATATAGCTGATATCAAGGCGATGCCACAGAAAGCCAAGAAAGAAAAAAGGTGACAAGTAAGAAGGTAAATTAAGCAATGATGTTAGATTACTTGAAATGAATTAACTAAGCCATTACATTACTGATCATCGTATTCCGGTCAAAACTAATTATAACAATTTGTTTTTACCTGGTGATGAAATAAATGTTAGTGATTTACAATATAGATTACTACAACACGTACGTATAAACTGATCGTGATGTTGACAATGCGGTTCGTTGTTTTTATTCTGCTGCATTGTCTCTAATGTCTACTTCAAGTGTTGAATTACACGGCGAAGCTCATATTTACCAACAACAAATAGGTATATTACTATTTTTAGCGCAAATGTCTACAAAAGTGTACAATTGATGTTGTAGCAAGTGAAAAATAAATAAATTATTCAAAGCGTTGTCTTCTCTTATATATATATATATATATATATATATATATATATATATATATATATATATATATATATATATATATATATATATATATATATATATATATATATATATATATATATATATATATATATATATATATATATATATATATATATATATATATATATATATATATATATATATAATGAGGATTTTTGTTAATTTTTACTTTGGTCGTACTGCCTGCATTGTATTTTCTCTCGGTTAGATCTTTTTTCAACTACTGCTGTTCTTTCACAGAAGTTTTTGCCGATGTGATGCGACACACAAATCAGTAACTGTGATAGTCTTTGACCGTGGCATCTGTCGTTTTTGTCCCGGGATTGGAACTTTGCAAAATATGAGTTAAACAAATTAGTGACATTGGTGACGCTGGACACGCAATATATCTTTAATTATGCAATATATATATATATATATATATATATATATATATATATATATATATATATATATATATATATATATATATATATATATATATATATATATATATATATATATATATATATATAAGTAGTATGTGGAAGTTTTGGGACCTCCTTATCGCCGCAATCTAGAGATCAAAGGAAGATCAAGGAAAGGCCCCTAATATCGCCCACCCGTTGACGAGTGCGCGCAGCCAATGAGAGAGCAGTAGAGCGCCCCCTGGCGGTCGTAGTTGAGCGTAGTGCATGCTGGGTAAGGTAAGCGCCCCCTAGGGACTGGAGGAGGAACGAATATTGACCAGTAGTCATCGATGGTGGACATAGGAAAAAAGAAAATACACGTAAAGCACCCACCCACCACCCACCACCCACCCACCCACCCACGTAAACACGTGACCGTGTGACCTGAACCCTGACCCGACGGAGTGACCAGTCCGAGTGGTTAGCTAATGTCGACTGGACGTCCGAACGACTGGGAGTTAAATGTAAGCCGAGGCGTTTATCCAGCTGTGAGCCGTAGCGCTAGATCAAAGGACGCTAATCGGTACAATGTAGCAAGGGAGCCGAGCTAATCGGCGATAAACAGCAACAATGTGGCAGTGACGGCTATTGATGTGTGTTATAGCGGGTTATATGGAGTGAACAAAAGACGTAATAAAAGTAAAACCGATAAACATAAGGGGAATATGTAATGGTTATTAATTAGCCGACATGCATGGCTATAAAATAACCGCTGGACGACGGAAATCGGACCGTTGGTTAAATAAAATGTAGCAGGACGAAAATGGACTATATATATATATATATATATATATATATATATATATATATATATATATATATATATATATATATATATATATATATATATATATAATATGGCATTAAATAAAATGTAGCAGGACGAAAATGGACTATGTGGAAAATATAATATGCCAACAAAACGCAATACAAGACGGGAATATAAGGTGATGCAAACTTTAATACATGAAACAATGCAATACAAGACGGGAATATGCAAACTGTAATACATGAAACAATGACGGTAGTAAAGTTTATTAAAAATGAACGTTTGTAGAAGTGTTCATTCGGGCTGACAGTTGAAAGCCGGCAAGAGTGAGCGGCGAACTGAACGCGCAGTCAACTTGCGGGCCAATGCAATACGGAGGGAGACGGAGCGTCGTCGACGGAAGAGGATGATGGATGGGGCCGTCTCTGTTAAGGCGACGCAAAATAGGGAGGGGTGACGGGGCATGTAACAGCAGGAGTTGGTGCATGACGCACTCCCACTGTAACATGTGAGCTCGGAATGCGAGACGGAAATCGTCCGAGTCCTCGTGAGTGTCGGAGGCGACGGCGGCGGCGATATCATCGTTGTCGTCGTCGTCGTCGTCGTCGGCGTCGTCGTCGTCGTCGTCGTCGTCCCACGACTCAGGGACTGTAGAAGTACGATATCCAGGTCCGTAATAGAATTCAATGTCCGACATGACATGACGCCAACGGCTTGTATGGTCGGCGAATGCCGTCAGGAGACCGGCGTCGTACAACTCGTCTCGAAATAGCTCTGTCGCCTGACAGGCCCGGCGGTGGACTGTCTTGACGAGCAACTGTGTCATTACGCATGCCCAGTGAAAGCGAGGGATTCTGTAAGTAAAGGACACAACCAGAGTGAGAACATGCATAGACATCTATATGTATATATAACAGACGTAACCAAGCAACGAGGTAATACGAAACCGATCGGCTGGCAAGCCGCTACATATGGAACTTGGACCCGACGAACACACGGCGAGACATGTATACACAGGAACGATAGAACAGTATGTACAGTGAAAAGAGTTATTATCTATGTACAGTTATGTAGAGCTATGAAAGTATAATAGTAATAAATAAATAAATAAAGAAATAAAAGAAATACTCACACACGACGCATTAGAGGGAGCAACGCATCTCCCATAACAGTGAGAAGAGTCAAAAACTCGGCAAAGTCGAGCACCATAACGACAGGAGGCATGATGAACAGCAGTGTTGAACGGTGTCGAAGGCAATGGCGGTTGTAATGACGACACGACGAACGCAGCGTCTATATATACCATGCTAGAAATAAACCAGACAGCTGACGCAACCCGAGGAACAATACGACACTAATGAGAAAACAGATAAGCGGCCGGCAACTGTCAGCCTACCGACACCAGGCATCCATCACGCAAGGAAAAAAGTGGGGGTGACTAGGACTCGAGAGCGCTAGAACGGCGTGTATTTAAGACAGTAACTGTACAATTTAACGTTATAAAGTCACCATGAACCGTGATATACGCTTCAGAGGCGGTCGCCATTTCCTGTCAAACTTCTACGTGTGCAGGATACGTGTGTGGAATAAAGAATTTACGAGTGTCGAAAGCGCTTACCAATGGCGGAAATGCATGCATCACGGTGACCTGCAAACCGCAGAAAAAATGCTGTCCACGCGCACTGGTCTACAGGCGAAACACCTCAGCAAGAGCATACGAGAAAAAGAACAGTTACGCGCATCGTGGAACGAACAACGATATTCACTAATGTATGCGTTAGTTGCTGTTAAATATCGCGATCCAACCCTACGTAAACGACTCCTAGACACTGGGTATTCCCAGTTGCAGGAATGGGTCAAGAGTCGTGAAGGATACTGGGGGGCGCTAACATACAGCGGTCAAGCCGGTCAGAACATGCTAGGACATATACTCGAGCGAGTATGCGAGTTCATTCGATTGCATCAGCAGACGTAATGCGAGCCGGTCACAAGACCGGTGAACAGAGTACAGCGAGATATAGATGCCAGACATCCAGCATCACGCGCGCACGACCAAGGGTTGTGATAAGAAATCGCGCCATAGGCAGTTGGAGGTGTATATAAACCGGGCTCAGAGTGAACGAGACACACAACCACACTTCGATTCACAAACGACTTCAAGACCACTAGCAGCAGCACGCAGAGAGAGAAATGGCCGCCCAAGACGCCGATATGATGTTGACAGTCAGCCAACTCGAGAGACAGGTAGGTAACGGGACTTATATATTTAGACGGCCGTTAACCATAGTACAATGTGCTGTTCAAGACAAATATATAGTTTATCCATCATGTCAGCAGTGTAACAAACGTGTGAGTCCCGAAAACAACGGGTATGTGTGTCCGGTTCATCGATGGCAGCGTGGTGTAGTGTATCAGTTCGCTATGCGTATCCTCCTACAGGACGCCATCGGTAGTGAAGTGTGGGCAACCCTATTTAATGCCAAGGCTGTCCAGGTGTTGGGATTCACTGCTAACGAATACATGAGCATGAAAGGAGACGCCGAACGGTATGCAGCACTGGACATGTTGCGGGGGGCCCAAGTCATGGTGACCGTTAGGAAACGCGAGGCGGGACAGTATGTAAATTATACGGTGTCAGACATGGAAATAGTGACAGTGTGAATTCATCTGTTGACAGGCTACTGCGACCATCGCTGCTGTAGCTACTGCAGTTGCGACCGGAAGCAGTGACGTCATCGATAGCGATGGACGCTCTAAGGTAATGGAATGGTTACATGCTAATAGCTCGGAGATGCTATTCACCTCCTCTGCGGACAGCTGTTCACCGCCACCATTAATTGGCGTCAGCAAGTGACAGATTTGGTTAGAAAGAGTATGTACGCCCAATATAACGATAGACAGGGCGACGTGGATGAAAATATGTCGAATGTAACCGATTCTTTCTATTCAACAGACGGGTCTAACGCAGCTGGCGACAGCGTACAAGCGTCAGTGGGACGACCTGTATGACGCGGACGACGAGGACGAGGTGACGTCATCGGGGAAACGGCACAAATCAGCCCCGTGGCCATCCGATTACCCAGAGGCGCAGGAGATGCTGCACCTGCTGTACGAATCCTGGTCGGATGATGATGATGATGTCGAAGAACTTTGGATCATCAACAACCCCTCACAGTACTATGTTGATGTCGATGAGGATGCCATCGCATCATCCCCAGCACCCGAGAACACTGATGACGACTTCGAATTCAGTCCCGTGTCACCAGCACCCGAGACAAGTGATGACGAATTCAGTCCCGCGTCACCAGCACCTCCACCACCGACAACAACAACAACAACAACAGCAACAACAACAACAACAACAACAACAACAACAACATCAACACCACCACCGACACTGTACGTACTGCCGACCGCAACCATCGTCCTGTCGCCAGACGGGGGGTACACACACATCCCGGACCAACGCGTCATAACGCCACCGAAGCCGTCGACGTCGAGTCATTGTATATGTAGTCACTGTCATAGTGTAGGGCATGACATAGAGTAATAGTTCTATACATATATATATATATATATATATATATATATATATATATATATATATATATATATATATATATATATATATATATATATATATATATATATATATATATATACGCCGGCATTTAATTAGTGTAACGTGTTGAACTGTATGGGAAATAGTAGCTCTCTCTTTTATTGTATTTAGTCATATTACAGATACTTATTCATTGTATGGTAGAAACGGAGTCATATTAAGAAGCACCGTTTGCAACGGTAGCTCTCTTGTATTGTATTTAGGCACTGTCATATTGTAGTGGCATGACATAGAGTAATAGTTCTATATATATATATATATATATATATATATATATATATATATATATATATATATATATATATATATATATATATATATATATATATACATACCGACTTATATAGTACATCATCACCATCATTGCACGTAACCTCTGTCGCGGTGTAAAAGCCCACAAGTTAATAATCATGTTACTAGCCACTGGCGTGTCGATAATCGAACGTAAGCTAGGGTCCCTGTCGAGGATGGAACACTCCCACAAACCGTACAGTCATCATCATAGTAATTATATAAGTCTAACCGTGTATATGTATATGTATAATATGTATATGTCTATGTCTATGTCTATGACAGTATATACTCAATAAAAGTCATACAATGATTGAAACGTGTTGTCAGTGGTGTTGCCACGGTATACATAGGGGAAAGAGAACCCGTAGCCATCGATATCGGACACACAGTAGCCAATACCACAGGATCGCATCTTAGGTCATACACCCTTCACCACCACCACCACCACCACCACCACCACCACCACCACCACCACCACCACCACCACACGTACTATATAGCTGTACTAAGGACCACTCTCTCTCTCAGTTGTAGACACGTAGAGCAGCATGAAACGTCACCAATGTCGGCACTGCGGACTGGTGCTCGACACGTATGCAGCGCTAAAACGCCACCTAGGGAGTCATGCGACACCGGCAGTGAGCGAGCACACGTATTCGGTGGCGCAACCAATAGAGGTGCCACCTAGCGATCAGGCAAAGCGAACGAAATATTCGTGTAAATGTGATGCGACGTTTGAGATATGGGACGATCTGCAACAACACGTGAGGTCCGTATGTCGTCTTAGCAGTAATAGAAAACAGACCACAGTGTACACATGTGCGAAATGTGGACAGACGTTCACTAGACGCAATGACCTGACCAAACACGCACGAAAAGCGTGTACCGTCGACGTCACGAAGCTACCATCGCCAAAGAGACCAATCAGGGAACCCACCACACCCCACCATCCACTCGTTACCGATGCAGACCCCATAGACCCACCTGCTCGACTCCCCTTCGCCGACAACCTGTCGACGGAACTGCTAGATGTCGTACGAGCGCACTGGTCGAGCATACGGACACGTGTAGCGAGAGGTCCTCTGCAGTCCAGGTACGAGTACAGGTTAACGACTCTGGACACGACCGTTCTAGAGACGCCGTTGAGGAACGTGTTCCAGGAACAGACCAACGCTTTCAAGATTAACCTCAGTTACGGGTTCATTCTGAGGAACAAGAACACGGGTCAATACAAGTACTACCATCCCTCGTGCAACTGCTGTGGACGCTACCTGGACGAGCCCAGTCTCATCACCAACAGCAAGGACTTTGATGAGTTCCTCGAACGCATCCGAGAACGCGACGTCCTGCAATGGGCCATCAATCAAAGACCGGATTCGGCGTGGGTGTGCGAACTCGTGACCAATGTCTCATTTTACGTCAATCGCATCATCGAACACCCGATAGGATGTGTAGGAATGACCGACCTTCCAGCCTACATCAAGAGGAACAAAGCCGTCATCGGATTGGAAAAGGAACCCATCCATGCCAACAGGTACAGTGACAACCTGTGTCTCTTCCGATGTCTGGCCCTGCATCGAGGATGTGACAAGCGTCGATTGGAACCAGCTGTGAAGACGCTGTACGATACTTACGCCCAAGACGACGTACCCATGACAGCTTTTGCCGGGGTCACGATGGACGACCTCTATCGTGTAGAGACCACGTTCCAAACGAATGTGTGCGTGTACAGTCTAGTACCACCGGATGGAGAGGATGGAAAGCCAACTGCAGAACTCGTTCGTCGCTCGGTACGTACGTACCCTGACACACTCTACCTCAATCTTCACGGGACGCATTTTTCCCTCATCCAGGATAGACGCATGTACTGTCACTCGTACAGATGTCGTAAGTGCGGTGACTCGTTGTGGAAAGACGCATGGAGTCTACGCAACCACGAGAGCACGTGTACGGGGGGTGTGCGCCGAGTCTATCCTGGTGGCGTGTACCATTCGACTCCATCGGTGTTCGAACGCCTGGCCGACGAGAACATCCGAGTGGCCGAAGCGTTGCAGTACTATCCGTACCGAGCCACCTTCGACTTCGAGTGTTGGTTCGACACCGAACACCTTCCGTCCGACAGTGCCCAGGTTCACTGGGTTGCGCGTCACGTCCCGCTGAGCGTCAGCGTGGCATCCAACGTACCCGGACACGAACAGGTGACATGCATCGTTACGGACGGAGACACCAACAAGTTGGTGAGCGCCATGATGACCATCCTGCAATCGATGAGCGAGGCCGCGTACGACAAGATCAAAGGCTCATACGATCACGTGTTGGACCAACTCGCCGAAGAGATGTCGAAATGGGACGCACGGGAGGAGGCTGCAAGGGAGGCAGCTTCACGGGAGGACGCCGAGAAGAAGGCTCGACCGGCAACCAATCCGTACAAAACGCTGATGGGACAACTGTATGGATGGATGCGTCAGTTACCTGTCATCGGGTTCAATTCGGGGAAGTATGATCTCAATGCCATCAAACAGTTCCTCATACCGTACTTCCTGGCGACGTCAAAGACCGTGGAACAAGACGAGACCGAGGACGAGGACGAGAGGGAGCAAGAGAGCAACAAGAAATCCGAGGATGATGGCATCGGGGCAATGTTCGTCATCAAACGCAACAACACTTTCATGTGTCTTTCGACGGATCAACTGAAATTCCTCGACATGATCAACTACATAGCCCCCGGGTTCAGCTACGACAAGTATCTGAAAGCGTACGGATGCGAGGTGACGAAAGGTCATTTCCCGTACGAGTACATGGACCGGCTGGAGAGACTCGACGACACCGCTCTTCCACCGAAAGAGGCCTTCTTCAGTCGACTGAAGAACGAAGGTATTTCAGACGAGGATTACGCCAGTTGTCAGGAGGCCTGGCGCGTCAATGGCATGACGACGTTGCGCGACTTTCTCGTCTGGTACAACAACAGGGACGTGGTTCCCTTTCTACAGGCCATCGACAGACAGTTCGCGTTCTATCGACAACGGGGAATAGACATGTTCAAGCAAGGCATCAGCGTACCTGGTCTGACCCTGCTGTACCTGTTCAACGACCTTCCAGAGAAGACCTACTTTACCGTCTTCAACGAGAAGAATAAAGACATGCACGACCTCGTCAAAGAGAACATCGTAGGCGGGCCGTCGATCATTTTTCATCGCTATCACGAAAAAGGTGTCACCACGCTACGTCAGAACGAGTACGGAGAGGCGGCTCGTCCGTGCCGAGCGATCGTCGGCTACGATGCGAACGCGCTGTACCTGTGGTCGCTCATGCAAGACATGCCTATGGGATGGTACACGCGACGACGAGCAGAGAATGACTTCCGCCCCGAATCGGCGCAGCTGTACGGACAGATGCCTGGGGAATGGTTGACGTGGGAATCCGAACGCACGGGACGTCCCATACGACATCAGATCAACGGACGAGAGAAGAGAATAGGCAAACATCGGGTGGACGGATGGTGTAGCGAGACGAAGACGGCTTATCAGTTCCAAGGGTGCTACTTCCACGGTTGTGCGTGCAACCGTGACGAGGTGAACGCAGTCAACGGGAAACCAATGGCGGAACTGCTCGCCGAGACCCGAAAGACCACCGCCTATCTACGTCACTTTGTCACAGTCGTCGAGCTGTGGGAATGCGAGTGGAAAGAGATGAGACGAACCCCGGCCGTACGTGAGTGTCTGGATGCTGCATTTCCTCGACGTCGACACGTGCGCTGGACCATGACGTCGCAACAGATCCTGAACGGAGTGCGTGCGGGAACCGTGTTCGGCATGATCGAGTGCGACATACGCGTACCGGAAGAATTGCGCGCGCACTTTGCCGAGATGCAGCCCGTGTTCAAGAACGTCAGTATGATGCGCGAGGATCTCGGTCCGTTCATGCGTCGATACGCCGAAGAACACGACATCATGAAGACTCCGCGTCGCATGCTCGTGGGTAGTTATTGCGGCGATAAGATACTGCTCGCAACGCCACTGCTGCGATGGTATCTGGACCACGGTCTCGAGGTGCTGCACGTGTACCAGGTCGTCGAATACGATCCTATTCCGTGTTTCCGGCGGTTCGGCGATTCAGTGTCCAAGGCCCGACGCGAGGGCGACGTTCACCGAGACAAGACCATCATCGCGGACACCATGAAGTTGCTGGGGAACTCGGGCTACGGAAAGACCATCACCAACGTTGACCGACATCGTGACGTCAGCTACTGCACGGAGAAGGCGGCATCGCTCCTGGTCAACGATAAACGGTTCCGACAACTCGATCTCGTCGTCGACGACGCGTACGAGATAGAGTTGAACAAGAAAGTCGTCAAGTACACCCTACCCGTACACGTGGGATTCTTCGTTCTGCAATACGCCAAGATGCGCATGTTGCAGTTCTATTACGACTTCATCGTCAGATACGTGGAGCGCCCTCTGTTCGAGTACTGCGAGATGGATACAGATTCCGCCTATTTGGCCTTGGCCGGCGAGTCCGTCGACGACCTCGTGACCCCGGAACTACGTGAACATTATTTCCGACATCGTTCCGAATGGCTCCCGTCGGAATGTTGCGACGACCATCGGAACGACTACGTGCGCTGTCGTCTCGCCAATCGACCGTGGGTCGGAGACGATGCGTGCTGTAAGGCGCGAAGAGCGTTCGACAAGAGGACACCGGGTCTGTTCAAGGTCGAATGGTCCGGTGCCGTGTTCTTGGGCTTGTGTAGCAAGACGTACTATTGTTTCGGAGCGACCGACAAGTACAGCACCAAAGGACTGAAGAAACGGCACAACACAATCGACAAGGACGCGTTCCTGGCGGTGCTCACCAACCGTCCGAGCGGGGGTGGAACGAACCGTGGTTTCCGGGTGCATAATTCTAGCGTGATGACGTACGTGCAGGAAAGGGATGCACTCACGTACTTTTACCCCAAACGCGTGGTGCACGAGGATGGGGTGACCACGGGTCCGGTGGACGTATAGAAAAGGCGATGCACGCTGCACTCGTTTCATACGCAATCATGGATGCCCGATGGAAACACCCCTTCACGTGCATCGTCGCCGGACCGACGGGATGCGGCAAGAGTACTTTCGTGACGCGTATGTTGCGTCACGCCGCTGCGATGATCGATCCTCCACCCGAACAAATAACGTGGTGTTACGGGGAATGGCAAGAGGCTTACGCGACGACGGACTTGGGTCACGTGCGATTTGAGGAAGGGTTACCGACGGCGGCCATGTTCGTTCCGACAACGAGGAACCTCATCGTCATAGACGATCTCATGGCGGAAACGGACGAACGGGTCACGACCCTGTTCACTAAAAAAAGTCACCACAGGAACACGTCCGTGCTGTATCTAGTACAGAACCTGTTCCCTAAAAACAAAGAGAGTCGCACCATCAGTCTGAATTCCCAGTACATGGTGGTGTTCAAGAATCCACGTGACGCATCGCAGATGGCGACCTTGGCGCGGCAGATGTATCCGGGACGCGGCAAGTTCGTGCAAGAGGCGTTTAAAGACGCCACGGCGGTACCGTACGGTTATCTATTGATCGATCTCAAACAGGACACGCCCGAGGACATGCGTCTGCGCACGGCCATATTTCCAGACGACCGTGTTCAGTACGTGTACCTGCCGAAGGTATAAAACGACCGCGTGTGTGGATAGTCTCTTCATTCGCATCATGTCTGCCCTGGTGAAGAGACACATCGTGTGCATACAGGCCCTGGCCAGAGTCAAGAACAACAAAATTAAAAAGGCCATCATCGCCAACGCCGACGCCGATCTGCTGTGTGCACTGGCCGAGTGTGCCTACAACATACTAACAAAGAACATTCCATTGAGCGCCATACAGAGGCGACGATTGAATAAATACAAGACGAAATTACGCGAGTTGGCTAATAAACGAACGGTCGCTGCCAGAAGACGACGCATCTTGCTACAGCCGCAGGTTGGCGAGGGACAGAGCGGCGGTTTCCTATCGGCCTTCCTAGCACCGTTGGCAAGTACGGTCTTGCTACCCTTGCTCCAACAGGTGCTGACCTCGAGGTAGATACATGGAGCACGCACGCAGGATGGCCTTGGTGGACCCGCGACTGTTGGACACGCTGCGGTCACCCCCACCCCCACCCGCAACCGACACCTTAGGCAAGAAGGTGCAAGCCCTCGATGACGAGATGAAGACCATCCTAGATAGAACGGACCTAGACGACGGGACCAAGGTGACCCTGTATAATCAGGTGTTGCAGCGGTACAACGCCTTGGTCGATAAACGCGTCAAGGAACCGCTACGCGTGGTCACGGTGAACGAGCCGGAGGTGACGTCGGAGTCGGGGTCGGAGGGTACAGCACGAGCCCCTATTAGCGGACTGGAGGCCACCGTCTTGGCCACCGTTCCCAAGACCATGCAGGCCAAAGCCAGCCGTTTGATGGAGCATCTCAAGAGAGACGTCGCGTGGACCGCTCGGGGCGAACTGATACACGAGGGCGTGCCGGTTGTCGGAAGTAACGTGGTGGATCTCGTTAATGATCTGTTGCGTAAGAGTAAGAGTAAGAGTAAGACCGCTCCGACGGGTTGGCAGCCATTCGCCCGACAACTCCGTGCCATCAACCTACCCATGACGTTGGTCGGTAACGTCTCCAGGAGAGCCTACATACGTCCGGAGCCGACGGTCACTCCCTCTCGCCGGTCACTTACTACTCCGCGTGCTGCATCGGGTAGTGCACGACGATCGCTAAGTTGGTCACCCCTCGCCCGTCAGAGCCGTCGAATGGAACATACCATGCCCACCCCACCCCCCGAATCACGCAAGGCGTTGTCGTCATTGGCTGGTTGGGACAACCTATAGGATGGCACGATGCGTGTCCGGAGCGCAGTGTTCGTCATGTCGCCCGATCCACAGGACGACGTGTACCGCTCCATCGTCGGTGCGATATTTATCAGTGGACTTTACATGATTGCTCACGGTATACTCCAGAGTTATATGCAACAGGCGTTATTCGAACCCCCCTCGCTCGACGAACGGACCATTCCTCGTCCACCCACCCACCCTCCCCCCGCATCACGCAAGACTTCGTCGTCATTGGCTGGACGGAACACCGTATAAGGTGGTACGACGCGTGTCCGTAGCACAGTGTTCGTCATGCTCGTCGATCCACAGGACGCGTACCGTTCCCTCGTCGCTGCGCTATTGTTCGAAGGACTCACCTTGCTGGGAGACGTTGCAGCCGGCGTTCTTATACAACAGGTGTTATTCAGACTATGGTTACGCTACTAGACCGTTGTTCCACCGCTTGCGTTGTGGGTGCCATAGCGTGTGTCCTAGTATACGTCGGCGTGCTCCTCGTCATTCGTCAGCAGTCGTACTCCGGAGTCAACGTCACCGCCCCCGTCAACGCGTCCGACCTCCTCTCTTTGATGGCACAGAGGGGAGACCGCACCTTGAGTGGGGTCTACTTCGATCCCACGAAGGTAGGCAGTTATGGCGGCGTCGCTGGCTTGCGACGCGTCACGCGCCTGCCAGAGAAGACAGTCAAGGCATGGTTGTCGGCACAGGACACCTACACCTTACACAAACCAGCGAGACGTCATTTCAAGAGACGACAAGTCATCGTGGGCGGTATGCATCAGCAGTGGCAGGCCGATCTCGTGGACATGTCGAAGTTCAAACGCTTCAACAACGGTATGGCCTTTCTCCTCACGATGATCGACGTCTTCTCGAAAGTGGCCTGGTGTGTTCCCATGAAGAACAAGTCCGCGGCGTCGTTGGTGGCGGCGCTGCAATCCACGTTCGTCGACGTTCGCCCCCAGACCTTGCAGACGGATAAAGGCACAGAATTCCGGAACAAATCCGTTCAGGCGCTATTGAAGCGTTACGACATACATTACTTCTACACGCACAACGCGGAGACGAAGGCAGCCGTCGTGGAACGGTTCAACGGAACGTTGAAGAGGCGCATGTGGCGCTACTTCACGAAACACCAGACGTGGCGGTACATCGACATCCTTCCGGACCTGATGCGATCGTATAACAATGCCCGCCACCGCATGATCGGCATGGCTCCGTCACAGGTGAATGCACAGAACCAGGAACAGGTGTGGCAACGTCTGTACGGTCACGATGGTAAGGGCGTGCCCAAGTTGCACGTGTCGGATCGCGTGCGTGTCAGCAAGTACAAACGCACGTTCGAAAAGGGCTACGAGACGAACTGGAGCGAAGAGTTGTTCACGATACACGAGGTTCACCCCTCCGATCCACCCGTGTATCGGCTGCGGGACGATCTCGGCGAAGTGCTGGAGGGTACCTTCTACGAACTGGAGCTGCAGAAGGTGACGGTACCCTTTGATAAGGTGTACCGTGTTGAAGCGGTACTGAAACGCCGTACAGTCGGTAGACGAAAGGAAGCTCTGGTGAAATGGTTCGGCCATTCCTCCCACTTCAACAGCTGGATCGATGCCAAGGGACTCGTCAACTATAAAGACTAGCCTCGCACATGCCGACACTGCATTCGAGCAATGCCACACGACGCGACACCACCACCACCGACCTGCACCACCACCATCATAGACGAGGAGAAAGAGGTGAACGAACACGAGGACTGTACTGACGCTGCACCGAACGAGCCAGACAGCACTCCCTGGCATCTGTTCGGTACCGAGTGCCCCAAAGAGGAGATCGTGTTTCTGTGTCAGGTCGTCGTCTTGTACACGGTCATTCTGATCAGCATTTACAACCTGACGAAAGGTAACGTCGATTCTAATCTGTGGACGGCTCTGTTGAGTAGTTCTTTGGGTTACCTACTGCCCAATCCCACGTTGAGACGTCATGGCGACTGATTTCTAGATGACGCTGCCTAGCAACGCTTCCATGAAGATGCACCCCGGCAACACCTTGACCCATTACGTCACGGCCTTGCCTCAACGCATCGATCTTACCGGCGAGTGGGAGTGTGGGTTGGCTGAGATCCAGTATCCGCACACTTGGTACAACGTCACGGAGAACGATGTCTGGTTCTTCCTCAACACGATCGATGCTACGGACTCGTCCCGACGTTCGAAGTTGCCGTGCGGGTATTACGACGATCCGATATCATTGATGTATCACGTCAACAAGGGACTGTACAGTATGCAGACGGAGAAGACAAAGGCTCACATGAGCTATAGTTCCGTCACTCGGAAAATGACGTTACACATGACAGAGAACACCCTGTTCACCATACCGCACCACAGCGCGACCGCGTCCCTGTTGGGATTCCGTGAACCCGTAGCCAGCGAGCCGAAGGCGGTTACGTCATATCCCGTCCTCCCCGACGACTCCCAACATCCCGACTCGGCGTACCCCTTCCACATCGAGGCGCTCGATGTGGTGGACCTGACGCAGGGGTTCGACACCCTCTACGTCTACACGGACGTCGTGGAGTCTCGTATAGTGGGTGACACTCTCGCGCCTCTGTTGCGTACCCTTCCGATTAGCGGACGTCACGGTGACAGGGTGACCGCTAGTTTCACTAACGTGCACTACGTGCCCCTGATGCGCTCGAGCTTCAGCTCGATCGAGGTGGATATAAGGAACGACATGGGTCGACGCGTGCCATTCGAATACGGTAGAGTGTCGGTGACGCTTCATTTTCGTCGACGCAAGACCGGACTGTTCTGATGAATTACAACGATTATTACGCGCGTCAGGCTGGCGGTGCGCTGCCCTACTTCGCCGGTGCGCAATACCAGCGAGGTCACGGACTGGGCAGTCTGTTCGGCGGTCTGTTGCGCAGCGCCATGCCGCTCATCAAGAGAGGTGCCGTGGCGTTGGGCAGGGGAGCGTTGAAGACCGGCGTTCGCATAGCTGGCGACGTCTTATCGGGCCAGAACATAAAAACGGCTGCCAAACGACGCGTCACCGATGCCGTGCTGAGCAGTATTCCGCGACCCCCTGGTAAACGTATAAGAGGAGCGGGTGCAAGGACGTTCGGCACTGCAGTAACGAGACGTCGCAAGAAACGGACGTCCAAGAAACGCACGGCCGACATATTCGACGACAACGATGGCGTTCGTGCATAGACAGTCGTGCGAGGGGGTCAAGACCGAGCTGGATCTCTTTACCGTACCCCCACTCAGAACTGCATCGCCGACAGTCACGTGGTGGAACATCAACCCATGGCCTCTCTGGACTCTGGAGGCCCGATAGAATTCTTCATCCCAGGATCGGGTGACGACTACATAGATCTCGCCAACACGATGCTCCACCTGCAGGTGAAGGTGACGCGCGCCGACGGTAACCCTATCGATGCGGGCGAGCCCGTGGGACCGGTGAACAACTTCTTGCATTCGCTGTTCAGCCACGTCGACCTCTCCATGAACGGCACGCTCGTGACCTCTTCGTCCTCCAACTCGTACCCGTATCGTTCATACATAGAGACGCTGCTGAGTTACGGATTCGATGCCAAGTCGACGCAGCTGACGAATCAGCTGTGGTACAAGGACAAGGCTAGTCGCATGCACGCCGCCGAGCTGGCCGCCGGACCCGATCCTAACCCCGGGTTCCTGACTCGACGAGACTACATAGCCGGCGGTCGCGTGGTCGACATGATGGGTCGTCTCCACGTGGATATGTTTCTGCAGGATAAATTCCTGATCAACGGTGTCGACGTCAAGTTACGCCTGGTGCGCAGCACGCCCGAGTTTGCGCTGATAGCCGGTGGACAGAACGAGTACAAGATAATCGTCGTCAACGCGTCCTTGTTCGTCAAGAAGGCTACCATCACTCCGACCGTGCAGAAGGCTCACATCATGGCTCTCGAGCGGGCCACGGTCAAGTATCCGTTACGACCCGTCGAATGCAAGGTGTACTCCATTCCCACGGGCGCTCTGTCGCACACGCACGAGAACCTGTTCCTCGGCTCCCTGCCGAAACGTCTCGTACTGTGCTGCATCGACAACGACGCCTACAACGGCACGTACGCCACAAACCCCTTTCACGCCAAGAACAACGCCATCAGCTTCGTCTCCGTGTACGTGGACGGTCGTCAGATACCCGCCAAACCCTTCCAACCCAACTTCGCAGAAAACCTCTTCGCCAGGAGCTACGCGAGCATGTTCACCTCGACCGGCAAGCTATGGCAGAACGAGGGGAACGGTCTGACTCGCGACGACTATCGAGACGGCTACACCTTCTTCTGTTTCGACCTTACCCCCGACCAGTGCGACGGTCCCTGCTTTCATCTGATACAAAAGGGCAACCTGCGCTTAGAATTCCATTTCCGCGAAGCGCTTCGGGCACACCGTGAACGTCGTCGCCTACGCCGAATTCGAGTCCGTGCTGGAGATCGACAAGAACCGCAACGTCATCCACGACTACTGAGATGGACACCCTGCAGATCGCCCGTCTACTGGCGATGGATCCGAAGACCCAGTCCGTCTTTGGCGGCGTCGTACCCCGAGATGGACTGCCTGCAACAATTGACGCTTTGCCGATCGCCTTCGTGTGCAACACCGACGACGGCGACGAACCGGGCGAACATTGGATAGCGCTGTACCTGTCCTCCGACGGGCGCGGCGAATACTTCTGTTCGTACGGTCTGCCGCCTCGTCACGCGGCGTGCCGCACCTTCTTGAACAAACACTGTTCCGAGTGGACTCATAACAGCAAGACGCTTCAGAGTCCTCTGTCTAACGTTTGCGGACAATATTGCGTCACTTATATCATGTTTCGTTGTAACGGCGCTCCCATGAGCACTTTCGTCAATGCTTTCCGCACCGATCTGGTCGCTAACGATTGTCGCGTGTTCGATTGGATTAAGCTGCTGAAAAAGGGTATACCGTACTATCACGTATCATACTGAGCCTCTGGCGCGGTGGTCGCTCCACCCGTAAGCTCGCCCTCGAACCTCTGGCGCGGTGGAGACACCCCTAAGTTCGCGACCTCTGGCGCGATGGTCACCATTCGCAAGTCGCCTCGTCATCGTCTTCATATTCATCATACCCAGCTCGTTGTATCCAATCACACACGATCGCCTCGTTTGTACTGCTGCCGCTTTGTTGTATTCAATAAAATACGTGTGCACCGTACGATTGTGTTCGTCTCCTTATTAGGTTAATGACCCTCCGGTAAACGTAACTAGGTCAATATTCGTTCCTCCTCCTGTCCCTAGGGGGCGCTTACCTTACCCAGCATGCACTACGCTCAACTACGCTCGCCAGGGGGCGCTCTACTGCTCTCTCATTGGCTGCGCGCACTCTTCAACGGGTGGGCGATATTAGGGGCCTTTCCCTTGATCTTCCTTTGATCTCTAGATTGCGGCGATAAGGAGGTCCCAAAACTTCCACATACTACTTATATATATATATATATATATATATATATATATATATATATATATATATATATATATATATATATATATATATATATACAAACATGGAATATTTATTGGTTTTTTTATTTTACTTCATGCAATTTTCTTAGTCTAACATGTTAAAGGTATTTTGTTTCCAATATCTAATTTCAACTCGTTCGGAAGATAATTGATATACACCGAATAACGTGATGTAGTGCTGAACAAGTTACAGTATCATGCGATTACGATAATGTGAACTCGGACTGTCTATCAGGCGGTTAACCTTTTCTATATGCGGACGACACTCCTTCACAAGGTGCAACAGAGCCATAAGGAATGCGTATAGAGATGTGATGCTGCGACCGTTGCCATCTGACACAATCATGTAGAGCTAAGTAACCGCATCTCCCCAATGCACCAATATTAGGTGGTGTAGTGTTACCTTGTTGACGGTCGAAGTTGGCATTTTGTGTCTACTCAATCATGCAGCAGGCATACATTTCCGCAATGTTCATCTGTACAGTTACTAACGTTGTTACCCAGAGCAACATGCTTTGATCTTGCCCGATATAATAAGGATATATATTTAGTCAAAATATATTTTATTCCTTCTTATGTATGTAGTTAAATGTAAAGTTATCCGTTCTATTCATCAACTCATTTACTTCTAAGTGCTGACGACCGGTACTTCCTCAGTATTCCGTCAGCACGGCGTATTAACATCGGTAGAACGTTGTTAGTAGGAGTAACGTAGGCGGTGTCTGTCGTGCTCCTTCATCATTGTCTGTGTTGCGCTGCAACTATTTCTCGAAAGCTCAGACACGTTGCTACAGGGCCATTTCGTCTCCTTCTTCAAACCATTGACCTGTTTTGGGGCATATTATATCCTTTTTATGTGGAGTCAGCAGTCGGTGTGATATATGTAGCGCCAGCACTTAACCTTAGTGGATGTAGTTGGGATAAGTTAATCTTCACGACGAGTTTTTCATTGAAGGAAATAGGCAAGGACAAATGTTGTCCTAACGGTAATAAAACTATGATTTCAGAATATAAGTACTTGTAGCATAACTTATGAAAGGTAACCCGTAAATTATATTGTCCTTGAAATAATCTTCGCTAAATATGTATTGTCTTGTCTTGTATGTATCCTAATGTAAAAGTAATTAGTCCATTTTACGTTGCATGGATACACCTTCCCCTAACTGCAGGTAAAACGTCACCACATGTTCAGCGTCACCACATGTTCAGCGTCACCAATGTCAACAGACGGTTGTTATGCGCAATTAAAATATACACCAATGTCCGTTCACCTTCATCCCTTGACCCGTACGGTCGTGGAGGTGCCCATTCAGTGCTCGCCAGCGTTGCCCATCCTCTCCTCTAGACCAAAGTAACGGATACTAATTCATTAGAACATCTACCATTCTCTTGGTGATGCTCTGTAGCACCTCATACAACTGGAATTAGACCGTCACCTGGACGAGAAACTACACCGCGCAGCTAAAATGCCGAGAGCATGATATGATACAAATGTCTGCATGACGCGACTGCAGTGCTGTTTTTTTATAACAAAATATGTAACAATTATATAATGAATACAACATTCATTACCATTTATTAGAGCATTAAGAAATCATTGCTAGAGGTCAAAATAAAGTTCGGATATACATGCAAACGTCATATTAATAAAAGTGTACTCATGGTTGTTTGTGCAGTTTAGTCATTACAGATTATCGATACAATATGTAAAAGTGCATTTACGGTTGGTTTGGTGGTCATAGTGGGCGAAGCTGAACTCGTATTAGGATTCAGGGTAGCGTACGATGTGTGAGATTTTTTTTTATTAGAGAAGGTACAAAATAATAATATACATGAATACATAAGAACCCTACCCGTATTCTCCTTCGAACTTACAAAAGATCACTATTTACAATAATTGTCGCTTACAAAAAAAAAACATAGGGCTCGTCAGCAACAATAAACGTCAAATATATTCAAATCATTATCCACAATCATGAACCCTTTAGATATACAAACTAGTATAACTAATAATCATCAATGACATTAAAATGCTTATCAACACATAATGAATATACAAGGGTAATGTTACCCGTTGAAACGGTACTGGTCCCACCATTATCATAATACAGAGGACCTAATATAAAGTCCGGGTTAGATAAACCCTTTGTCGATATGTACTACGATAAGTGATTCATACGATTGAATCTTCTCACTGGACGACTAGATATCTTCCCTCGTGG